>CM077240.1:987500-1537500 GCA_039654775.1 Spinibarbus caldwelli
GCACCCATTCACTGCAGAGCATCCAATGCTGAGACACTGATGCAGTGACACATTTCTACAAATCTGATGAAGAAACACTCATTTTCAGCAGATTTTCATTTTTGTGTGAACCATTCGTGTGGTGGAGGTGTCGTACTCAGTGGTCTTTAAGAGTCCTCTGGTCATCAGCTCGTCCAGCACACTCTGGGTTTGACTGTGATGAGACGCCTCTCCAGAGTAATGGTCAAAGTGAACTCCTAAACGCTGAGAGAGCACAGACACGGTCAACAAAAAAACAACTTGACTCAAAAAGAACACAAATTTTCATTCCTCACTGACAGATATTTGTTGTGTAAACTCTCTTGTAATTGCGTTCAGTTTCTCAGAATACAAGACTTTTATCTTCATTTTGCATCTCATCTAAATGTATCCTGATTTATGAGCATCTGGATATTTATGTAGGAAAACGACAAAAATACTGAGGGAGATATTCATTTTTGCCATGCATGCAACATTTACTGCCGTAAATTTAAGACTTTCTGCACGTTTAAAGGCCTTAATTTGAAAAAGGGTGATTAAAGATTTTTTTAAGACCCAGTATGTTTATATACTGCTGTCATAATAACAGGTTTTTATGGCAAAGAGTTTTGTTTAAACAATTATATCATTAGCAATGTGTTTTTGGGTCAAAACAACTCAAAATGATGGAGCGGGTCACATGCCATTTTTTTTTTTTTATTATGAGTTACGCTCAGTTTTTTGACGGACACATTCAGAGCCTCTGTTAACTCTTTCAAGGAGTTCAGTTTATACATGCGGCTTCATGAAAGCTGCCTTGCTGTCTGAGTGTTGAATATTATACATTACATATACATGAAAATACACTGATTTTAAGAGTTTGCTGTTCATTTTAACCTTTAATATTATAGTGTCGTATGACTTGACAGGGTTCCCTGTAAAGTTTACAGCATTGTTTGAGAGAGATTTAAGAAAAACTGACATGCACCTGAAATATGTTTAATACAAATCAATATCAAACATCCAGTCATAATGCTCATTAGACTATCAAACTTGCTGAAGTCACAGATGATGTGAAGTCGGAGACCATAAGTGTGTGTGCATAAGAAATCCTGAACGGAAATTTGCATAAAATTGGCATAATTTAATGCATTAGGCAAAGGCTGAATAGCTAGAGTTTCGCATTAGTTAAAATGCACATTAAAATGATTTAAACTGTGTTTTCGCATAAAGATAAACTTGACAACACAGCACTCAACAATTGCACGCCGTTCCTCAACCGCAGCTCTAGTTTTGAGCGCATGCACCCCTGATATGAACACACAAATCCCTCACGAACGAGAACTGATGTTACCTGATAGATGCGTTTATATTCGTCCACTGTGATCTGGCGAAACTGCCTCCAGAGCGCCAGGGCCTGATCCTCGCGCCGCTCCAGACGTCTGAAGAACTCTGCGCCGGCCGAACGCACGCTCTCATCGCTCTCCGCCTCGCGGTTCACCTGAACATACACCTGCAGAACAACAGAACTGAGCGCGTGCGAGCCGGTGCAAACCAAACACACACAGACGTCTGTAAAGAGCAGACCTCAAACAGGTGCTCCAGCGGCTGCGTCCTCAGCTTCTCCTGAGAGCCGGAGCGCTCAAAGCCTGCGCCCAGCAGACCTGCAAACACCAGCCACCTCCATCAAACACCGACTCAAACCAGCCTCACTGATACACAACATGCCCCTTCACAGGAGATGAGACAGAGCAACACGTCGTAATCTGAAAATCACACCCACGCTGGAGGGAAAACAATCCAACGCTCTCCATTGAGTTTGTATTGCGGGAAGCTGCCTCCTTGTCATTTCTGACTTATAACAAAAATCAGAACAATGCCTAAAAGCTGCTGTGTGACGAGGTGTACAGTAAACATGCTAAAAACCCAGAACTATGTTTGTATAAGCTGTCAACCCAAAAAACAAGCGTTTAAGGACAAAAAAGTAGCGCGTGACATGTAATATTCCCACAATACAAAGTCAATGGAAAGCGTTGGATTGTTTTCCTCCCCAGTTTGGGCGTGGCCTAAATTTGCTCTGTCTCTGTATGTGACCCTGGACCACAAAACCAAGGGTCAATTTTTCGAAATTGAGATTTATACATCATCTGAGCTGAATAAATAATCTTTCCATTGATGTATGGTTTGTTAGGATAGGACAATATTTGGCTGAGATACAACTATTTGAAAATCTGGAATCTGAGGGTGCAAAAAAATCTAAATATTGAGAAAATCACCTTTAAAGTTGTCCAAATGAAGTTCTTAGCAATGCATATTACTAATCAAAAATTAAGTTTTGATATATTTATTGTAGGAAATTTACAAAATATCTTCATGGAACATGATCTTTACTTAATATCCTAATGATTTTTGGCATAAAAGAAAAATGGATAATTTTGACCCATATAATATATTGTTGGCTATTGCTACAAATATACCTGTGCTACTTATGACTGCTTTTGTGCTCCAGAGTCACATATTAACTTCTCTAGGTTAATAATGGTAACAGGTAACTTACCAAACTGCATTCCCCAGTCGCCCAAATAATTGACTCGAATGACCTCTTTCCCCAAGGCCTTCTTTAGGTTGGCAATGAAGTTTCCTACAAAATAAACCAAGCTGAGAACATGTTTTGTGAACTACTGTTTTATTAAAATCATCTGTTCAATGCAAACACAGAATATCCCTACACCAGTCCTCCCTCTGCTCGTGACAGAGGGAACTAGTTTAACAGGAACGCATTGCATTTGACATTTGCAGAACTATTTTAACAGAGTAAAGACCTTACCGATTATAGTGGAGCGCAGGTGTCCGGCGTGAAATTTCTTAGCGATGTTTGGAGAACTAAAGCACAGAGAGTTCAGTGTATAACACCACAGAGCCACAGGCTACATCAAAACATGCTGTAAGCTAGCGGGTGTGCTATTCAGTTTACACATGCCAAAACACCGGCTTTCACCTAGTTTGCACTAAGCACTAATGTACTAAGACGGAGCTATTAAAACACATTCATCTTCTTGTAGGCATCGACTGTCTAACAAAATTTATTCTCTGTAGTCTTTGAGAGAGCTCTTTTGACTTGGCCATACGTATGTGTAACAGCTCAACCAAATTACATCTTGCTAAAGAGTTTCCAAAGACTTAATTTTGTTTTAACACAATTTTTACCCTACCTTGCAAATGATTGATTTAAAAACAGCGGTGTTAAATAATAATGACTTGATATCTGTATTACAAAAATAAAAAACTCCTATACTCCAAAATATCCCATTGTATATTCACATCATCACTTTTAATATGCCACTAAACTGTTATAGATGGTATTTTAAACATTCTGGATCTTCAGAAAATCTTACATTTGTAACGTATTACAGTCTCTGTCTTGAAGGTTGAACAATTTTCATGGCAATTGTATGTATATAAAGATATTGATCTTTTAAATTCACTGTCTTAGTACATTAAAGGGGTCATCGGATGCCCATTTTCCACAAGTATATAACATACTTTGGTTAAAATTCTTCAATGGTTGCTGACGTTTTGGTTCACGTTTCGGTGCATGTTCCTTTAAATGCTAATGAGCTCTGCTGACCCCGCCCCTCTCTTCTGTGGGGTGACTAGCTGTTCTCATGAGACAGTAAACTTTAGCGGCATTTAGCCACAAAACTTGCTAACTAGCACGTTATTAGGAAAGGTGATTTGCAAAGATTTATAAAAGAACCTTATACTCGTTTCTTCTGAAGGTGAGGCTGGATCACGAATGATTCACGCGAACAAACACATTTAGGCATATCGGAGGATGCATTCCCTTCAAAAACAAACGTAATCCACTGTGTCTTCAGCGGCTCAGATGTCGGGATTAAATGACGACTGTTATGTTCATTATTAAATCCAACAACAAAAGACCTCAATCTCTCAGGAGTCATTCTTGTCTTCATCAGCTCCGGCGTCGAAACAATGACGGACTGATGACAGCTCACTCAGGGCGGGTCTAAGGTAAAAAACTAGTGTCAATCAACTAGTGTCATCGTGGGAGGGGCCTGTCTGTGTGACATCACACAGCCAAGAATCTGAGAACGGCTTGATATGAGAAAGGGGAAATTATTTATAGGGATTAAAAAAACACTGGGTGGATTTTTATCATTATAGTGTGGTTGGGTACACACAATGCCAACACATATTTCAGTTCAAACAACTTGTAAAAGTGAATTTTGCACCCGATGACCCCTTTAAGCAGTGGTGTATTGTGACGAATAATACGTTACAGTACTTAAGTATTTTTGGGGAGTATCTGTACTTTACTTGAGTTTTTATATTTCAGCCAACTTTTACTCCACTAAATTTCCTAATTAAAATGTATACTTTTACTCCGATACATTTCCCCGAAGCATATTCGTTCCTTACTACTAAATATTCAGAAGAACACAGACGGCAGGAAAGCAGGTTTGATGAATCAGTGGTCTGGCGTTTCCAAGTTAGATTCCTAAAAACACCTTTGCTCATGTGCAGACAAGTGCTCGCACAACTGCGGATGATTTCATTTTCCACTCAAGTTGAGTCTGGGGTGTGCAATATACAGTATATCTTCTGTGATAATATGGTAAGCGTTTTTGTAATGATGTGCGATCTGACATTATCAAGTAGGTTATATCACCAAATCACACACAGAGTGCACGCACATTGATTTAGAAGTCTATTAAAACTCAAAATTCTAGGCATTCTAAATTGTAGACGGCAAAAATGCATATAAACTTAATCTACATCAAACAAAGAGTAGCGTTTTTTCTGCAGATATGAGCATAACGCATGTAATCATTTTATACAAGTTCAGTAAAGCAATAAGTGACTTACATTTTAGACATAATATTGCTTGTTTTTGCTCAATTTTGCCAACAAAAATAGTTCCTAACAAAGATCACAGCACTGTTTTGCGTCTCTAAGCAATGGACGGTGTTTACTTATTGAATGAATCAGCTTTTTGAACGAATCGGTTGAATAAATGATTCAGTGATTCACTCATTAACACAGTCAAATGCTTTGTCTCTGAATGAATCAGTCGTTTGAATGAATCAGTTGAATCTCAATGACTCACTCATTAACAGTCACTTGCTGTTACTGGCGGTTTTAATTTCACATTTCAACTATTTTTTTCATGTTTTAAATTATTTCAAATATCAGTATTCAACGTTTTATGTTAAAAACAAAACATTAAGCTTATTTATGCATCTATAACTGCAGTTTAAATGCACCCATGTCCCCTCTGAGATACATTAAACTGTGTAAATACATCTAAATGCTATTTCAGATGCAGATTCCAGAAATGTTTTCTTATGTTGGAATAAAAGACACTAAGTACCGGATGAAGTGCTTCTTATTCTTAACCAAAAATACAAAATGGAAGAAAGAGTTAAAACTGAACACAATCTTGCTACTCAAGCTGTATGAATATTTTTTTATGTATATTTATTTGCTTCTTTTCCATTTTGCATTTGCTTGTACTTTTACTTTCAATACTTAAGTACGTTTAAGAACAAACAAAATACTTTTCGTACTTAAGTACAATAAATATCACATACTTTAAGACTTTTACTCAAGTAATATTCTAAATGGTGACTTCAACTTCTACCAAAGTCATTTTCTGGTAAGATATCTGTACTTTTACTTGAGTATGGCTTTCAGGTACTTTATACCCCACTGCCTTTCAGTCACGTTAAGTGTTTTAGAAAGTCCTGCTGAAAGTCCCAGCAGCAGGTGCTGTATATGGATTACAAGTGCCCAAAACTTGCAATTCACATACAATACAATGGTTATTTATATAGCACATTTAAAACAACCAAAGTCGTATTGCAGTTTTTTTTCTTTTGAGAGGTGATCTAAATATTGTTGGCTTAAAACAGATGGAGAGTTGACAGGCCTGTGCTGCAGTTGGGTGGATGTCTGGTGCTCCAGGTCTCTGTGCCGGTCACAGGACTGAGATCTATGCATGAACCCACCTAAACTCCACCAGCGTCCTTCCTCCCTTCAGATGACGCAGAAGCTCACTCTTCACGCCGAACCCGTCTGGCTCGGAGCGCAGCTGCTCCAGGAGTTTCTGAAGAAAACACAGAGTGTGAGAGACAAACAGACACTTTCATTAGAAAAAAAAAAAATCACAGTGAAATGGAAGTAGCAACTTTTCTCCAGTATTGTGAGCAGTGTACGCATTACAAGTAACGCCAGTTACATTATCAGAGTTACTTTTTTCAAGTAACTAGTAAAGCAATGCATTTCTTTTAATTTAGAAGGAAATATCTGAGTTACTTTTTCAAATACGTAACAGCAGTTACTTTGTTTCTCATATATTGACTGACAGCTCTGGTGTTGCCATATTGAGAGAAATCAGGAGTAAGTGCAGAGCGTTGTGTGTGAACATGATCTTACTGTAGTTCTAGATTAAATATGAACATGTATTTACTCATCTCACCTGCACAAAAACACATTCAGTGTTCCTCAAAATCAATTAAAACAGTCAAATTCAAACTCAGAATATTATACAAACATACAATAATTAAATATGTTAAATAAGACAAATATCATTTATGTATTTAATCCCATTTTATTAACCAATGTCTTGGCTACTGACCTTCGATGATCCAATTCTAAGCAAAAATGACACATTTGTGTTTTATTTTAGATATTGCTGAATAGTGCTGATCTTTCTTTCTTCATGTGATTAGTTTGAGCGGCGTCCTCTACTGTACAGACGTGAATTCACATTTCCTTCAGCCTGAGGCGGATTCATTTCACTTTTGTTGTGAAAGGGCTTTTACATTTGTCAAAGAAGAACTTTTTTCATATTAAAAACAAGCAAGCAAGCCCTGCCCAGATTTAAAGAGTAACTCAAAAGTAACGTAAAGCATTACTTTCCATAAAAATTAACTAAGTAACATAATTAGTTACTTTTTTAGGGAGTAACGCAATATTGTAATGCTTTACTTTTAAAAGTAACTTTCGCCAACACTGTTGAGACATGTATCTGAGAGTAATGAAAATGCAGGCTGGGTCTTGGTGCTGAGCATCGGTTGTTGATTGGATGTTTAGATGTGGGCGTGGCTCTCGAACGTGTATGCAGATGAGCGTGAGCTTTCAGGGGTGGGGTTACAGCGGACAAAACAATTGGACAAGTCCTGTATACATCACCAGAGAGAAGACTGACTTTCACTGACAGTGGGCCTCATCTATCAATCTAACGTAGAAACGAGCGCAGATCCGTGCGCACAAATCAACTTACGCCAGGGTTCACGTGTCTGTTTGACTGTATTTTAGTTTGATGATGAATAGCTGAAATGTCAAGCAGTGCTAGAACTAATGTTGTTTGTGTGTGCGTGAGGCACCAGCGCGATCAGATGGGTTTATTCAAATAAAGATATAAAGAAAAGAGATAAAATGCATTAAGAGTGTCACAAAAGTGAGCGTAGCCTATAGGCTACTTGTCACAGTTTTTTTTTCTGCTTTTGTTAAAAAAAATATATTTTGTGTAGTCCCATACATTTTATTCCTTTTATAGACTTAATTTCAACATACTGGTTTTGCATAGAAACTTACTTACTTTTAAAAAGTAATGCATTACAATATTGCATTAGTCCGTAAAAAGTAACTAATTGTGTTAGTTACTTTTAATGGAAAGCATTGCATTACATTACTTTTGCATTACTTTTTGTCACCTGGGCTTGATATAAAGTTATATTTTTGTAAACTCTAAAGGCCCTTTGACACTAAAAGTGAAATGAATGATCCTCAGACTGAAGGAAAAGCCTCTACACTTACTCCCAACACAGGAACAGGAGAGGCATCAGTGAATAAATGGGAAAAAGAAACTCAGATATTTTGTTGTAAATTTAAAAGTAATGCACTTGTTACTTGAAAAAAAGAAGTAATCTGATAACATAACTCATGTTAATTGTAATGCGTTACTCCCAACACTGGTCAACACATTTTTAAAAATGAAACGCGTGCATGGACGATTCATTCACCATGAGATCTATAACATGCATTTAGACAATAAGATTCTAACTTCATGCTAACATTAAAGGCAATATATATGTAGCATTGGCTTCATTCAAGCTGTCAAACCACAAAAAGACAAACATATTACTATAATATGTCTACACAACGTAACCTGCAGCCCAGGGAGAAGTCATTATGCACGTGAACAATGATTCAGGAGCGTCACCTGTGCCAGGACGAGTTTGTTTAATCTGAAGTGAATCACTCCTCGGCCAGCGATGACCTCCTCCACAACAGCATCCCGCTTCATCTGGAGCAGAGAAACACGCACATCCAGGAGAGTCACCAACATATTCACAAAACAGTTCATCTCACCACTAAGAGCTCTCCTAAATAGCAGTAAAAGCTTTTAGCTAAGAGTTTTCTCTTATAACCTGCTCACAAATCAGCTGAGTCAAACTTATACTGAGGAATAGAGAGAAGTCTTGAGCTAAGAGTAAATAAGGGTGGGGTTTACCTCGTTGCTATGGATGATGTCAGCATGCTTATTAACTATGCACACAGTGATTGGCTAATAGTCTCTGTCCGAGATTTATTCATAGAAATATTGTGCAGTGCAATATTATGTTGCCATATTCAAATAAAGATTTTAAAATAAAAAAAAAATGCAGGCTAATGTCAGCCTCTTACATGTGTGTTTCTTGTAAACAATTAGTGGATATGCAAATAAACAACTCCTCAAACAACATTGGTTTTGTTTGGTTTAATTACAAACTGGACGCAAGAACAGCTGTTACTTCTTGGCCAACTGGTTAATGAAAATAAGGATATAATATAACCTCCAAAACCAAAGTGATACCTTTTTAAAAGCTCATTATCGTCAAATGTTTCTAAAATGTTTACGTTCCAAGGCAGATTACCAGAAACAGCTATTGTAGGATAGTTTGTGGCTTGGTCTGAGTGACTTAGGCCTCCTCTTCACTACTCCTAACGTTTCACAGATTTAGGAACTAGTTTTAGCGCTAAAACCCTTCATGAAATACTCTTAGAGCAAAAATTTAGGAGTCAAAAATTAAAACCCAGGATTGGTGCAAACTAGACTGAAACTTACCTGGCTAGCCAGCTAAACCAGCTTCATGGCCCAGGCCCGTGCTCTACTGTCTTGTGTCAGACTCACCTGATTGGCCAGGGCTTGTGTTTTGGTCTGCAGGTCTCCATCAGCAGCAACAGCTCCGCTCTGCAGCAGACGGTTCACCGACACACGCAGATCAGTGGCAGACCTGAGACGACACACATACAACACTCTACAGGCTGCTGGCTTTGGGTTTCTGCAGGATTTATGAAGGTACATTTAAGAGTTTTTATAGCCAACTAAAGAAAAAGCAAGGAATAAATTAAAGGGAGCAGAAGCACAACATATCAATATGTTTTCTACATGTAAATGTCTAAAGAGCCGTATTAGCAACACTTCAAAGCTTGATAATACAACTTTCAACTAATCTCCATAAATTTTTAATTAATTTTACAAAAAGGGCTTTTAAGATTGATTTATTTATTTTTGCAGAACATGCATAAATTAATGTCATAACTTTATTCATTTACTTTTATTAAATTAATAGATTTAATTAGTAATTAATTAATAACAATTATTTAATTATTAATTTTATTTAATTTTTTTTATTAAATTTATTTTTATTAAATTAATTTTATTATTACTAGATTTCTGCTCTGATTTAAGAGTCTTTAAGACCTTCATTTGTGAAATAGCTTTTTAAATCTAGCAGAAACCCTGTCAGTTATTCCTGAACGTGACTGAAGAGCATGTATGAGCTCCACATGACACACACACACACACACACACACACACACACTCTCACACACACTGCTGTGTAACTCACGTGACAATGAGCAGCGTTGGGGAAGTTACTTTTAAAGTAATGTGTTACAATATAGCGCCACTCTATAAAAAAAGTATCTAATTGTGTCACTTAGTTATTTTTTTATTTTAAAAGCTACGCATGAAGTTACTTCTGCGTTACTTTTTGTCACCTGGGCTGGGCTTACTTTGTTTTTTAATAACAAAAAACCCCAAATGTATATTTTTGGTGACTGTAAGGGCCCTTTCACGCCAAACTGAAATGAATAATCCTCAGACTGAATGAAGTGTCTCTGTAAGAGCTGCCGGGGAATAAATGGGGAAACAAAGTACCTCGCGTTACTTATTTGAAAAAGAAACTCTGATACTTTGTTGCACGTTTGAAAGTAGGGCGCTCCCCGACGCTGACTGTAGGTGTAGTTAGTGCTTTATAAGCAGGTGTTTGTCCTCACTGTTTCTTTGAGACTGGCACTGCAGAGATGAGCGGGATAAACAGGTCTTCAGAGAGTCCACAGGCCTTGGCGAGCTGTAAAACACACAGAGCGATCAGCTGCGATCAGTGCTGTGTGTGTGAGAGCTGACTGACGCGACGCGACGCGATTACCTGCAGCGCGACGCTCCTCCTGAAGAAACACGCCATGAGCTCCAGCTAAACCTCTCTCACCTCACTCGACCTCAGACACCGCCGACACTCCACGCGCTTTCAAAATAAAAGTCACCAGACTCTGCTCCCACCAGACATGAGCAATCGAATAGAAATTATTCAAATGAACGTGTTACCACTGTTACTTACCTTTTTCAGTCATTGCCTCTGGACATATGTGACCCTGGACCAACATACGGGTATATTTGTAGCAATAGCCAACAATACATTGTATGGGTCAAAATTATCCATTTTTCTTTTATGCCAAAAATCATTGGGATATTAAGTAAAGATCATGTTGATATTTTGTAAATTTCCTACCGTAAATATATCAAAACTTAATTTTTGTTTAGTAAAATGCATTGCTAAGAACCTCATTTGGACTAATCAATATTTAGATTTTTATTTTTATTTTATTTTTATTTTTTTTGCACCCTCAGATTCCAGATTTTCAAATAGTTGAATCTCAACCAAAAATTGTCCTATCCTAACAAATTGACACTTATGACTGGTTTTGTGGTCCAGGGTCACATATCACAAAACCAGTTCAATGAATGGGATAGGATGATTTCGAGATTTGCCTGGAGTGGTAGAAGACCTAGGCTAGGATTAGGTTTAAGACACTGAAAGAGAAGGACAGGAGGGTTATTTTTATGCTGCACGGTTGAAGCCTTTAATATGTTGGTGCATAACGAGCTATGAGTCTAGATTCAAGCACACAGAGACATACACCTTCACACAATCATTAAATGGAAATAAAAACCAGCTGAAAGGAGTTACAGGAAATTAAATAACTGGACTGTATTCTCAATGAAGTTGTGGTTTAGGGTTTTGAGGAAATTAGAATTAGAAAAACAGGCTGGGGTATGAAAGTGGATAGAATATGACCCAGATTCTGAATCTGGTTAGATGTGAGATCTGGAGAGGAATTACATCTTATAGCTCAATCAGCTCTAATAGAAATGTATTGAGTTTCCAGGCCATGTCTGACACATTTAGATTACAAAAGCAGGATTGTTATAGATACTTGCAAGTTAGGGATTACTTTAATAAAAAGTAAAATGTATAATAATGAGTGATGATACTTTGATCACAACATTTATTAATGCATATTTAAAAGAAGACAATAAGAAGCTGGTATCGAAATTATATGAGCATATACAAACCACTAAAAAACATATGTCAAACTACATAAAAAGAATCAGACCGAAATAACAGAGGAAGACTGGACAGATATATGTGTTACACAGCAAACACAACAAACTCAAGATCCTCGAGAGAGTTTGGATGGAAGGACTTAACAAATTAACAACATTACACAGGTGAACAGAGTCTGGGTCTTTGTTGGAGGCAATGTGGAACCTCAAAGGCTAACAATTTCCATATTTTCTGGGTATGTTCAAAAATACAACATTACTGGCACTGAGTATCAGCTGAAATTGGGAAAATATTAGGGGAGGAGTTGGATTTTTCATTCATTACACTGCACCTAATACCTAAAACACTTCTAGACAGTGATAAATAATTATTAAAAAACACTTCTAGCAAGCAGTCGGAAAGTCATAACACATAAATGTTTCTGGTTGACCCTCCAACAAGAGACCAGTGGTCGGGAATTGTAAACGAAATATAATGTGTGGAGAGACTTACATTTACGGTTAGACATAACTTGGAAAAATGTATTAAGTATTGCAATAAATGGCTTGTGTACATACCATTGAGGATAAGTGTAATACTGCTCCAAAGAATGTATGGAAATTGAGCCCATGATGACCTTTTGTTCTGCGTTTTCAATAAAAATAAAAGTGAAAAAGAAGTCACCATGCTCATCCAAACACCTTTTTCCTAATCTTGGTGTGAGAATATTTTGTGAGCGATTCAGAGTAAGACTGTCTGATCTCATCGTATCTCTTTTAAGATGAATTGCTATCCTTTTCCCTTGTTAAACTAAAAATTTATATTGTAGAATTATAGAATTTCATTATAAAAATTGTATATAAAATTATAATTAGATGAGGACAGCACTGCTTCATTAACAGCATTTTTACATTAAGATCTACAATTCTTCTGTCATAATGATTAATAAAGTCTAAATGTAGCATTTTACAAGTAGCAACACTGTTAAAATAGCATTAAAATAACTAGATGATCAATTTGTAAATAATCTCTTTTATTTTAGAACATGCACACATTGACTCTTAATCATATGGCTAACATGAAACCAGCTCAGTTCAAGAAACAGTTTACACAAACATGAAGATATGCTCACCTTCAGTTCATCCCAGATGTAGATGAGTTTGTTTCTTCATCAGATTTGGAGAAATGTGTCACTGCATCACTGTCTCATGTTCTGCAGTGAATGGGTGCCGTCAGATTATCAGATAATTATAGGGCCCTATAAAATCAGATTTTTCAATTTTCATTTCTCTATACTCTGTTTTAATGGTTAAATTAAATTTTATTAATCAAAAACCCCATCTAATTAATTGAGTTTTAGTTTTATCTTTTAGTTTTGTTTTCCATTATTTTCTGGATTCCATTTTAATGGTTCCCTAAAATTTTAATAATCATAAGCATATGCAATTAATTGATTTTAAGTATTTTTTTTTTTTTCTGAAATACTGCACTTTTACATTTTTCTCTTAAATTCTGGTAAATAATATTTCTGGTAAATACTCCTTTAAAAAGTATTTTTTGATTATAAATTTTATTATTAGTGGACTAGAACACATGGATATGTTGTCATTCTTACGCTATAATACTGAACTAGGAAGCGTTATTATGGATTATGGACTCATATTTTAGTTAAAAATGTCTTGGATTTGCTCCTTACAAACACAGCTTTTGGCTTTTTCTCGTTCAGGAAACCCAAATTATCCAATCTAAAGTGCACTTAACAGTTCAAGAAAGAAAGAACACCAGTTATGTAAACATTTTATTTGTATACTTTCTCAACATAAGTCATTTAAACTACAGGAGCAGTAAAACCATAATGCAGAGGAAAGGGGCAAAAAAAAACAAAAATAAATACAAAGCATGAAAACAGACTCCAATCAAAATAAATGCTGTATTTGATTTGTACATGAAAACTGCAGATGAAAGCCAGGATGTATTTACACAAAGCTATGAACAGCAGTCTCCCTCACACACCGTCTCACATTTATCATGGCAATCGACATCATTTGCAGCGAATAAAAGGCATTTTACAAAATCAAACAAAAAACGAGGATGAAATGACAGGTGACTGTATAAAAGGCATGGTCAAAGCCTAATAAATATCCAGGGTTCAGTAAGAGACACAAGAGCCAGTGACTGGAGTAATAGTTGCAGGTGAGGAGGGCAGGAAGCACTGAGCCGCTGCAGAGAGAGAGAGTGGTTACGCACTGACAGAAGCCTGACACAAACTCTGTGCCCAGCGGGGAAAGATGCGATTGGCACTGCTGGAGACCCAGAGCGTCAGGAGCCCACACACAGGCAGAGATCCACCGCAGGACACCGCTCAGGACACGTCTGCAGAACAACAGCACTCATGAGCCAAACACACCCCGCACAACTGACAACAACAGGGATGCACCCCAATTATTCAGATAGAAATAGAAAAAAAAAAAAAATTATTTGGTGTTTGGCCAAATAAGCAAAAAGACCAAATAAATTGTACCGACATTGTAATGATATTTTTGGCAACCAGCGCAGAGCGAGAGGTGCGCAGCAAACATGTGGGCAGTGTGGAAGCATTTAAAACGTAAAAATCTGCGCTAAATTTTTCATTTTATTTTTCATGAATTTTTACAAGACATGTGACAATGTGATACGTGCGACAAACATCTTCCCAAATTCGTAATGGGAATCATTTATAAATCTGCTGTTTTCCACAAAAAGAAGTGCAATTTTACTGCTGTTCTGTAAAATAAAATAAAAAAAGTAATGCAATAATAATAATAATTACAACACCTCGATTAATAATGTATTATAACAGTGCTCAAATTGGGATCTGCATTATTTTCTAATGTTTTAAAAGAATTCTCTTCTGCTCAGCAAGGCTGCATTTATTTGTACAATAAAAAAAAAAAACGTAGTATTGTGAAATATTACAATTTTAAATAACTTTTCTATGTGAATATCTGTTAAAACTGTAATTGATTGCTGTGATCAAAGCTGAATTTTCAGCATCATTACTCCAGTCTTTTTTTGTCTTTAACCAATCACAAGCCTGATCTCAAAAATGGCCAAATGTTTTTATTTTACTAACTTATTAAATTATGCTTTGTTGGAATAATGTCTGCTAGAATGTCAAAAAATATTAAGTGTTAAGTAAATATTTTTAAATTGTTGTTTTCTAACTGATTTTTATTTATTTTTTTTAATTGAAAAGCAAAACAAAATAATAAAGCAGCCCATTTTGGTTAATTTATGCAACGGTGAAAAAATTGGCAAAATACAATGGGGGAAAAAATACACAAAAAACCGTGTTCAGTATTCGAAGAAAAGAATTGTCATTTGGGTGCACCACTAATCGACGCGCACAAGACGAGGGCATACGTACAGCTGGCCGGCTGCTCCCCGAACCGCCTCATCAACTGGTCGTGGGTGAACTTCACGAAAGCATCGTACTGTTCTGCAAAGGCAAGAAGAAAAGGACTCCGTCAAACACAGAAAGGCCTCCACAGGACAGCAGATGTTGTGCTTCGGGACATGTTTACCTGCGAGTTTGGTGGTCAGGATCTCGTCGTACTCCTCACGCACCTTCTCCTCGCGCTCCTTCAGCAGACGCTCGCAGATCATGCCCACCTGCTTCAGCGTGAACAGCGGCTGCTCGCGTCTGGAGGGGGACGCCGATCCAGAGGACACGCCTGGAACACACAGCAAGAGCACCAGTGAACCAGCCTGACAGCATCTCATTACACTGATAACAGATCTCCCCCTGCACTGCAGCTCTCTGAAGCAGAATCAGCTGACACCTGCACTCTGACCGTTCACAATGAGCTTGAGTGACAGGCAATCTGACCAATCGTAACAGGAGAGTAGATTCACACTTCCGTGGTTGAAATAAAACGTGTTCTAATGTTCCTTCATGTTTATTCTGTGCTTTAAAGGGGTCATATGACGTTGCTTAAAATAACATTATTTTGTGTATTTGGTGTACTGCAATGTGTTTAAGCAGTTTAAGGCTTTAAAAAAAAACAAAAAAAAAAACAGATTACTTTTGCTCCCCTCTGCCGCACCTTTCTGAAACGTGTCGATTTTTTACAAAGCTTTTCGTTCTGAAAAGCGCGGTGTGCTCTGATTGGCCAGCTATCCAGTGTGTTGTGATTGGCCGAATGCTTCAAGCGTGTGACAAACTTTACGCCCCTTACCATATTTGGAAACACAGCGTCTCTATGGGTTTGAGACTTTAGTCTTTGCAATTTTACAGATCTTATATATGCACAAACAGTTTGTAACACTCCGAAGACAAAGGAAAACATGAAATCGCATCATATGACCCCTTTAAGTAAATATGAAAAAATGATCGGTTCTTGTGCCGTTTGAACTGAGGCAATACAGCGATCTGTCACGACACATAAAAGAGACAAAACAGTAGGCTATTTATTGATTGAATTTCTTAAAAAAAAAAGACAATTTGAATTATTGTTTGTCGACATGTTGTCAGTTTGCTCCGTGATATTTTTACAGCGTGAGAACAAGGTGTGTAGTGTGAGAGCAGCATGGCTTGTCGGACATAGCAACAGTAACTAAGGAGGGCGGGTCTTCGCAAATGGTCAATTACACACAAATATTCAATAAGCACAAACTTCCCAGTACATAGTTTCACAGTTGCAGCTGAATACAAGGGTAATCGTGTGGTTTACTGCACAGTATAAACGCGCACTTCTACCCACCGGTCTTTGAGTGTTTCCCTCTCTAAACACTCTCAGAAGGCACCGTCTATGTGATTGGGAGTGCATTAGGCCTGAGCGATATGACGATATTATCGTATATCGACGGGATCTCGTAAGTATCGCGATGTCAATGTCAACAGTCAGGTAACAGACAATTATCGGAAAAAAAAAAAAGACAAATGATAAACCTAGTAAGTTGCAAAAATATTTTTCATAGCCCCATAGTCACCATACAGGTCTTTTTGCATGCAAGAACGAAATAATTTAGTAGGAGGGTATTGAATTGAAAAGCTATTCCAATTTTGGAAATCAGATGAGATGCGTAAGATCAGAAATCAAATTACTTGTTATAAAATTAAATTTAGATTCTGCTTCTGGATTCCTGTATAAATTCTTAATTCATTTGCTACAAAACTATAAAGTTTTGTTGCAAACAGATTAAGACGTTATAGTACGATCTCAGCTCACCCCTCAACATGCAAGCGTTCGGAGATTTGGCAACCCAACGCTTATTGTGGACGTTGTATTTTGATTAATAAAATAAAAATTATAAAAATTAAAATACAAAAACGAAATTTAAATTACCTCTACTTCTAAATAAAGCAGTTATTTTTATTTCTTTAAAAATGGGCCAAAAGAGACCTCAGAACTACCAGAAAGGAAAAAAAAATAAAAATAAAATTTTTGCACAGAATTTGTTTTTAATCCCTGCATGATTATAGTCATACATGATAAATGTAAAATAGTTATAGCTTGACTACAAGTTTAAAAACAACGCTACAATTGTTATAAAGGAAATTAAACTTATCATGAAATATGTCTACACAGGCGATAATGCCAAAAAGAAAGAAAACATCAGAAAATAGGCATATTTTATTCAAGACATTACTACATGACAAGACATCGACATGCATTTATTATTCTTACAATCACCCCCAGAATGTCCAGCATCACCATGATGAACTTAAAATTGGATTCTATTATTTTTCCTCAATAGAGGAAACACAAATTTCAATTTCAAATTGAAAGTGGAAATTCTTAGCAACATCAACATAACAGTAAAGCTAATGTTTTCTGTTAGTTTAAGCACAAACTAAGAAAAGTAAAACCAAACGTTAATCCGGCAATAATTAAGACCAAACGGTGCATGTCCGCAATGTTTTCTCGGTGGGGGCGGGGCTTGGGAAGATGATATTATTGGATATCGTGATATTTAAGGTGATTAACGAGAAGATATTTGACACATCACCAGCCCTACAGTGCATACTGCAGGATTCTGTGAGACTGTGGTGGGTCAACCTCTGGATGAATCTTTTGTACATTTCCAAGCTAAACTCATCTGGTGCGCTTTGAGAGCTCAACATTAAGAGCTCTAACTTCTAAATAATGTTCAGTGTGCAAACTGAACAAAGAAAAACATCAGTGAATTGACTGAATAGTACCTTAAATTTAACCTTTTTAACTCTCTTTTTAGTTGTGATACAGTGTCTTAGTTTTTTGGGAAGCCAAACTATTAGACTGTAATAACAATATTAATAATTTTATACCACTGTATTATTACTATTCCTATGACAGCAATAGCCATATACTGTAAAACAATTACATTGCAACAAATGAAAATTAATATTTCATAGGTATATTATTTTGCTTTACACTACAACACTTATCCTGATTTCTACACTTGCATGAGACAAACCCTTGAGCTTTTATTTTGATGGAAAACTCCACCTTCACTGAAAACAGGTTTACAAACGTGTCTCATTACAAATTTTGTGAAATGCTGTAATTATCTGAATCTTAGAAATTATGCAAATGTGAAAAAGCATACTGGTGGCCGTTGTGTTCTCAAACGTGCGCTAAACTCACAGCACATGCCATAAAAGAGTTCACTGCATTCAGTGTGAACTGAGCCGATCAGAGGCACGCAAAACACCGGATCATGAGCTGATCGTGTCAAAGTGTGCGCTTTGCTTTGAAACACGCAGCAAAAACAGACTTGATAAAAGGATTAAGCCATATTGTGCTTTTGGTTTCAGTTTATTTGACAGATACTTTGCCAAAGCAATGGTGCAAAACACACTGTTAAGGACCTTTTATGTTATAACGAGAAGTTTAAATGTATTTTGTTTATTATGAAACTATGGCAAGCCGAGAAAAGTTTGGATCAAATCAGGGCAGGACAACATCAAGGAGTGACCGCTTCACAGCAACTGACAGGGGCCCATCGGCATTTAGAGGACGTTCCCAAACCAGCAGGAGCCACACAGATGTGAGTACAGTGAAGGGTTTGTGGAGACGGAGGAGTGTTTAGCAGTGAAGGGTCTGTGGAGCTGTGCTGTACCTGGCAGTGTGGCTGTGCTGCTGATGGAGGAGTGTGGCTGTGAGTCGAGGGGGCAGCAGGAGTCTGTCTGCTGGAAGCTGCTCTCCAGGTGTCTCCTCTTCTGCATGCGCTTGTACTCCTGCTTGATGTTGCTCAGGATTTGCTCTGGAAGACAGAAGTAAAACATTAGTAACAAACCTTCAATAAACAGGCCAGAATTTCTACAGTGACACATGATCACAAGTAGGGCTGGGATATTCTCAAACTGTAAGTAAGATGATTGTTTCCAAACCGTCTGATACGACTGACTTTAATCAGAACAGTGATAGTGATATATTATTTGTAGCGCACTCTGCGTCCAGTAATCACAATAAGCTTTGTGCTTTGTTACCTTTTAATAAAGTATCAGCTTCGAAATTCTGCCAAATTCATGACGAAATTCAAACAATAATTAAAGCTGCAAGCAGCGATGAAAGGGCCCTCGCACCCAGGGTCACGGTCACCCCGTGGCCATAGGCAAACAGCCAACAGAGGGCAATATGCCTTTAAAGTGGTAAATATAGGAGGAATATGTCAAAGTCATTTATATATGCCAAATTTCCTGCTGCTAACAGGTCGTGCTGTGATTATAACTGAATATTGGCATGTAGATGTGTTCAGGCCAGGACTATTATAAAACGTGTGAAGTTTGGGGCAGACTGGGCATTGTATGCATGACTCACAACAGCTTCCTGTTTCATGGTATTAATAACATGCTTTAGCACTTAGTAAGTGTTGCTAGAGAGTTTTAACATATTTCCAGCATGTTTAGCACACAATGGCATATTTTACTATGTTGCTAATAGTGCATCAGAGTGTTATAAATGCCTCTTACTGTTGCCAGTAGGTGGTGCTATAACTATAACCGAATAGGAACATGTAGATGTCTTCAGGCTAGGACTCTAATAAAACGTGAAGTTTGAGGCAGACTGGACATTGCATGCATGAGTTACGACAACTTCCTGTTTGATAGCGATAATAGCATGCTTTAGCACTTAGCTAAGTGTTGCCAGCCAATTTAACACTTGCTGACACTTTTTAATATGCTCCTAGGAGTCCATAACAGTGTTAAACATGTCACTTCCTGTTGCCAGCAGGTGGCACTATGACTTTAACCGAATACGGGTATGTACATGTGTTCAGGCCAGGACTCTTATCAAACTTGTTAAATTTGGGGCAGATTGGACACTGCATGCCTGAGTTACAGCAACTTCCTATTTCATGGCGAAACATCAAAATTTGTCAGGCCGCCAGGGACACGCCCCTTGACGAAAACTCAAGATCTTCTCAATTTAACATCACAAAGGCCTTATGATAACCCTCACCAAATTTGAAAATGATCCGATGAAAACTGTAGGAGGAGTTTGTCAAAGTACGAGGCCTGGAAAATCGCAAAAACTGCACAAAAATCTTTTGAAATTGAAAATAACATACTTCCTGTTGGGTTTCGGATTTCGTACCAGGAGACTTTTTTGTAGGTAATGGTGTGTTACACGTGTGTCCTGAGCTTCGTGCATGTACGTAAAACTTAGCTTTGAAATTTTACAGGTGGCGCTATTGAGCCATTTTGCCACACCCACTTCTGAAAACCCATATCAGATGTAAATTTTCGCCAGTTCTGACCCGTGTGGAAAGTTTCATGAGTTTTGGAGCATGTTTAGGCCCTCAAATGCGATTCACTTTGGAGAAGAACAATAATAAGCGGAGCAATTCCAATAGGGTCCTTACACCATCGGTGCTCGGGCCCTAAATAGGTCTTTTGGTGCTCGAATGCAGCATGAGCGACCGCTTTAGCACCTCGGTTCAAGCGGCACGTGAACCCATTATATCTTTCTCTTTACTACTGTAGTACAAAATGAACATCAGGAGGTATTTTATAGGAGCACAACTTATTGAAATGTCTCATGTAATCGTTCACTAAGTGTTTCAAACTGTGGAAAACATGTAAAGCTTGTAAACAATGCCACGGAACAATCATTCACCTCAGAACAGCCATTCGGTGTCCTTAAACTCATCAGTCAGCTAGGGAAAAAAAAAAACTATAAAGAGGAGCATTTTGCTAAATTTGCGCGCTATACTGCATATTCATATTTTAACTTAACCTGTTGTCTACATAAGAAAAAATCCAAGGAGCTAAAGATAAAATTCAACACCTCCTATATAACTGCATGTTACTAATGAAGAAAAACAGACTGGATGTGTGTAAGACAACATTTACAGCCAAGTGATGCTGACATATTTACAGTCAGTGATATTGGCACAGATTCTGTGTGATAAATTCTTTGTGACTGTATATAGTTCTCAAATTGGAAAAGATGTTTAGTTCCCACTAAAATGCTGATAAAGACAAGAAAAGAGTAGACAAACACATGACAGTATGACTGAAATGTTAAATTGTTAAAAAAAATAAAATAAAACGCATATGCTGTGGCACCTAAAAACAAATAATTTGCCGCCTAATTTTGTTTCTTATAGGAGCTAATGGCTCCTTAATTGATTTTTTAAAACAATAAAACAGCCTACTGTTTTATTGTTGTTGTGCTTTTTAATTAAGAATAACAATGAATCCATCTTTTGTTTTAGTCTTAAAAAGTGAAAGGTGTATAGATATAAGCAAAACAGACAATTATCTTTTCTTGTAAAGCGTGACACCAAGATCGCAAATTTGAAAGTGAAAGCAAAAAAAGGAATTCCTGTTCACAAAATTTAAAATCACAAATAATACTGATGAAAAAGAACGGGTTGAATGTTGAACACTTTCGTTACCATATAACTATAAACTATGATAAAAGTTCATCAGCATGCATTGATTAATCAAATGTTGTATCAAAAAAATAATAAAAAATAAAATTGCGACCAAATGATGTGCTCGTGCGACCAACTGAGAAAGTTAGTCAGTGGGAAGAATGAGTCTAGAGCCCTGAAATGGGCATTTTTAATTGTTTATTTATTTTTGTAATCGCGGCTTTGAACGATTATGTAATCGTGGCATCCATATTATCGTAATCGTGATTAGAAATTTGATTAATTGTGCAGCCCTAGTTGCAATGACAAAATATTGCACTAAATTAAAAATTAAAATGTTATAAAAAATTTACAATATTGATGTTGTAATACTGGTAGAACTAATATAAAAATTTTGTGTTATATTTTACAAAAAAAAGTGCCAGTTTTGAAATGCGTTGGTTGAATTTTTTGTACTTTTTATCTCAGTATTCCTATCAATGTTGCATAAGGTTTTTTTATATGCATAATAGTAACCCTAGATTGTGATCAAACAGTTTAAAATAGCTGGGCTAAGATATATAACAATTTTTATGACTGCAGAAATATGTTAATTCAGTACACACATTATCCCACCGGTCACAATTGAGACTGACCATAAAACAATTTCACACACACTTTTCCAAAAAAAAAAAAAAAAAAAAAAAAAAAAAGGTAAAAAAAAATAACTATTGATTATTTCAAAGGGTTACTAATGACACCTCATTTGGATATTTTCATGTCTGGGAAAAATTTGGGATTAAACAGGTTAATAAATTAATTTAAAATCTGCATTATGTGCAATTTCCATGTTTGCATACAATAAACCACTGTTTAATATAAAAAAAACAATTTTATGTTTAAATTTTTCCTCCTGCTGTATGAACCGTGACGTCAAAACCGAGGTACGTCATGTTTGTGCACCTATTAGAAGGAAAACAGGCTTGGAAACAGTATACATTGCTTGAGCTCATTTATTTCTACTCTGCTGAAGTCATGGACTGTTGCTGTTCATTAAGTTCCTCTGTTTTCTGTTTTCCTAGAGTTTACATGATCTACTTCACATCACATCATTCACACTGCTTCATCGTGGGAGTGGGCGGAGCCAAAGGCTTCTTTGGGCGTGGTTTGCTTGAGTACAAGCAACTCTGTGATTGGATAATTCCTTATGTAGGTAGCTTTCACCTATTAAACACGATCATTAAAAAATAAGTTGAAATAATGAGGGCTTCATAAAAAGCACATACCATCGATCAACGACCTCGCAGCTCATAACACATCTGTCCTACAAGGTTTATAAGTAATCTCTAAACACCAGCTTCCTCGCGGAGAAAACCAACGGTGCTTTTCCTTCCAGAAGCCGTCCTTTGCGCTTCACAAACAATAGCGCTCCCTCACACCGATGATAATCGTGTAAAAACGGTCCAATCGTACTTCACAGGCACTCAATAATCGTGCCAAATAACGAGAAACTTACATTTCCGCCTCTCTGTGAAGATCAGTTAGCGAGTTAGCATTTAGCAACATCCCCAGTTCAGCACAATCTGAAAACGACCTTTCGATTTCGACCTGATTATTGTAATATTACAGTGTGAATAAGATCAGAGAGATCACACAGACATAGTTTACTGTATACAGTCGAGTGTTTTGATGCGGAGATGTTGCCAGCTGACAGGAGAGCAGCTGCGACACTGAGGTTTCGCCTGCTTTGAGCGGTGTTTACACGCTAGAGTCGCGATGGTTTGGTGGGTGAGAGCTCGACACACCTGTGGTGAGGGCTGAAGACACTCTGCCGAAGGGCGAGGGCTCCATGCGCAGGTATTTCTGCGGAGAGGCGCTGGAGCTCGAGGGCGACATGGGCGCACATCTCCTCCTCTTCGGAGACGCTGGGTTCAGCAGAGGGTCGAAATCCATAGTCCTTTTAAGAGTGGCCCCACAAGCCATTTTATCGAGGGTTGTGTTCGATTAAAAAAGGATGTGGCGAAGAGAAATAATCCGCACGAGCCGCGAGAGACCCCTGCTAGTCACAGTCCTGCTCGGATCTCAAGGGAGCGCGACTCGATCGCGTCGTTTTTATTTGAATTCTGCGTTGCGCTCGCGGCCAAAACCGTGGCTAAGGACACCTAAACGCCTAGATGCGCTGAGAAAGCCGTTGCGGAGTCGATGCTCCTCAGGAAAGCACCGATGATTTCGGATTGTGCTGAGATCGCGTCGAACGCCTCTGGAGCGAGCGCTAGCCGGCTAACAAATATGGCGTGGAAACAAAACATTTGACGAAGCCGCTTCTCTGCGCATGCGCGGAGGCTTTCGGGCGCAGCCGGTACTTGTAGTTTTTGCGAGATTCTTCCCTGTACGCGATTCCTGTCGAGTCCGCATAGGACAACTACAAAACCCACAACCCCCCGCTCGCAGGTCTCTCGAGTGAAGTCGCTCATTGGTTGATTTGGATTGTTTGTAGATTTGAAAAAAGCCCCAAAATATCTCCTCCCATCAACTCGGAAGAGCTCAAACAACATCTACATTAATACGTCAAACTCTGCACCACTGTTGCCAATTTAACAATTTTGTTGCTAAATTTAGCAACTTTTCAGATTACCCTAGCAACTATTTCTTCCAAAAGCACCTAGCAACAAATTTAGCAATTTTTAAAATTTATTTGGCAACTTTTAGCAACTTTTGACAAGTGGCTCAGAGAATAAAAAGACACATTTTCCATCCAAATTACACAAAGAGGAAACCAAAGATGCCTATCACTACACACAACACATGAACTGAGTTTGCTGCTGTTTGCAATTGTTCAATTTAATAATAATAATAATAATAATTGTTCATTTATGATACACTTTATTAGTAGCTTGTACTTGTGATTGTTGATCAGTTAGTACACTGTAAGAAAAATGGAAAAGATACTAGTAATTGTCCAGGACATTATTATCCATTGTAACCCGAAAACACGATGCGTAATTTAAAATGCAGGTAAAAAAAAACAATATGGAAAATTCTTTCATATTAACATACTGTAGTAGATTGTGCCCTATTTTTACAGACTTTTCTTGGAGTGTAGCATACTAACTATCTACTAATACACTGCTTAAATTGTTGAGAATGTGTAGTATTACTAGTTTACTAGCTATTAAAAAACCAAAATTGTAATCATTCAAAAATGTGTAAGTGTTCAATAATTCATTGCATTTAAAAATACAGCTATTTATATTTTAATATTATATTATACATATTATTTTACAAACAAATCTAAATTAACATATATAAAATATATATTTTTGCTGAGATTTGATGTAGTGACAATTTTGCGCCGTGATTACGCAATGACATCATCACGCAATGACATCACAATGTCATTTAGCAACTTTTAGCAGCAAATTGACCTTCCTTTAGCAACTTTCTCTGAAAATTAGTTGGCAACACTGCTCTAAACTTTAGTGATATAGAACTCCCTCTAATAAAAACTGAAAGAACAGATGCACACACTGATCTTCTTTTCTTTATAATACATTTCAAAACAGCATGGTCATGTACAGCTTTCCTTTCATTTAAGGCCCATTCCATATATATATATATATATATATATATATATATATAAATAACTTGCCCCATTTGGACATTCACTCTATTCATTTACTAACTGCTTGTTTTCTTAAAAAAAAGAAAAAAAAACTAATGCTAGCTTCTCAATTATTTTTGTATTATATATTTGTTTTCTTTTTATTTATTATACAATTAACAACAACAACAACAAAAAAAGGCCTCTTGTGGGACTGCACATTTAAAAGGGCTCATTCCCTTATAATATCACAAAATTCAGGATGAAAAAAGATACATAATGCCTGCTTCTCAGTTCATTGTTGATAATAATTAAACTGTGCAAGAATGTTGACCTGTCTCTTGTTCTCAGGACCGGATGGGTCTCAGATCTTTTGGTGATAGTGTTTACTTATAAGGTCAGTATGGACAAGGACTGTCCACTGAATGCCTATAAAACACCATGAAGCAGCACGCTCTCAATAAAGCATCCAGCTGAAGAGATACCTGAGTCTCCTGGTCTTCACCTTAACAAATTTTGGTGCATATTAATGAGACGGTTTACAAAAAAACAAAAGAAAACCTAGTGCCTTCGATCTCAGAACACTTTTTGTTTTTGTTGTTTTTGTCTTACATTTCATAATGAACTCCAGAAAGTTCAATTTCTGCTTGTTTTCTGCCATTTGTCCTGAGGATTTAAATGTGAGCAAAGAATTGTGGATTACTGAAGGACCCAGAGGTAGGCTACATGCATCCTTCAAGATGTGCAGAGTTAAGGACCGAAATGAAGGCTGCCTTTCAAAAATGATACGGCCTACACACCTTATTCCTATTGATATCAATGGATGTGCAGCGTAAACTCCTCAAACCCAGAGTCTGGCCTCAGCCCTGAGCAAGCTCTTCAGAGTCACAAAAAAATTACGGGTCGGTGAGTTTGATCAGGGTTTAGACAAAATGTAACAAAATTTGTCTTTGACTGCTTGAAGTTTTGTTCGATGAAAATATTTTGTATTTTAGTAAATTTTTGTGTTTTATCATTATTTAATCATCAATAATGAAAATGGTTATTGTTTAATTATTAATATTAGTAGTAGTATTGTTAGTCTTTTTACAGAAACAATGAATGACCAATGTCTCGAGCACCACCATCAGTCCATGATGAAGTTCTGACAAATATGCAATCATACATTTTCATTTATACAGTTATAGCACTTTATATTGACAAAATTCACAAAATTCCTACCATAAAAAACTATGTGATTAACTGATGTTTTTGTTTTTTCTTTAGTTGATGTGCTTTTTAAACAATAACTAATTTATTTAAAAAAAATTTTTTTAAAAAAGCAAGGATATGATGGCAGATATGCACTATTACAACCCTTTTGGCAATAGAAGTAAATTAGTTAAAATCACTAGTAAATGTTTTTTTTTTTTTTACACAGCAGAGTTGTACTGGGGATTTTAGTGAATTCAATGGCAATTCTTTTCCCGCCACCTACTGACAGAGCGTGATGGAAGGATATGAAGGAAAAACTATAGAAAGAAAGACTGGATTCACTGTTCCTCATGATAAAGGGCAGTGTGTCCAGTGTTGATATATGTGAGGACTAATGCGTTCCCATCCATCTCAATGGCAGCTGGTCAGCTGGAGCATGCAGCCCTGGTAGCAGGCAATTTGAGCTCTGTAATCTTTGCACTTATGTGCCCTTCAAGTGGCGCTGACAAATATTTTGATTAAGTCTGATGATACGAATGACAGAGCAAAGTTGCATTTACAAGTGGGAAACTCATAATTAGATACTTATAGCCTACCATGTAAGGGATAGAAATGAATACTTTTTATCATTAAGGTGTAGTTCTTTGAGTCACAATGTAATTCATTTGTTTTGTTTAGGCTCCTTCCATGAATGCATCAACTCAAAGGTATGAGCTTCCACACGGTTCTCATTACTAACTGTACTTCAATAGTAATTGAAAGATTTATTATGATGCTGCTCACACTCAAAGACTGCTATCGTTTGTTTCCCATAGTTCAGTGGTTCCCAGAACTGCACATTTTGCATGTCTCCTTTATCTGACGCACCCATTTCAGGTCTTGGCGTCTCAAACTCATGAGCTGATGAGTTGAATCAGGTGTGTTTGATTAAGGACACGCACAGTGTCATATGTTTTCAGCCCTGCTCCTGGAGATCCACTATCCTACTAAGTTCAGAGGGCCTTTACACAACACTGTTTGCAACTAAAAACAGAAAATGCTAACTCTTCAAAATGGGTTTCAAAATGCAAGTTTTTGAAAATGTTGCTGTTATCATTTCCACTAATTTTTTTTTCTTTTTAAACTACAAAAACATGAAATTGTGAAAACAGTGAGGTCATGTGCATGTGTATTATGTGTTATGGGAATACACACGTGCACAGACGCATAACATAGTGTTTCTTTACAAAGTGACATCGCCAACTACTGGCCTGGCACGAATTATACTTTATACTTTATGCTTTCAGTCGTTTTTGTGCATCCATGTGAATGGGGATCGAAATGACAATAGATATGTTTCCATCCAAAGCTGCGAATCTAACTTATGCACAAAACTGGAATATCACATAAAACATTTGCAAAAAAAGCACCGTTTCCATCCGGCGAGTCAAAGAGAACAAAATCATCACTTCCTGATAAACTGCCATAAAATATCAGAAAAGCCACTGAATTTAATAATTTTCATTTATAATGAATTACTTGCACCTCAGAGCGAGCAGACGAAACACAATTGTCATGAATCCGATCTATGAACTTCCGTTCACTCACCGCCAGAGGTCACTACTCCATCACATTGACTCTCACACCACACAGACTGTTATATATTACCCTGGACTGCATTTCCCATCATTCTTTGCACTAAGTACACACAGCTGTCTCAATCACACGCTCACACCTGAGAACTATCTCACAATCACACACCCTATATAAACCATGGACTTCCATTCACAGATCGCTGAGTATTGATCTGCGTATAGCTCTCTTGTAGCGCTAGCAGCCTTACCGTGCCATTCTGTGTTTTTGTTCAGTTCCAGTGTTGTCCTGCGTTTACCACTCCCCTAGTGTTAGCTGTGATACGGAACCTGTTTGTTGTTTTCTAGTCTGTGTTCCCTGTATTTACCCTTGTCTCACTGTTCGGACTCTGTTTATTCCCTTGCCTGGATTATTACTGTGTACCTGGATTTACTCTCTCTGCCTTGCCCTGTTGGATACTGTTTGCCGATCATCGACCCACGCTTGTTCTAGGATTACTCTGTGTCTTGCCTGTGTTATACCTGTTTGCCATTGCCTAAACCTTGTTTGTCTTCTGACCATGCCTTTAAGGTTTCGAGGCTGACGTTTGGTAACTCGAACCTTCAGCTCCCTCCACAGATTTTCTATGGGATTAAGGTCTGGAGACTGGCTAGTTCACTCCAGGACCTTAAAGTGCTTCTTCTTGAGCCACTCCTTTGTTGTTTTGGGTCATTGTCATGCTGGAATACCCATCCACGACCCATTTTCAATGCCCTGGCTGGCTTCAGTGCCCTGGCCCTGATGGTACATGGCCCCGTCCATCATCCCTTTAATGTTGTCCTGTCCCCTTAGCAGAAAAACACCCCCAAAGCATAATGTTTCCACCTCCATGTTTGACGGTGGGGATGGTGTTCTTGGGGTCATAGGCAGCATTCCCCCTGCAAGCAAGTCTGCCCTGGCCCTTTACAGGCCCACTTAGGGCTAGCCTAAGGTCCCCCCGTGGGCTGCCAGCACAGGGCCACTGAGATTTTGCTCATTGGCAAAATGTTGACCCCTTAGAGCTGGCCCTGCATGGGCAGCCCTCACTTCAGCCTTCAATTCAGGTTAATACTGCTAATTTAATACTGTGAAAGGGACTACAAATTATCTATACAAATATAAATATAATACAAATTAACATAAAAATAAAAAATACCAAATTATTACTTTGACCTTGGCTGAAAGGAGCATTTTCAATCAGCCTCTGAAAAGCAAATAGGCCTATATCAGGGATCCTCAAATCTAGCTCATGAGATCCACTTTCCTGCAGAGTTTAGCTCCTACTTTGATCAAACTCACCCACCTGTGATATTCTAATGATCCTGAAGACATTGATTAGCATGCTCAGGGGCCCGTTTCAGAAAGGAGGTTGAAACTCTGAAGTGAAGAGAAGAGAAAACTCTGAGTATGTTAACCCTGAAATGAGGGAAACTCTGGGTTTTCCGTTTCAAATTGTCAAACTCAAGAAAGCAGGGTAAGTTAAGCCCGTTTCTGAAAGAGAGGTAACTTTTACTCAGAGTCAGTTACCGTGGAAACTTACTCTCTGAACCTAACCTGGTTGGGAGCAGGTTTTCTTCGCTAAACCCAGAGTTTCTCTCGGTCTCCTCCCCCGTTTTACAGCGTAAGCGATGTTTAAATAGCTTATTAATTCATGCACTCTGCAAAAATACTTTTCTTGCCTAGAATTTTTGTCTTATTTCAAGTACAAATATCTAAACATTCTTAAGTTAAGATGCATTTTCTATAGATGAAAAATGGCCTAATTTAGTCTTGTTTCCTGGGGGATTTTCTTTTAAGTGCAAACATGTAAAATTGTCCACCATAAGAAAAATAATCTTAATGCAAACGGAAACAAAAATATTTTTAATTTCTTACCCTATTGGCAGATAAAGTCTGCAGATAAATTTGCCATTGGCAAAATAAGAAAAATGCACTTACATTTTTTTCCCTTCATGGAAACAAAACTAAATACCTTATGTTATTTTTATTATTTTATTCATTTATATATTTTTTTTGCCACATTCACATGCATATTTATTTGAGCGGTACCATTTTAAATGGTAGTTTTCTTTAAACTCTGGAACGACCTCTGGAAGTAATCAGAATTTTCTTCAGGATTTCCAGTGTGGTTGGTTGCATTGATGACAAGCATATTCATCACACTTTCTGAAAATGAATCAGATTACTGTATGGAATGGAAGGATGCCAGATGTAAGGGTAGTATGAGATATTTGCCGTAACCACAGCTGTTAAATAAACACAAATTATTCACAATTTATTTGGTCATCTTTATTTCCTATAAATACAAAAGCAAAAGTTATTCTTTTTCCTTTTGTATTTTAAAATTCTTCCAATACTTGACCATCTCCTCTTCATCTGTCAGTGGTGCAGGTTCTCCCCCCTATTTGGGTGCCTCTGCCTTCTTAAGCTGTTGACTGAGTGCAAGTTAATTTTATTACTTTAATTAAGAAATGTAACAGGTTGGATAAGAGAATATTCAATTATGTGAAAAGAGTGTTAGGGTTAAAAAACAGCAGTGCATTGAAATAGACACTGAATGATATTTAATGTCAAATGTTTGTAAAGTCATTTAGCCTACACCCATGAACCTTTCATGCTTAAAGCTTTACCTTGTTTGAATTGTGTTTTTATAGGCTACTTCATTTTTAGCTGTGTCTTTTTTATTTATTTATATATATATATATATATATATATATATATATATATATATATATATATTTTATTTATTTATTTTTTGCCATGGGATACCATTAAAATGAATATTAGTTCAATAATTTACAGTTTTCACCTCTGATATTATAACAGTTATTAACAGTTATTAAGAATTAAAGTTACGCATTGACGGAAGTATGCACGAGGACATCTTTTTGGTGGGAGCTGTTGCCATGTTGAATCGTAATTTTGGCGCTCCACTGATTATGACTTTTCATAGTTGTGATGCACACACTAAACACAGAGTCAACCTACACAGAGTTGAATGAACTAACACAATTCAGCTGTTCTGAAACCGAAAACTCTGAGTTTTCAATCTCTCGGTAAGTCAACTCAGAGTTCGAGTTTAAACTCAGAGTTGGGTGAACCTCCTTATTGAAACGGGCCCCTGGTGTGTTTGATTAGGGTTAGAGCTTAACTCTGGAGGAAAGTGGATCTCGTGAGCCAGATTTGGGGATCCCTGGCTTGTGTGAAACAACAGGTTCTGAAAAGGTCTCTTTTGGTTTGAGCCATTCCAGTTCAATTGAGTGGCTAAAGAATGGCCAGTCAATGTTGTTTGTATTCTCCTAGTTGCATTACAGGGCTGCCTACACAAAACCTGCATGGGCCCAAAGGATACAAAAGTAGCTCTGGGCCCAAACGGGCTGGCCCACACTGGGCCATCATGGGATTAATGTGGACAGTCCGCTAGTGTGGCCTGTTCACAGAGAGCCTGCGGTGAGCCCAAAGCTGTGGGCCTCGCCTGGGCAAGCCTGCACTGGGCCTGTTTAGGTTTGGTGTGGGCTGGCCCTAACCCACTGTGCCCGCAAAAAGCCAGCATGGGCCCCGCAGGGACATGTTTGCAGGGCCTCCTCCTCCAAACACGGCGAGTTGAGTTGATGCCAAAGAGCTGGATTTTGGTCTCATCTGACCACAACACTTTCACCCAGTTCTTCTCTGAATCACTGGCAAGCTTCAGACGGGCTGTACATGTGCTTTCTTGAGCAGGGGAGCTTGCGGGCGCTGCAGGATTTCAGTCCTTCACGGTGTAGTGTGTTACCAATTGTTTTCTTGGTGACTATGGTCCCAGCTGCCTTGAGATCATTGACAAGATCCTCCCGTGTAGTTCTGGGCTGATTCCTCACCGTTCTCATGATCATTGAAACTCTACGAGGTGAGATCTTGCATGGAGCCCCAGACCGAGGGAGATTGATAGTTATTTTGTGTTTCTTCCATTTGTGAATAATCGTACCAGCTGTTGTCACCTTCTCATTGAGCTGCTTGGCGATGGTCTTGTTGCCCATTCCAGACTTGTGTAGGTCTACAGTCTTGTCCCTGACATCCTTGGACAGCTCTTTGGTCTTGGCCATGCTGGAGAGTTTGGAATCTGATTGACTGATTGCTTCTGTGGACAGGTTGTCTTTTATACAGGTAACAAGCTGAGATTACTCCCTTTAAGAGAGTGCTCCTAATCTCAGCTCCTTACCTGTATAAAAGACACCTGGGAGCCAGAAATCTTGCTGATTGATAGGGGATCAAATACTTATTTCACTAATTAAAATGCAAATCAATCTATAACTTTTTTGAAATGCGTTTTTCTGGATTTTTTTGTTGTTATTCTGTCTCTCATTGTTCAAATAAACCTACCATTAAAATTATAGACTGATCATTTATTTGTCAGTGGGCAAATGTACAAAATCAGCAGGGGATCAAATCATTTTTTTCCGCACTGTAAGTTTTGAGTGACTCTTGAAGGACCAGCACCATATCCTCTTGTACCACTGTTTGAAGAATTTATCTTCCAGAATCTGGCAGTACATTTTAGGAGCTCATTTTTAGTCCATCTCCTATCCTGAAAAGTCTTGCAGAATTGATTAAAAATGAACACCTAGTGGTCACTTGCACACTGATCTGAAACAACCTTGACAGCGATTCAGACAAGTGTCTAACCTACAAAGTGCCTGGCTTCAGGATTCATGAGTTTGAATCCTGACTTGTGATGGTAAAAATTGTCTTATAGTTTATTTCATTATTACAGTTGCCCGTTATTATATTAATGAAGCCAATGGAATGAAAAATACCAAATTCTGAACCATTTAAAATCGATGTTAAAATATATTTGGAAGTGAAGTGAAGTGTGGCCAAGTATGGTGACCCATACTCGGAAATTGTGCTCTGCATTTCATCCATCCAAGTGCGCGCACACGCACGCACACACCCCCCCCCCCCCCCGACATGTTATGTTATACTCTTGTAGCCTATATCTTTTTAATAGAAGTCAATAAAACAGGCTTCAGAGAAATCTCGCCCCAGTGGTGAACTGTTAAAATTTCTAAACGTTTCGAAACAGTTATGACGTAACGAAGCTTTTTTTTTAACGTTTACTGAAATCACGTGACTTTGACAGTTTGAAACACACTCTGAATCAATGATTCGAAACAAAAGATTTGTAAAGTTTTCAAAGCTTCAGGCAGTGTCAAGTGTTTTTTGGGGGCGAGCGTTGAGAACACCTATTTGCAGGCAGGTTAGAAATCAGAAATACATAAAATCTTGTGTATAGAAGATAACATTAGCTATGTTTCCATCACCCTGTTTTATTTTTTTTTGTTTTTGTTTTTTTGAATGAGAAAATGAGTGATGGAAATGCAAAATCTCAACAACAACAACAAAAAAAACCCCTTAGTTCACAAAAAAGTTTTTATGCTCACTTGAGTTGGTTTTTGACTTGTGTGAAAAAGGGTTATTGTGAATAATGGGATATGGAAACACATTTACCAAATACATTCCTCCATGCACATCAAAAACATCATGTGTCTTTGCGCTATAGGACGGCATAACCTGACTAACCAGAGGACCGATTTCATTGCACAGCAAATGATTACAAATTACAAATGAAATTCTGGTCAATCTGAAATGCCCGAGCAAAGTCTATCGTAAAAGTTTTTCTGTACACGACTGCGTTCCCAAACAGCAGACATCTCTTTTCGAAAGCAATGACCGCATTTATTGTTGTAACGGGGTTGATGAGACGTGGGATGTGCGGATCCATTTGCAGGCTTTTATTTAATGACTTGGAGAGGATCTGCAAAGAGGAGTGGGACAAAATCCCTCCTGAGATGTGTGCAAACCTGGTGACCAACTACAAGAAACATCCAACCTCTGTGATTGCCAACAAGGGTTTTGCCACCAAGTACTAAGTCATGTTTTACAAAGGGATCAAATACTTATTTCACTCATTAAATGCAAATCAGTTTATTTTAATTATTTCTTTGTCAGTGGGAAAACGTACAAAATCAGCAGGGGATCAAATAATCCCCCCCAAGCAAAGTCCCTGAGAACCTGACACATTGCACTTGTGGAGACTCCAGGAAGGTTGCAGTTTTGGAAAATTTTTGCGCTGGAGACTAAATGGTTCCTGATGGTTTCTCACCGAATTCTTCACATTAATTCTTAATTTTTTTGCAGTTAACATGTGTCTTTTCTTCACCACCTGTTTTTTTCTGACCGTGATGACCCAGTGAGCATTTCGCTGTCCACTGGTCATGTCTTAACTTTGCAATTTCTGTATTGCATTAGTTTTGAATATTTCTCATGAGTCATGGGGATTTAATAATTTTTCACTTTCAGTCTGAGTTAAACCTCTTTTTTTGGCTCTTTTTATCTATAAAAGAAAACATGCCTAATAATTCTGCACACCTGAATATAAGGAGTTTTTCCACTTCTAGCTTTCATGGAATTTTATATCACTTATAAATGATTAAATACAAAATTAATAGTAGTTATTAAGATTGATGTGGTTTGGAATTGGTAAAATGTGCTTTTAGAGTCATTTTGTGGACGGACAAAATCATTTTCATTTGTAATGCCATAGTTTACCCACTAGTTACCTGTATGGCTCTTTAATAAATATACATGTATCTGCTAGTCTACGCCTGTTCCGGTGAGCTTCGGACTCGGACTTGGACTCGGACAAGGATGACTCTCGATTGCCTCTCCTGTGCGGAGCCAATCGATTCTGATGACCACGAATCGTGCGTCTTCTGCCTGGGTCACGCCCACGCAGAGGCGGCGCTTGGGGAGTCGGACTGCCCCCACTGTGGAGATATGAGTGACGCGGGGGACCTCCGTCACAGTGATGTCGAGCTCCTAAGCATCCTTTCCAAGGCAGTTGATGAGCTCGGTTTGGAGTGGGCGCCTCCTGCCGAGCTGGCCAGAAGCCGTCTGGACGAGTGGTACCTCCAGTCGGATCGCGGCCGAAAGTACACCCCGCGGAGACCCGGCCCCTTTTTCCCCGAGGTGCATGACGAGATAACAAAGTCGTGGAACGCGCTGCTTACCTGTCGGGTGCACAACCCGGGATCCTCCCTCCTGTCTTCTGTGGACAGTGCTGACCAAGTGGCGATCGGCCGCAATATCGAGTCGAGCTTTATTGTCATTCTGCTACATGTGTGGACATATAGTGGAACGAAATGTCGTGTCTCGCAGGACCACGGTGCTACATACTAGTTAAACATACAACAATGCAAGTATAGGAAAAGCAATAGAGCTATACAACAGTTAACTATCTGACTATACATATACTAAAAATACTATAACTGCTATACCTAGTTGTCCACACATACACAAACTGAGACTGTACAAAAAACTTTACATAAATACTGTACATGAAATTGTGCAAAAGAGATATATGTACATGAAATTGTGCAGAAAAAAATATATATTTTGTACATTATTGTGCAGATTTTGTGGGAGACAGTGCATAGTGCAAATCTTGTGCAAATCTTGTGCAAATCACCACATCAATATGGGGAATCTTGTGGTGTTAGTTCGTCACCTGTGGCTTACTCTGACCGAGTTAAAGGACTCAGAGAAAACGAACCTTCTGGACGCTCCCGTGAATCCCTCAGGTCTCTTTGGAGTGGCGGTAGAGACGTTCACAGAGTGCTTCGTTGAAGCGCAGAAGCAGTCAAAAGCCATTAGCCACTTCCTGCCAAAGCACGCTGGCGCGAATCCTTCTGCGTGTTCCTGCTCCTCCTCAGCGCAGTGCGCGGGAAGACCGCACGCCTCTTCTGCTGCTGTTCAGCATGAACATGAGCCTGTGGTGAGATCAACACAGCCGTGGCTGAAGCGCCGTCAGGGCTCGAAGGGCCAGAGACCCCGCCCTGACAGAGACGGCAGGCCACCGGCACCGGAATCAAAGCTGCTATGCAGTGCAATAAAGTTGAAAACCATACAAAACTCACCTCAGTATCAGGGCAATTTTCCTCCTCTCACTCCCCCATCACTTACTCTCACACTCGTGTGGTACTAATCTCCCCGCTCCCCAACGGTGAGTTATCCCTCACGGTGTGCAGTGCGCCTCGCCCGCTGTCACAGTTCACAGAAGCGTGGCAGGCACTGCCAGGGGTATCAGAGTGGGTTATAAAAATCAATAAAGAATGGCTACATGCTTCAGTTCTTCCGCAGACCGCCCCGTTTCAACAGTGTGTTAATGTCCACTGTACGGGAGTGGAATGCTTCAGTTCTGTGAGAAGAAATACACAATCTTCTCGCTAAGTGTGCTGTAGAGACAGTGCCCCTCACAGACTGCGAGAGCGGCTTCTACAGTTGTTATTTTCTGGTGCCAAAGAAAGATGGCAGACTCTGCCCAATCTTGGACCTGAGACCGAATTGCGCGCTTTCGAAGCGCTTGTTCAAAATGATTACGCTGAGACAAATCCTCTCACACATCAGACCGGGAGATTGGTTTATCTCCGTGGATTTAAAGGATGCTTATTTTCACATTCAAATAGCCCCCCGCCACAGGCGCTTTCTGAGATTTGCATTCGAGGGGATAGCGTACCAATTCATGGTCCTGCCCTTCGGTTTGTTCCTGGCCCCTCATACGAAATGCATGGATGCTGCTCTCTCTCCTCTGAAGCAGAGCAGAATGCGCATCCTGAACGACGACTGGCTAGTCTTAGCCCAATCAGAGAGCGCTCTGCTCAGCGACAAGCTCAGACTCCTCGCTCATCTTCAGAGCTTAGGGCTGACTGTAAATATGCAAAAGAGCATGCTGGTACCGAGCCAGAACATCTCCTTTTTAAGAGTGGAGCTAAATTCAATCAATATGCGAGCGCGTCTGTCGGAGGAGCGCTCACAAAAACTAATCAGCTCTCTCGCAGTCTTCAAGTTACGGCGCTCTCCCCCGCTGAAATGCTTTCAGAGGATGCTCGGCCAGATGGCTGCCACCTCGACAGTGTGCAAACTAGGGCTCCTACATATGCGACTGCTTCAGCTCTGGCTAAAGAGCCAGGTGCCACAGAGCGCATGGCGCATATGCACCTTGCGCATCAAAGTGACGCATGACTGCTTGCATACACTGACCCCTTGGCACAAAATGACTCTGTATCGCCGGGGTGTTCTTATTGGCCAAGTGATCAGGAGAAAGAATGTTACGACAGATGCATTGAGCACGGGCTGGGGAGCCATATGCGATGGCAGACCAGCCTTCGGGATGTGGTCAGAAATGGAGAAGTCGTGGCACATAAACTTTCTGGAGCTCTGTGCTGTACACCTAGCGCTCGAATGCTTTCTTCCAGACATTCTCCACCGTCACATTCTCATCAAGACGGACAGTGATAGCGTTTATAAATCACCAAGGCAGTGTGAGCTCGCGACCACTGCTGCGGCTGGCGAGAGACCTCCTTCTGTGGGCAGATCAACACCTCCTCTCCATCCGGGCAGTACATGTCCCTGGACGCCTGAATCACGGTGCAGACTTACTGTCGAGGGGTGGGGTAATCCACGGGGAGTGGAGATTACACCCTTTGACAGTCAATATGATTTGGAGTGTATTCGGCAGGGCGGAGGTGGATCTCTTCACATCAGCGGAGAACACTCACTACCCGCTGTTTTATTCACTGACACACTCTCCCCTGGGAGGGAATGCACTAGCTCACAGCTGGCCGAAAGTACGCAAGTATGCCTTTCCTCCAGTGAAACTTCTGCCTCGCGTGCTTTGCAAAATCAGAGAGGAAAAGGAATCTGTTCTGTTAGTGGCACCGAAATAGCCCAATCAGCTGTGGTTCCCAGAACTGGTGGAGATGCTGGTAGCCCCCCCGTGGACTATCCCACTGAAGAGAGACCTCCTCTCTCAAGCACAAGGAATGATATGGCACCCAAATCCAGAGTCATGGAGCCTTCATGTCTGGCTGCTCGACGGAGCTTGCCAGTAACAGATGCACTTCCTCAGCGCGTGTTGAACACTATCTCTGAGGCTAGGGCTCCTTCCACGAGGCGTCTTTACACACGTAAATGGAGAGTTTTTACAAGTTGGTGCATATCGCAGGGTGAAGACCCATTCAACTGCCCAATACCAATAATTCTTGCCTTCCTTCAAGAGCAATTTGATAGTGGTCGTATGCCATCCACATTGAAAGTGTATGTGGCCGCTATAACAGCCTTTCACACGCACGTCGCAAATCGCCCAATTGGCAGAAATGACCTGATCATATGATTTTTAAAAGGATCAAGAAGGCTGAACCCTCCTTGCCCTTCCACTCTACCCACTTGGGACTTGGCACTTGTACTTGATGCACAAGTGCCATACAATCAGCGAGCTTGCGAGCGCTCTCTCTCAAGACAGCGCTCCTGCTCGCGCTGACCTCTGTTAAGCAAGTTGGCAACCTGCAGGCACTTTCAACTGATGACTCGTGTATTGAATTCGGGCCAGGTGATTGCAGACTCACCTTGAAGCCTAGAAAAGGTTATGTGCCTAAAGTGCTTTCGACTCCATTTAAAGTACAAGTCATAACACTATCTGCTTTCCGCCTCGAAACACTGACCGGGCCGGAGCCGCTTAATACACTCCTGCTGTGCCCTGTATGTGCGGTGCGTACTTATATCGAGCGCTCTAGACAGTTCAGACTCTCGGAGCAGCTATTTGTATGTTTTGGAGGACGCACAAAAGGCCTGCCTTTGTCCAAGCAAAGGCTGTCACACTGGATCGTCGATGCAATTGCTTTGGCTTATAGGTCTGAGGGAGTGGAATGTCCTATAGGGGTTCGGGCTCACTCAACCCGCGGACTCATGTCCTCGTGGACCTGGGCAAATGGCATATCTATTCAGGACATTTGTATGGCAGCAGGCTGGTCGTTACCCAGCACTTTCGCAAGGTTTTATAACCTAGATGTGTCGTTGCTTACCTCACATGTGCTGTCAGTGCGAGCAGCGCACGTGCCTACTCAGCCTCACCTATGATCTGAGATGTGTATCAGTGGTTTCGACTAGGTCGTATACACCCTGTATTGACGCACCACCAATTCAGTGCTGTCCCTATCAGTTTATCACATTGTTTTGATATAGTTCATCACGTCTTTTAGGATGTGATCACCATCATACTCTGCTTATTGTGCACCGGTATGGCCGTTGCATCATAACACATGATTTCATTGAAATTAAACAATTTCAACTAATCTATATGTGAAAGCACCGAAGCCGCCGCCATTTCACATTCTCTCTGTTTCATCGGAGTTAACTCCACCCCTGGTGTGACGCGGCATCGTCTAGTTGCCAATATCATTGCCGCTCTCATTGGGGCTCCGAATGTGAAACTTGACATACTTAGTCGAGCCAGGCTCCATCGCTGTGACACGGCGGGATTTTATACGTTCCCATAGCAATGTAGAGTGACCGAATTAATGGGGAACGCTCTTGGTTACTTATGTAACCTCGGTTCCCTGAGATGAGGGAACTAGACATTACTCTTATTGCTGTGTCACCTAGCTCAGGATCTTAGAATGCCAAGTTGCTTCAGTCAAGATTCTGAATGGATTCTAAAGCGCTGCCTTATATAGAGTGGGACTCCCGCTCATATTTCGCACGCTTGAACGTCATTGGCCACTTTCACTGGTGTGATTCAATAAGGCTTCAGTAGTATTTGAGGAAAGGGTATTTCCCATAGCAATGTCTGGTTCCCTTATCTCAGGGAACAGAGGAACAAGAGAAACCTGCAAATGTGAAAAATGTCTTTTTTTTTCTTTTTTTTAAATTATACAGCATGTTAGATACAGATAATTACATACAGAGAAAAAACAAAGGAAAAGAAAAAAGACAGAGAAAAAAAGTACACGAATAAAGAAATACAGTTTTCATTGCTTTCGGATGAACAGAATTTTGGATAGTTTCCATACTTGTCAAAGTCAACTCTCAATAAAGAATAAAGAGGTTTGGAAATTTTTAGTAAATTTTTGTTTGTGTATATGGAATTTGACTAATAGGAAACATAAATTATGTAATATTTTCCTGTAGCCTATATCTTCTTTTAAGTGGTAGTGATGGCCGCTTTTGATACACTGCTTCATGAAGCTTCGAAACTTTTACGAATCTTTTGTTTCGAATCAGTGGTTCGGAGCGCGTATCAAATTGGCCAAGTCACGTGATTTCAGCAAACGAGGCTTCGTTACGTCATGACTGTTTCGAAACGTTTTGAAATGTCAATGATTTCTGTGAACCCGTGAATCAGGCGAGTTCAGTGAGATCGCCCCCCAGCGGCGAAACATTGAACCAGCGTCTATAGTTTTTACCTGATCTCAGATCACTTTCATCAATTTGTAGACATTTCTAACGAGACATTTGTGTAATTAAAAGAATGAGAAGTAGGTAATAGTCTCTTACTGGCCTCTATAAGCTGTTCATAAAATAAAACAAGCCTGCAAATTAATATAAAATGTTTTAAAAACCACATATCATACAGACACTTCATATTTAATGGTATTTTGTTATTTTTTTTGCATTTAGTGTAGTATACTTTCAATAAAACATTTGGAATGGGCTTTAAAAGCTGTTTTTATGCATGTTTTTGTTGCATTTGCACACTTTTGACCAGCAGGCGTCACCAGCGTGTGGTGTTTCGAGCGCTTCCAAACAATGAATCATTTTGCGAAGCAATCGGTTCAGTTGATTCGAATCTTTGAAAAGCTTCGTTTCTCCCATAACTATTAAGTGATCAAATAATCGAAAACAAAATCTTTAAAACAAAAAGAGAGGTCACTTACAAAATAAAATTGGACAATCATTAAAAATTCTGACTAAAATTTTACTGTATAAGTGCTTTCCCAAAACAAATGATTGAAGTCTGCTGAAAAATGTGAAAAAGCCATTCCAGGGTTGCCAGGTTTTCACAATAAAACCCGCCCAATTGTTTCTCAAAACTAGCCGAATCGCGTTTCGAGGGGTCCCCCGGTAAAAATCGCGTAAAATACACGTTAAAATACACGTTTTTTTTTTGGCAGGGTTCCCCTGATAAAAATCGCATTTTAGGGGCTAAATATCACGTTATTGGGGTCGCTTCAACCCGAGCACATGAAAAACAGCCCGCGGCACCAGTGATAAAGTTGCCGTAATGCGCGGGAAAACCGCAGACTTGGCAACACTGGTCAGCGCTCGCGCTCCCCGCCCCTGATCGGCCGCGTCAGAAACCCCGTCGCGGCAGAGCCAGTTGATAGGGAGCACCGCCCGCCATTTTACATTACCGGGAATCCAGCGGAGCTCCGCCGGGGAGTTATTTACCGCCCCCAGAACACATATTCACACCGACAGACCCGAACAGACCCGCGGAACAGCGCCAGGTAAGCGTGCCGCCGCTCCGGACCGGATTCCGTGGCGTTTCGTGCCGCGGAGCCCTTTATTTGACCGGTGTTTGGAAACAATGTGCGGATCCCGCGGGGGGAGGGGGCTACCGGACACGTTAAACACGCTAGCTATGCGAGAGCAGGTCTTCAGAACCGTTTAAACGCTTGAAAACACGTACATCTTTGTGTTTTGTTAGTAATTACAGCGTGCGGCTGCACACTAAATGAAGTGACGTTAAACGTGAGTGCGTGAGTCACGCTGCTGAGTTAGCAGGCTAATGCTAGCGCCTGAATCCCATTTAACACGCTAAACTGTTTTTATCTCGCAGCTTTTCTGATTTTCTTCAGCTGTGTTGGTGGATAATGCCTTTTATAGCACGTTTTGCGCAATGCTTTGTCGCCTCGTAGCTTTTTAAAGAGTAATTCGCTCGGTGTGTGACGTTAGCTGTGGAGGCCTGAGAGACTCACGCGCGTCAATACAATCTTAACGTGTGTGTTCATGGTTTACACACACACACACAGACAGACTGTGTAGATGCTAGTTAACATCAGTGCAGTCTAGGGCTGATTTACACGAGCATCGTTCTGGAGTGAACTAGTTCTCTCGTGCTCTGTTTTATTATAATGAAGGGAGATGGGATGCGCGAGGAGCTGAAGCATCACACACGGCCTTGTGTTGAGCACATGGACTGCACCTGTTTACTGTGTTTGCTCACCTTGTGGATGCAGTAAACATGCTGGCTGGCTGTGCAGTGTGAGAGACTGTAGATGTTTTGGGGGCTGTTTGCTAGGATGCTTTATGCATGTATGATTGTTATGGGAAAAGGTCCAGCGCATTTGTATCGTTGCATGCAGGTGAAAAAAAGACGATGATTGTTAGATTGCAATATGGAGGAACTCTGTACATAAAATTGAATACCCACTTAATTTGTGTAACTGTCTACCAAAACCTGCAATAATTTGGCTCATTGCATTTGAACAGATTTCTGGAGACATGGCCACAGAACATATTAATGGGAATGGTACAGAAGAACCAATGGACACGTCTGCTGCAGTTACCCATTCTGACCACTTCAACACTTTATTAGAAGCTGGTCTACCACAAAAAGTTGCTGAAAAGCTAGATGAAATTTACCTAGCAGGTAAGCCAAAACTTGAACCCTCCAAATTGACATTCATCACATTCAATGCATGTTGAACTCTGTACGTGTCGTATGTTTTCTTATATAGGGAATTGGCAGGTAATTAGCAACTTTGTGTGGTTTCACTGCAAAATGGGTACTGCAGCGCTAAATGATGCTGAATTGTAACGGCACACGGGCCCGCAGAAATAAAGGCTGAATTGAGCGTGTCTGGTCCGATCCTGAGAGCAGCCTTTCTGGGGATTAGCTCTGCTTTGTTAAAGGGGGGTGGGCTTTCCCGGGGGACGCGGGCCAGCTGGGCATAAGCCGGGACAATAGAGGCAGCTGTCTGGAGCGGAGACAGGTGATGTCCCCTACAGCTTATCACCAACAGATGCTAATTATGAGGGGCTGAGAGGGGCCCGGTGCTCCTGGTATAATCATTATTACTGTATGAACGAGGTGCTGCTATTGACTTTGCATGCCTATTCAGGTGGTTTTTGTGGGGGTTACATAGTTGTGGAAACCTGGAATTATTTGGATGATCAGACAGCAAAATACTCTTATCCCATAATCCCAAGCGACTGGTGAAGTCACTAGCAGCTTTGATGCCCTGTCCAAATGATGATACACATGAACTCTCTCTCTGAGTGTCGCTGATGTGCAATCCACGAGCCTGACTGGACGGGCAGTAAAGACTCCTGCAGATCACCACATCTCTCGACTGCGCTGAGGTTTCCCTGGTTTTCTCCCTGCAGGCCTTGTGGCGCACAGTGACCTGGATGAGAGGGCCATTGAAGCGCTGAAAGAGTTCAATGAGGAAGGTGCACTGCAAGTCCTTGTCCAGTTCAAAGAGAGCGACCTATCCCATGTGCAAGTAAGTGCACTCGCTCTGCCGTTTGAGTCGGTGTAGTGAAACGTGTGGAGGATTTACTAACTCGCTCTCGCATGCTTTCACCCAGAACAAAAGTGCCTTTCTCTGTGGAGTGATGAAGACCTACAGGCAGAGAGAGAAACAGGGGACCAAAGTTGTAGATTCCACGAAAGGACCAGATGAAGCAAAAATTAAGGTGCGTTTGGGGTTTTTATTTAATATATAGAGCTCTGCAATTTCCGCAATGCAGAAAACTGTTATAAAAACTGAAGTTACAGTTTAAAGCGGAATGTCACAGAATTTGTCAAAGTTTGGATGAGTTAATCAGTTAAATCAAATTTAACTTTAACTGGAAGACATTGTGGCAGAAATGCATTACTATTGTTCAGTAGAATGTACATACCACTGATACTACTACTAAAATTATTATAACCTTATTTAAGTAATAATCCAGAATCCAGAAAAATAAAACGGAATTTGAGAAAAAATAAAACCGATTTCATAGGGCCCTAAACATTTCGCTTCAGTGATATGAGCGCCTGTGTTGATTGATTGGTTTGGTCGTGTTTTTCAGACTTTGCTGGAGAGAACAGGCTACACCCTTGATGTCACTACAGGTCAACGCAAGTATGGCGGCCCTCCGCCAGAGTCCGTCTACACAGGTGCTCAGCCCACGGTCGGGACAGAGGTAATTCACCTCACTCATGCTGTGATGCGCTACATCAGCTGTCTTTAAAGGCTGTCCGAATGATGAGTTATGTACACTGTTCTGGAGTAACTTTGTTACGGTGACAGTATACCGCTAAGATCTGACTCTACAGCCTCTCCACATTTAAGAGCATCTGGTTGCTGTAAAACCCAGCAGATGCTGCTCAGGTGTTAGCAGGTACACAGAAGTCTGTATGGAGTTCCATGCATAGCATGCTAATGTACAGTTACTATCAGAAGCACCCCAACTGGATGAGCAGGACCCAGACATGAAGCTAATGCCTTTTCATCATCCCACTTAATCCATTCTTGCCTGCTTAACAAATAAAATTAATGAACATACTGATTTGAGTTGATGTTTTATGTGAGAAGGAAAATATTTGAGGAAGACGCCACTGATCATTCACAGTGTTATTTTAGTATTATGCTACAATAGTTTTGTTTGTTTTCAAATGAAAATGAGAAATATTGCTTTAGCAACTAGCTGAATTTTTCCAGTTAATGTTTTTCAAATTTTTTTTTTTTTTTTTTTTTTGGTTAACGATTACCCTGATCATAATCAGACATTATAGAGAGATCAATGAAAGACCTGAATCACCTTCCTGTTTTTAAACCTTCGGTGCATCTGCTTATACTTTTAAGAAATTATTAAATTCATATTGTAGCCTCTGGAGTGTTTTAGTATGGCTGTAAGCTTTGGTTCTGACCTGTCAGACTGGCTCATTGACTTCTCCTTTCTCTCCATACTGCAGATCTTTGTGGGAAAGATCCCGAGGGACTTGTTTGAAGATGAGCTCGTGCCTCTGTTTGAGAAGGCAGGGCCGATCTGGGACCTGCGTCTGATGATGGATCCTCTGAGTGGCCTGAACAGGGGCTACGCCTTCCTCACTTTCTGCACTAAAGAGGCTGCACAGGAGGCCGTCAAGCTAGTAAGACATACAAGTCCATTTTCATACAGGTCCATTCATGAGTGTATACCTGCTGCTTCTGTCTTCAAGTATCAACTAGATTCACTATCAAATCTCAGAATCACTCCAGAAAACCTTATTGGGGTCTTTGTGAAAAATGTGTTTGGGTAGTGATAGACATGAGTGCAAGCGAGGCTTTACCAAATCAACAGTTGTTCAAGTATTCAATCCCTGTTTTTCTCCTTTCAGTGTAACAATCATGAAATTCGCCCAGGCAAACATATTGGCGTATGTATATCAGTGGCAAACAACAGACTCTTTGTGGGCTCCATTCCCAAGAGCAAGACAAAAGAACAGATTGTTGAAGAGTTTTCCAAAGTCACAGGTGAGCTTTGCTTTGAAATGAGGGTGCATTCCTGTGTCCTCTCAGCGTGCTTTGTTCTTTAGGGTTCTTTAAATATTTTAAGATCTACATTTAACGTTTTTTTCTTTTTTTTTCAGAGGGTCTTACTGATGTCATCCTTTACCATCAGCCAGATGATAAGAAAAAGAACAGGGGCTTCTGTTTTCTGGAGTACGAGGACCACAAAACAGCAGCACAGGCTCGACGGAGGCTCATGAGCGGGAAGGTGAAGGTCTGGGGCAATGTGGTCACCGTCGAATGGGCCGACCCCATTGAGGATCCTGACCCGGAGGTCATGGCAAAGGTCAGAACATGATCCAGTGCTAAACCACAAGGTGTACTCTTTGGTGAAGGGGTTGTACTGAAAGACGATCACCTTCTCAGTTCCTGCTGAGATTCCCTTTCCACATTCTCTTCAGATAACACTGTTCTGAAGCAGTAGGCTTTATGCTGGCAGTTTACTGTCGACTGGATGTTGGTTAGAGTCTTCATGCTGCTATGGGTGCACTCTTGATCAAAGTCTTGGGGTTTTCAACTGACCTAAATGCCAGACCGATATAACGGCGCTTATATTTAGGCCCCATCTTCTCTTACAACTAGGGAGCTCATGTTGTCATCTCATCTGCTCCTAGGTGAAAGTGTTGTTTGTCAGGAACCTGGCAAACAGCGTCACAGAGGAAATACTTGAAAAAGCATTCGGCCAGTTTGGCAAACTGGAGCGAGTCAAGAAACTGAAAGACTATGCCTTCATTCATTTCGACGAGAGAGATGGAGCGGTCAAGGTAAGATGCTTTGGAACAAGTGTCCAGGTGCACGTTTCTGGTTTTGTTGAGCGGTCGTTATAGTGGTGTGACTGTATGGATGTTTGCAGGCGCTGGCAGAAATGAACGGTAAAGATTTAGAGGGGGAGCACATTGAGATTGTGTTTGCCAAGCCACCTGACCAGAAGCGGAAAGAGAGGAAGGCGCAGCGTCAAGCAGCGAAGACGCAAATGTGAGTTTTGTGGGTTTACACCAGTGGTGTCTAGCCCTGCTCATAAAGGGCGGCTATCCTCAAGACGTCCGGTCCAACTCTTATGCAGCACACTTATGCCTTGTCCAAATACCCACACTTGTGGTCTTGGCCACTTGAGAGCGCATGTATGCGACTGGAAGTAAGTGTCCAAGACTGTCCCAGGTCTTAAACACACCAAAGTGTAGTGCACTTAACCCACACTAAATCCACACTATCTCCAAAACCACTCCGGATTGCTATTGGAGGCTTAGTGTAACCCATCATGCATGTTTTGAAATAAGTTGACACTTTTTGTCGAGATCTCGCGAGAGGTCATGGTAACCTTTGCAACGTCAGTTAAATATTATTATTATTATTATTATTATTATTATTATTATTATTATTATTATTATTATTATTATTATAATAATAGATAGATATTACATATACTTTGGTAGAAAAATTAAGTGTTGCAAGGTTGTAGTGGCAGTATTTTTGTACAACATTTGCAACTGCTTTTCATCACTTAATTAGAAGCACCACAAATTAAATTGTCGTCTGTTAGAGGGACTACTGAACAGACATTTAGAAGTTGTTTAAAATGCAAAAGCAAAGATAAAGCTATTGCATTTTTACAACACTGTAAGTGTGTCCCATCAGGCAATAAGTTCGACACACACTTGTGGTGTTCATCCTCACTTGAACACTTGGGCCAAATACAGGAAATACGTCATAAGTAGTCAAGTGCAAAGACCACCAGTGTGGGTATTTGGACAAGGCATCGGTGTTTTGAGTCGTCCTGAACACCCTGATTAGCTCAGGCAGGTGTGTTTGGTTAGGGTTGGAGCTGGACTCTGCAGCCCTCCAGGAGCAGACGCTTTACAGCTCTGTGTCTCCGAGGTGAGCGATCTCAAAGCGGCTTGTTCCATGTAAACATCCCTGTGCTCTTCTCTCACAGGTATGACGATTACTACTACTATGGGCCTCCTCAAATGCCGCCTCCTGCCAGGGGCCGGGGCAGGGGTGCCAGTCGGGGCGGTTACTCCTACCCACCAGACTATTACGGCTACGAAGATTACTACGATTATTATGGTTATGATTACCATAACTACAGGGGCGGCTACGATGACCCGTACTTCGGCTACGATGACTTCCAGGTGCCCGCTCGAGGCAGAGGGGCCCGCGGTGGGGCTCGAGGCGGGACGTCTCCTGCGCGTGGCAGAGGGGCCAGCGCTCCACGGGGCCGGGCGGGCTTCCCGCAGCGTGGTGGAGGGCCAGGGGCCAGCAGGGGCCTACGCGGAGGAGCCAGAGGCGGGGTTCTGCCGAGAGGGCGCGGGGTACGTGGTGTTCGGGGTGGACGCGGTGGAAATGTAGGAGGCAAGCGCAAAGCCGATGGCTACAACCAGCCAGATTCCAAACGGCGCCAGACCATTAATCAGAACTGGGGCTCGCAACCCATTGCACAGCAACCCTTGCAAGGTGGCGATCATTCTGGTAACTATGGTTACAAATCTGACAACCAGGAGTTTTATCAGGATTCTTTTGGGCAACAGTGGAAGTAGAGAATGTAGGGCTCTTATGTTTTCAATAATAACAAAAAAACAACAACAAAAAAAAAAGCACCTTTTTATAGAGACTTGATTGGCCCTCAAATCCATTAAAGGTTGCCTCTCTCCTCTTCCCGGCGGGTTTTCTTGTACATATTTTAAGAATCCGCTTGGACTCGATCAGTAGTCACTCCCACCTGCTTCTGCCGAACTGTTTTTGTTTTATGTTTTGTTTGGAAGTCGTTTCCTACTTTTTAAAATTGGGATTGAAATTTTTAAATTTGCAATTTTGTGCTCAACCTTGTCTATTTGGCTATATAGTGCCATGTATGTTCATAGGAATTTTGCTCTTCATGTCTTAAGTAGGTAACAGCAACAAAAAAAGGAGAAAAAAACAACAAAAAAAACCCCAGTGTCTTCTAAACTTGTATTCAACGAAGAAAAAATGAAAAAGAAAAAAAAAAATGCTATTTGTATGTTACAGAAGATAATGCTAGTCAAATAGCTTGTCTTGTTTTTGGTGAAAACGATTTAAAAAAAAAAAGGAAAAGAAAAGAAAAAAGGACTTTGATCCTAATTTTTGGCTTTACATTTTGGCTTGTATTCTTTGCTGTTTGTCTGCTTGAATAAACATACACGCACCAGTGTACAAAAACTCAAATTGTGTTTCAAATTCATGTTTCGGCAAATTCTCTCTTCAAATTGCCTACAAATTTATGGCTCCTTGTGGAAGAAAAAGGACTAAAGGTTTGCCTGTAGACGTGCTGCTACCTCACTCTGCATGCCTTCAAATTGATATCACCAAGTTGAAGTCCGCATCCTCTCTCCACTCAAGCTTTGTGTAAATACATACCCCATTTCACACGATCTCCTCCGACTGAGAGGCTTTTCTTTACTCCGATTCACTGCCATTGCAATTTTTGGGAACCTTCTCTCCTGAGGTCCCCTTCAATGGGGTTTTGTTAGAGAAACTCCACGAGGACAGAGGCTAAACTCAATGATAGCCACAGAAAGCACAATTTGACTCAAAGCGGCGTGTCCAGACGAGGCGTCTTTGTCGCTGGAAGCTCTAACTCTCTTTGCCCTTGCACGTTTGTCCCAAATTTGAGCCACTGGGAAGCTACCATGCATGACTCTGTCTTCTGCTTTCCGTCTTTTGTATCTCTGTAACTTTCCCACCTCCCCTTCAGATCACCTAATTCCTGTCGCTTAGATCCGAGCCACTGTTGTGCTTGTTTCTCTCGGGCTTCTTACATGTGTGCATGCCAAAACGTAGGGTGTTGTCGGTAGTCTCTAGTGAATGCATTTTGCTTTCTGTCTCTCTCTCTTTCTTTGACATCTTCCTTGTGGTCGTTTGTGTTCTTGTGATTTAAAAAAAATATAATTTATTTTTTTATTTTTTCTCTTGTTGTATTTATTGTTAACGCTCCTCTAATTTGTGTTCCTTTTGTTACCTGGCTAGCAGGGAAAAGGGGTCGAGGCTGGTCCTGACATGTCCCAGTGAAGACTGACTAGCTCAGTGGGGTCACGCCAGGTGCTGCCAGCGGATGTGATGGTAAGGTCCGGTCCACGGTCCAGCTCGGGTCCTGCCTTACAGAAGCATATCTTCTCCCTGTCTGCCTCCAAGATTGCCATCAACGCAAAGTCACGATTAGATGTGTGTGGACTCTTCTTTGTGTATTGTTTTTGTATTTAATTTAATTTTATTTTTTAAGTTTATATAAGAATGTCCCAGAACCCTTGTCATGAGAGAAAATGCCATTTACCGTTACTTCTGGAGGTCGAAGTAGCCCAAAGGAGTTTTATCCTTAACGTTACATGTATTTTGCACTTTGTAGATGTTTGAAGTGGCTTGGAGGAGCTTGATGCTTTTGTATATTTTTGTGCATTTTGAACTGCAGCTTATCATGAGGACAAACATGTTAAGCTTGTATTTAAGTCTTGCCTCTTTTTTTTTTTTTTTTTTTTTTTTTCCTCCTTCCGTTGTTACAACCTGGCGTGACTGACCAGGCATTCCAGGTAAAATGGTTCTTTTCGGAACCTTTTTTTTTTTTTTTGTTTTTTTTTTGGAAAGGGTTGGTTAACTACCTCATCCTGGAGGCTGAAACTGCCCTATCTGTACTGTACATACGGAGACTTAATGCAAGCAGGGCTTTTTATATTCAACTTATGCACAAGGGCAACATCAGAGCCAATGTACCTAGTGTATTATAGTCCTTTTGTAATAATGCTGAACAGTCAGACTGGGCATGTGAATGACACTCATGTGATGAGTCTAAAGAAGCCTTGCCTTCCTCAGTCTGAGCTGAGCGAGACGCCTGCCTCTGAGGATGTAGTTACAGCTCGCGAGACGGGTGATGAGGATGTTACTTGTTTGTAAAAGCTTGAATTTGAGGAAGAAGCTACTTTGAGAAGCTTTAGCCACGTTTCTCAGACCCTTGCCCCAAATAAATTTTTTAAATCCTTTTTTGTTTTAAGAACATGCGGTCCACATTGATGGCTGCTTGATCAATTTTGAAACCAACACCATCCCTTTTGTGAACTACATGCTGCCTATGCAAGCACAGTTCACCGTCGTTTTTAATGGCAAGTCCAGAGCACCGTTCTGATAGCCGCTGTTTCCTCGTTCTCTCGGCGGAGGCAGTTAGGCTGGTCTGGCTGACAGGAGATCAGCTGGGATTGATCTCCACTTAAGCTTTGCTCCATCTCAATCCCTGGCGCTGATTGTGAATCAGACTGGACTGGTGAGAGCGGTTCTGATTATGCCATTACCCATTCGGTCTGTAATAAGAGTTGTGCTCAGGGCAGGCAGGACGTATGATGTCATTGAACTGGGCACACCATAGCTGCCTTTTCATCACATTTTATGTGATGGATTATTAAGATATGCATCGTTTTGGGCATGTTATCGGTAAATTTAATTCTCTTATGCGCTCGAACAGGGTTTATACATTTTTAAAGGGATTCTGTTGATGTTTCGGTTTCTTTTTTTGCCTCTTTAAAAGTATTGACTGGATTTTGAATATGACTGACTCCACAGTTATTTCTGTATCACCATCAGACCATTTTTTTATTAAAAAAATGGTGTTTTAAAGTACTGCTGCATAACAAGTGTTTTTGCATTCCTGCAAATAAATTTTGTAAAATGAAAAAGTGTGGCCTTGCTTGATGCTGTTGTCTCCAGAGTGCTTTTCTTTGTTTAATCCTCACCTTGTGAACATCTAGAGTTTGATCAGTGGCGTTAGGTAACATCTGAATATACATGACTTTAATGTTTAAATTTAAATACATTTCAAAAGCCTCTAATTTTGATTACTTTATCACTTAATGGCCACATTTTACTTTTGTGTCTGGTTTTGTATGCTCTTTCATTTTTACCACCTTTGCATTGTTTTTTTTTTTTTTGTTTGTTTTTTTAGCTGACCACTATTTGTCAAACTGTCAAGGTCTGTCTTAAGAGCTCTGTATATTCAGTGGTTGTGTTAGTCACTAAAATATACAAACTGTGTAGAGGGCACAGGCCCCAACATCACGGTTTTTGTCAAATGAATATATTATTTCACAGTATCTAATTATTCTGTACTCTAATTTAGCAGAAGCATTTTCCAAAACGATACATATAAGTGCATTACAATAGATATGTCATGAAAGCAATAATGCTCATAGTGCATGACCAGGCCATTGTTTGAAAGGAGAACAGAAAAGGAGCGAACACAGAACCTTGAGGAACGCCAGTGATTAGCTGATGTGGCTCAGACAGCTCTCCACTCCATGAGACCTGTGAAGATCTACTGTACCTTTGATGCTCAAGTCAGAGAGGGTAGACAGGAGGATCTGCTGGTTTACAGTGTGAAAGGCCATAGACAGGTCATGTAGAATTAGGACATGATTTGGTGTTTGATCTTGCCTGTTGAAGAGGCTCCACAATAAACACCAGTGTTGAACGTTTTATTTAGTCATGCTTAGTGGTTCCACATGAATGAAGTTACACAAACATGATTTCTTAGCATTACTTAATTGGAATTGAAGTTTTTTTTTTTTATTTGTTTTTTTTTTAAGTGGCCCAGTTTTTAAGGTTGAGTTTATAAAATGATACCTTAATGTTTTACTTTTCGTAAACTGTTTCCAAAACTAACTGTTAGGCCTAACTGAACTGTTTTTGGCACAAAAACACAAAACGCTCTCTTTGTGTTATGTCGACATCATGTGGTCAACATGTGAATGACAAGTGATTGGAAATCATTATGGTTGGAAGTGGGACGTTTTAACCCGAATGTTCCCACATCCGACCTCGTCTCGAACTCAGAACAAGACCTTCAAGATTCATGATTACAGGCAGGTGTGTTTGATTAGGGATGAAACTAAACTCTGCAGGACAGTGGCCTTCCAGAACTTCCCAGGCTCAGTGCTGCTATCAAAGGTCATCTGAAATTCATGTCCATTTCAGTTTAGTTTTTCACTCAAACTGTAATGCTGATGGTATCATATAAAACACATGTAGAGTCTGGCACTAGCCACATCAAGGTTATGGGTTCAGTTCCCAGGGAATGCATGAACAGGGTTGGGAGGGTTATTTCACATTACAAAATACATGCTTTAAAAAGCAATTTGTAACATTTTGTTAGATTACTGAAGTTTAGTAACTTCATCTAAATACTTTAGGTAAGGGCAGAGGCATCATGCCCATTCAAAGTGAGGGGCGCGTGCCCCCTCAGATGTTTGAGCCAAGTGGATTTTGAACGCAGCTTCCAAAAGCCAAAAAAATAGCCTAATAACATTTTCTATATTTGATACAATCACACGGCGTGATTAGATCGTTCAGTGCGACATATCATCAGCTGATAAATTCAATTCTGTGTTGGCTGGCTGGCGCTGAACCAGAGACAGACGCGTTTGTACAGCGCTGCGCGTTATAACCAATCACACACGATTCTGTTGAGCTTATGAATGCAGTGACCAATCAGAGGTGTTCAGATGAGTCATCGCTAAAATGCCGGTGTTTTCTTCACTGGCTCGCTGATTGAATACCTCTTTCTGGCGAATTCTCTCCTTAGAAACATCAAAGTGCAAATGTGTGTATGAATATGTAATATATTAATTTCACAGTGTAAACAGCTTCAGGGATTTTAATGGGAGTTTTTGAGAGTGCTTGAACTCTTGACTGTAAGTGAAGATGTTCATTGATAATATAAATGTTCTTTGCTCTCTTTCTGTGCAATGAAAGTGTTATAAGTAGCCTAACTTACAATGTTTTTAATATTCACATTAAATATAAAGTCAGTCGTATTAAAATTATGTTATGGCATGACACTGTTTTTGGTCCTCGTAAGCTCTGCATCACAAGTCAGTGAAATTAAGTGTTTTATAAAATTTACAAAACGTATTTTATAACACATAAATGCACACAAGTGCTGTGTGCTCCTAAACTTTTCTCAGACACATTTTCACAAGACATGGCACGAGTCACAAACTACTTTTGACACTTTATTTTTATGGGTTCTAAAGTGTGTTTTGTGTTCAGCAAAAGTGAGTCATATAGGTTTGAAATTACATTTCTGGAGTAAAATATTCAACAACAATGATGTCGTTATAGATGGTTCATGCTGTCTTAGAAAAATCAAATGTGCTTGAAGAATATACAGCCACCAATACATTGTCAGCTGGGATGAGAAGAGCTCCTGTTAGCATTGTTAGGACACAAAACAGAGAGACGTGTAAACCACTGTGATTTCAAGAGCTGGATCCAAGTGCAGAGTGAGTTTTATTAAATTAAACCAAACACAAAGACCAGGAACAGAAAAAGAGTACACTAAACTTTAAAGGACAAGACCTGACAAATGACAGGAAAACTGTCACGAATCCATCGGTGTCCTCAGCATCAGATTCCTTCCATTTAAGATTATTCACCGTCATAACACATGCATAACGGTTTGATTAGTCTTTGTATTGGTGTAATTTGTAGAAAAAAAAAAGAAAAAAAAAAAAAGTGTAATTTGTCAAATGTGTTTTTAGTATGCTTGTATTGTTATTTATTAATGTGCTGTCTCATACATTCATTTCGATAAGAGGAGTCCAGTCTCAAAGCAGAGATCAGTACGACCTTGGAATTGACTAATTGTTGATTAAAACAAAAAAAAAAAAAATTCTGCCACAAACAAATCTACTTAACCATCAAGCAGAAGGTCAATAAGAACAAAGAGTACACAAGAGTCTCGTTTGGAAATCATATTTATTGTAAAAAGGTCCAGACTTTAGCCAGCTAACAGACACTGATGCTAAACACGTGCTGGGATCACAGTGCATTCAAGGCAAACACATTGAGCAACATACTGAGAGCTTTAAACTGAACATCACAGGATTTGGATCAGCTAATGAACCTCATGTAAACAAGACCAAACCTCACAGAGATCAACAGACGAGCCGCTGACAGATCCATATGCAGCTCAAAACCACCTCAGAGAAAACAAAACCCAAGTGAAAATACAAATGAAAAGATGTGAAGTGAGATTCATGCAAATCAACTCTAATCAATCCTGCTCAGCAAATCAAAACACAGCAGAAACACACAAACGTGTCTGAGGAAGAGCTGAGAAACATGGAGGAAAGGATCCGTTGCACGTCTAATACAGTGAAGCCTCATGTCAATGTGAACCAGATTCATAGATGTGATTACAGACGTGAGTAAGTTGCAATGTGAGCCTCATGAAAAGCATCAAAACACTGAAAAGGTCACATTAATCTCTCATAGATATATTAAACACAAATTTACATATTAGACATGATTGATTGATTAGATAATTAAAGTGGCAAAAAGACAAACAATCTGATTGATACAACCAGTGTATGTATGTAGAGCTCTTCATGTTGAGCTTAAAAACATCGTTTTTCTCTTGGAAACTAAAAACACAGGCTCTAGAAGAATCCTACAAGACTCCCATCAATACTTGGCACCTACTCTACTGCACTCTAGAGCACCAAAAACAACAAAAACCCTGTCTAAAAGTGCTTTAAGATCGGTGACTGCTCAGAAGCACTTCCTGAAGACAATCTGCGGGCCGAACTCCTCGTACTCTTCTGCGCTGATCCAGGCGCCGCAGAGGTCGGCCATGTTGGCCAGCACCGCTCCGCCGCGCCACACGGAGAAGTCTCGATCGCTCGGGCTGCTGACCCTCACGCTCAGATCCGCCGGACACAGGAGCCGCATCTCCTGCTGCAGACGCATGGGGAGCCCCGGCAGCAGCGTGTTCCCGCCTGCGGCGCACACAAACACAGACGTCACTAGGGCTGTCACTAACAATTTGGTAATCAAGTAATCTGTCGATTATTCTGACGATTAATCGAGTAATCAGATTATTACAATTAATTTTTTTGTGGTAATAAAAATAGACCCAAGCGAAGAATAGCTTTTAAAATGACTTAAAATACATATAAACAGGTGCATCTCAGTAAATTAGAATGTCGTGGAAAAGTACATTTCAGTAATTCAACAAATTGTGAAACTCGTATTAAATAAACTACTTCAGTCTGTGTGCATTGCATTTAAGTCTTTGGTTCTTTTAATTGTGATGATTTTGGGTCACATTTAACAAAAACCCACCAATTCACTCTCTCAACAAAATAGAATACTTCATAAGACTAATAATAAAAAAAAAAAAAAAAAAAAAAAAAAAAAAACATTTTTAGTGAATTGTTGGCCTTCTGGAAAGTATGTTCATTTACTGTATATGTACTCAATACTTGCTAGGGCTCCCTTTGCTTTAATTACTGCCTCAATTCGGCGTGGCATGGAGGTGATCAGTTTGTGGCACTGCTGAGGTGGTATGGAAGCCCAGGTTTCTTTGACAGTGGCCTTCAGCTCATCTGCATTTTTTGGTCTCGTTTCTCATTTTCCTCTTGACAATACCTCATAGATTCTCTATGGGGTTCAGGTCTGGTGAGTTTGCTGGCCAGTCAAGCACACCAACACCATGGTCATTTAACCAACTTTTGGTGTTTTTGGCAGTGTGGGCAGGTGCCAAATCCTGCTGGAAAATGAAATCAGCATCTTTAAAAAGCTGGTCAGCAGAAGGAAGCATGAAGTGCTCCAAAATTTCTTGGTAAATGGGTGCAGTGACTTTGGTTTTCAAAAAACACAAATGAACCAACACCAGCAGATGACATTGCACCCCAAATCATCACAGACTGTGGAAACTTAACACTGGACTTCAAGCAACTTCGGCTATGAGCTTCTCCACCCTTCCTCCAGACTCTAGGACCTTGGTTTCCAAATGAAATACAAAACTTGCTCTCATCTGAAAAGAGGACTTTGGACCACTGGGCAACAGTCCAGTTCTTCTTCTTAGCCCAGGTAAGACGCCTCTGACGTTGTCTGTGGTTCAGGAGTGGATTAACAAGAGGAATACGACAACTGTAGCTAAATTCCTTGACACGTCTGTGTGTGGTGGCTCTTGATGCCTTGACCCCAGCCTCAGTCCATTCCTTGTGAAGTTCACCCAAATTCTTGAATCGATTTTGCTTGACAATCCTCATAAGGCTGCGGTTCTCTCGGTTGGTTGTGCATCTTTTTCTTCCACTCAACTTTCTGTTAACATGCTTGGATACAGCACTCTGTGAACAGCCAGCTTCTTTGGCAATGAATGTTTGTGGCTTACCCTCCTTGTGAAGGGTGTCAGTGATTGTCTTCTGGACAACTGTCAGATCAGCAGTCTTCCCCATGATTGTGTAGCCTAGTGAACCAAACTGAGAGACCATTTTGAAGGCTCAGGAAACCTTTGCAGGTGTTTTGAGTTGATTAGCTGATTGGCATGTCACCATATTCTTATTTGTTGAGATAGTGAATTGGTGGGTTTGTGTTAAATGTGAGCCAAAATCATCACAATTAAAAGAACCAAAAGACAAACTACTTCAGTCTGTGTGCATTGAATTTAATACACGAGTTTCACAATTTGAGTTGAATTACTGAAATAAATGAACTTTCCACGACATTCTAATTTATTGAGATGCACCTGTAATAGCAATGAGGCAATAATTAGCTCAAATAAAAGTACCAAAAGCAAGTAATCATATGATTTTATTGAACCAAACAATAGAGCTAATGTACATTAGACATTATAACAAATGCCAGCAGAGGGTGCCAAAGGCCTGACGATTGTTTTACACTTTACTGCGCGATCTAATCCTTGTTTACCATTGACTACACATTTAATTCAAATGTCCTCTTAATCTTTAATATTTGGCCATTTCTATAAGACATGCTATAGCCGCTGTAATTTCTAGAATATGTGGACATCAAAACGTGCAAACTCAGGGTGAGTTGAGCTTTTATTTCGAAATAGTGATGAACAGTTAGCATATTGAGAAAGATATTGATGTATTCTCCTGTGTTTGCATGGGTTTATAAAATGATTTACCTTACAAATCTGATGAAATGGTGCACGTTGCGTTCCCAGATGAACGTTATAAACCACAACTCACAACAACATGCAAAGATGGAGTTTGAGACGTTCCACAAATAAAAACAGTTCGAGTGGCGCAGCATTTCATTACTGTGAACAGAGACTGACACGCACGTACGTAACCTACACGCATGTAAATAATTAAAGCGAGTATATAGTAAACCTGCATCGCATACATTTATTTAATTGAATCATAGCGTTTGTGAATTCACAATAGCATTATGCTTTATGATTTTTAAATGGGTTTAATGTCATGCAACCTTGGAAAATAGTCTAATAATGCGTTTCATGGATTCTCATTGGTGAAATTCACCACTTCCTATTTAGCCGATTACTCGACGCGGGCAAAATGAAATCAAGGATTTTCCAAAATCGAATACTCGAATAGAATTGAGGAATCGTTGCAGACCTACAGGTCACATGCCGGGTCAGCGCATCAGATCAACCTCACCTGACAGCAGGACGTTTCCCACAAAACTGCGCCGCAGGTCAATGTCTGACTGCAGGACAGATCTGAAGATGCTCTCGTGCATCCCATAATGATCTCGCCCGATCAGCTCCGGCCTGAAGAGGATCTCTGGTGCCCTGTGTGACCATAACAGACAGTCAATCTCAAAAGTCCTGTGCCACACAAACACACACAGACCCTCACAGCCACCTACATGTGCATTCAGGGGTAGGGATGGGCGATATGGGCTTAAAAATATATCAGGATAAAATCTGGTATTTAATGCGATAATGATATGAAAATAGGGTGTTGTGAGCATTACTGAGTACACACGTAACGTAATGACTGTTTAATTCATACTGGAAGCCGGAGGGCGCCCTTGCGCAGAAACTCCACATATGCGTCGCAGAAGTAATACTACTGACGACGCTCCAGGAAATCCCTAATATGGACAAAGGCATCTAGTTATCGTTGTAGCTGAATAAAATGCAGCTAGAGAAATTTTGACTGAGGAAACTTGAAGATAATAAACGTATATTGCGACAATATATGGTTTATCTGTGTTCAAGCAATCTTGTGTATTTTTATAAGGATAAAATATATTTATAATGCAATGCTAATCGACATAGCCTTTATCATACTATAAATAGTATGCTTTCTGCCTCATTCTGTAATATGAAACCACGTCTGGTCACAAAAAGTTCTCAAACACTTGCCTTATGAAGTTAATTTGGAGAAAAAGCATGTCAACAAGTTATATTTTTGTTGGACAACACGTTAGTAAACAATCATACACATGCAAAACTGTATCACACACACACACACGCTACTATACTACATTTACTCAAGGCTCAGACCGATTTTTTGTGCACTGTACAGTCCTGACCAAACCAGTTCAGGATGAAGCTCCTCGTTTAGCGATATAGTCCTTAATTTCACATCTGCCTTCCATGTCGCTGCGCACAGTCGCACACATAAATGTGTCAACTAGACTATCGTTATTATCGTGGGAAGACTAATTCTTATTGTGGGGTGAATTTTTACCGGTTTATAGCAAATATAAGATATATTTACCCCTGAAGAGGGATGGGCGACATCTAAGTTCTAAATATTCATGTTTGCTGATAGTAATCCGCTGCTTGTGTGTGTAAATATTGCTGCATGCTTTCTCTCAACAATAAAATTCTCACAAATTCGTATTACAGAAGCAAATCAAAGTTGATTTGAGATTCTTATATCTTACAAAATCTTATCTCTAGTTAGGAAATCTTAAACGGCATCAAGTTCGAAAATCCACTCTCAGATCTGTTAGGACAAGTTAGGACTTAAGTTAAGAGTTTGATTTTTTTGTCAGGTTAGGAGGTAATACGATGCAGCTCAAAACTGCACTTCTGTGACACTTATGCTGTTCTGTAATAGCTTTTGTCCTAAATGTGGTCCTAACTGAAATGACCATGGTTACCAAACAGATAAGATTAGATTTTAAAATTAGGATCTTTCTGTAATACACCCCCGGAGCACAAAAGCAGTCATAAGTAGCACAGGTATATTTGTAGCAATAGCCAACAATACATTGTATGGGTCAAAATTATCCATTTTTCTTTTATGCCAAAAATCATTAGGATATTAAGTAAAGATCATGTTCCATGAAGATTTCGATATTTTCTACCATAAATATATGAAAACAATTTGATTAGTAATATGCATTGCTAAGAACTTCATTTGGACAACTTTAAAGGTGATTTTCTCAATATTTAGATTTTTTTGCACCCTCAGATTCCAGATTTTCAAATAGTTGTATCTCAGCCAAATATTGTCCTATCCTAACAAACCATACATCAATGGAAAGCTTATTTATTCAGCATTCTGATAATATGTAAACCTCAATATAAAAAAAAAGAAAAAAAGAAATTGACCCTTATGACTGGTTTTGTGGACCAGAGTCAGAAGTGACAGGTTGCCAGGTTGGGAAGATTAAGTAAACTACTCAACAGAGAGTGAAAAACTATCTGACTGGGGGGTTTAAACGCTTGACAACTGGCAACCACACATTTACAGAGGCTTGTTACAAACGCAAAACAATGCAAATGGAAAGTTAAAATGAAGCCTTCTCAGGATAAAGAACCAACAGGCAAATAAATCACAGAAGATAATGATTAATAAACTGTGAGAAGCAGAAATCATGACTGCTACTGAAACATGATTCATTGTGCAGCTGTATCTGAACTGACATCACTGACTTCATCTGAATAATGACACTTGTCTTTTAGAGCTGCTTTACAACACACTCTGAATAGTCTCCATCGATTCTGCCATTTTATCTCTGTAAAGCTGCTTTGACAATTTGTACTGTATGAAACACTTTAGAAATAAAGATGACTGGACGTCGGTGAGAAAACAGCAGTTCAGAAAGCATCTGATCATTGAGACATGGCTATGTTTGCACCAGCTCTACAATTCAGTACTCTTGTCAGGTTAAAGTCATGTCATGTCTATTATAGCACTTAAACCTTCTTTGTGAAACCAGAGGATAAAGTCTAGTCCCAGACTAAAATACATTTCTAACTGAAAGAAACTTGCACTCACATCTAAAAATGTCAGTGCCTTTGATTTGTCTCGAGATGTACGAGAGCTGTTTTTTTTTTTCTTTCTTAGGCATGTATATAAAAGCTACCTAAATCTCCTAATTGAACTATGAACCATATCTAAGCCGGTCTGTAAAACCAGGCCTAATTTGCTTTAGAGCAAGCAGCTTTACAGCATTAAACATGAAAAACCGTGTCAAATAGAATCTCAGCTTCAGACACTGGTCTGCAGTGAACTCTCCACCAGAGCTCAACACAATGCTGCTCATTCAGATGTGGAAGACTCCAGCAGAAGCCGAGACACTCAGTTACCGGAAGCGTTCGGAGGCCAGCGAGACGATCCGCCCGTCAGGAAGTGTGTAGTGCACCTCTGAGGCGCTCTTCAGCTCCGTGTCATAATCCAGCGCCACACAGCAGCACCTCTCCTTCATCTCACGCACGATCTCCAGCTCGGCAGACGTCTGCATGCACACACCCTGCTCCAGCAGCAGCTGCAGCACACACAAAACACCATCAACAGTGCAAACAGCTGCAGGAAAAACAAGGAAGTTCTTATCAACTTGTTAATATGTTCCTACAATTCTTTGTTAAAAAAAACAAGAGTGGCTGATTTGTTTTTGTGACACTTAAATAATAGCAAACAGCATAGACTTTAAGATCTCACTTCATCCAAATGAAGATCAACTCAAAATGAGAAATCAATATTGTTAATCCAGCACTAGTGTCACACAGTTGACATGCTTACCCATTATCGTTTATCCATGCTGTGCGCACAAATATAGACACTGACAGTCAAAACTAACCAGTGTTGGGGGTAACACATTACAAGTGATGCTAGTTACACCATCAGTTACTTTTGTCAAGTAACTAGTAAAGCAACACTTTAACTCCAATATGTCTTTGTAAATTTAAGGTACTTTAAAATAAGTGTAATACAAGTTACTTTGAGACAGGAGTCAGTCAATAAATAGGGAAAAGAGTGTTGAGAGAAATCTGGAACACTTCCTCCAGACTGAGGCTTATTCATTTCACTTTTGGTGTGAAAGGGCCTTTACAGTCACCAAAAATTTAACTTGTTTTTTTTGTTATTAAACATCATATAGTAAGCCCAACCCGTGTGACAAAGTATCGGAAAAGTAACAACGCATTACTTTTTATGTAATTAAGTAATGCAATTAGTTACTTTATGGAGTAACAATATTGTAATGCATTACTTTTAAAAGTAACTTTCATCAACACTGAAACGAACCATTGGAGAAACGCTAATTAAACATCACGGTTTCTGTCAGTGATTTTGGCCCTACAGTTTGGCTAATTCAGGTGCATGAGTAATTCTCAGCAGTGCTCTTGTGCACCTTCTGGAGCTGCAGGGTGACGTGGGATCCGGCCAGGTCAAAGCGCTGCACAGCGTGAGGCAGACAGTAACCCTCGAACACAGGAACACTGTGACTGACGCCGTCACCAGAGTCCAGCACCACCCCTGAACACACACACACCACTGACAGATCACACAGAGAGCTCAGAGCAAGATGAGGCTTCATTAGGGTTCAGCAACTAAAATATTTATCCAGGTTCTTAATTCTCTAAATATAAGTTAATGGTCACATGACATACAGGTAAAAAAAAAAAAAAAAAAAAAAAAATCTAAACATTTACTGAAAATGTTTTAAGTTATTTATATGTAGGACTGCACAACTTTGTTAAAATTGGCCATATGGCTTTTTTTTCGCCGTGATATTTCATCTAAAATGAAAATGTCTCATACTGCTGCTGAAACAAATACCTCTTTATTATTTAAGTTGTGTTATAAAAATGTAAAATTACATAAAAATACAAAACATATTACAGTTTTAATGGTAAACAATCCATATATACACACCTTATAATTATAAAAAAAAAAAAAAAAAAAAAAAAAAAAAAAAAAGGCACTCTTTGTGTGATATTAACTATATGAAATGATATAAATATAGGCTATACATTTTCTGCCCCCATATCTTAAATGATGTGATCAGTGTAAATGTATTTTAATAGATTAAACTAGAGTGCGTGCGATTCAGTCTATGTTAACTGATTGATTCTCTGTCAGCAGGTGTTGCGTTTGGCTGAAATAAGAGTTCTCTCGGTAAAGACAGAACACAAAGCAGCGCAGCACCGGACTTTGAACTTGCAGCGCTCATGTTTAATCAAATTATAGCCTTTTGAAGTTTAATCGTCACATTCAGCCATATCGCAATTCTTGTCTTTCCGTCTCCAAATTTAAGACCTCTTGAAATCATAATTAAGACTTTCTTGTACAATTTAAGACTTTTTAAAGGCCTTAAATTTGATAAAATGTCTTAAAGTCTTAAATTTAGTTGTAAGACCCCGCGGAAACCCTGATTAGAGAAAAAGTAGCGTTCATGTGAAATGATCCTGGTTTAATTACACTTAAACGGATATAGTTCGTCCAAAAACAGAAATGCTGTCATCATTTACTCACCTTCATGCTGTTCCAAACCTGTGTGGCATTCTTTAATCAAAATATAATCTTTTGTTTAACTGATAATGTTAGTTTCCAAACAGCTGCCACTAGCCATTGACTTCCATGACTTTTCCCATACTATGAAAGTCAATAGCTACCATCAGCTATTTATTTACCCACATTCTTCAAAATATCTTCTGTGTTCAGCAGAAGACAAACTCAAATATTTGGAACAAGTGGAGGGCGAGTAACTAACTTTCATTTTTGGAAAATTGTTAGTTGACCAAGTGTGACCCTGGAGCACAAAAGCAGTCATAAGCAGCACAGGTATATTTTTGTAGCAATAGCCAACAATACATTGTATGGGTTAAAATTATCCATTTTTCTTTTATGCCAAAAATCATTAGGATATTAAGTAAAGATTGTTCCATGAAGATTAGATATTTTTGTAATTTTCCTACCGTAAATGTATCAACTTCATTTTTGATTAGTAATATGCATTGCTAAGAACTTCATTTGTACAACTTTAAGGGAGATTCTCAATATTTTGATTTTTTTACACCCTCAGATTCCAGATTTTCAAATAGTTGCATCTCAGCCAAATATTGTCCTATCCTAACAAACCATCATCTGAAAACTGAATAAATAAGCTTTCCACTGATGTATAAATCTCAATTAGGGCTGGGCGATAATAATTATCGCGATAATTTCTCGATAAAACGATATGAAGAGTTCGATAAATGTTCGATATAATGTTTATGCGCCAAAAGCGGAACGAAACAAACAGCGCGACTCATTTGAATCCGTCACACGAACCGTTTATCCGCTCGGATCAAAGTCAAACCGCCGCGCGGCGCAAGCTCACTACAGCAGATGTGTTTACTCGCTGATGAGACTGTCCAGAGAAATAAACCGCGCTGTGAGATCCAGTGTGAAGCGCTTACATTCAGCAAGCAACACAAATGTCTCTGTGATTTAAACTACTTTAAAGCCAAACAGGAGAAACACTGTGTGCAACGAGACAGTCAGAAGGCTTTTCAATCTACACATTGCCATCATTTACCATGGATTTACTGTAGTAACACTCACTGCACCATGATATTGTGGCAGAAATGTGGGATATTCACAATGAATTTTATTACAAGAGTAATTTTATAGTGTGTGTATTTGTGATTAAGCTATAGCATGTGTGCATTTATACTGAATGTTTTTAGACTACTGTTTTTCATACAAATAGGCTACCTGAAAACCATATGGTTATATTTTACCATGGTATTGAGGTGTTATGTGTGTGGTTTTAACTGTGTTTATCATGATTTAAATGTATGCTACTATGGGAGACCAATGCTTAAAAAAACAAAAAAAAACAAAAACACACACACACCACAACAACAACGTCAGAATAAATTTAACCATGCTACAATTTTTACAGATGTTTCTGATTTAAAAAAAAAGAAAAAAAAAAAAAGATTATCCGGCAACTCAGATCCGTTTCTTGATTTGAAACTATCACACATTAGAACATGAAGAATCTAAGAAATAAATTCTCTAGTTAGATATTTATTTTCTTAAGAAAAATTAATGGTCTGGTTTCTACAACTTTCACTTTGGAGCAAAAATCTGGCTTTAAACTTGAAAGAAATAAAGATTTGACATTTATTGTTATAAATATCGATCGACTGATATGAAAAAATCGTGATAATTATTTTGGCCATAATCGCCCAGCCCTAATCTCAATTTAACAAAATTGACCTTTATGACTGGTTTTGCGCTCCAGGGTCACATGTGTGAACTAAAAAAAAGTTACATTTGAGACAAGACTAAGATTAAATTAAAAACAGATGACAAAATGAACCCTACTCGACACACAGCAGTAATAAGTGTGTAAGCGGAGCCGACTGACCTGTGGTTCGTCCCGAGGCGTAGAGCGCCAGAACGGCCTGCAGGGCCACGAAGGCAAGCGGGACGCTGAAGGCCTCAAACATCAGCTCCACCGAGCGCTGGCGGTTCTGCAGCGGGTTCATGGCGGCCTCGGTCAGCAGCACCGGATGATCCTCAGGAGACACACACAGCTGCTGGAACGCGTGATGCCAAATCTACAGCACACACACACACACACACACACACGTTTACTTAAACACCAAGGGCCGGTTGCATAAAAGGCTTAGGGCCAGATTTACTAAACGGGGCAAATTAGCATTGGAGTGCAATTCCATAAAAGCGCAGATGGGAAGGGAAAAATTGTGTGATTTACTAACAATGCGCACATTAAAAGAACACCGACGCAGCAGATCATTTCCATAATGACCAGCGCAATCTACCAAGAGCAGCGCAAATTACCCGTGGTTTAAATAATGCCGCAAATGCCAGTAAAGGCCGTTTCACACTGTAAAAGCAACGTTCGGTGATTCGCATTGCACTCAGAGCGTGAAACGATTAATCGCCTTCTGCTAATTCATGCCTGCACACTAGGTGGCGCTGACCAGCAATACGTTTTTCCTCATGTAGCCTATGCATCTCATATGGCTTTTACGTCGTCCATTGCTCAATTTACAGCATTAAATTAAGATAAATAACTTTTGGTTCTTCATCTGAAACAAACTATCCATGATGCTTACAAGAAAACAATTAGGAGGTACAACTAACATCAAGCTACATTTCAAAATGCATGTAATTAATGTTTTTGCTGAAACCCCACTTTAAATCATCAAGTGCTTGTAATAATTTCTGATTGTGATCTAAAATGGATTTTGATTCTATAATAGGCAGACATGCACTCTTTGTATCTTATAATGGACTGAACGCTACCTGCTTGTCATTGGTCATAAACATCCTTTGTTATAAAAATACCATGAGCTGCATAAAAACCATGTATAGAAAATATATCGTATGAATATAAATACAGGTGCTGGTCATATAATTAGAATATCAAAGTTGATTTATTTCACTAATTCCATTCAAAAAGTGAAACTTGTATATTATATTCATTCATTCATTACACAGACTGATACATTTCAAATGTTTATTTCTTTTAATTTTGATGATTATAACGGACAACTAAGGAAAATCCCAAATTCAGTATCTCAGAAATTAGAATATTGTGAAAAAAGGTTCAATATTGAAGACACCTGGTGCCACACTCTAATCAGCTAATTAACTTAAAACACCTGCAAAGGCCTTTAAATGGTCTCTCAGTCTAGTTCTGTAGGCTACACAATCATGGGGAAGACTGCTGACTTGACAGTTGTCCGAAAGACGACCATTGACACGTTGCACAAGGAGGGCAAGACACAAAAGGTCATTGCAAAAGAGGCTGGCTGTTCACAGAGCTCTGTGTCCAAGCACATTAATAGAGAGGCGAAGGGAAGGAAAAGATGTGGTAGAAAAAAAAATAAAAAAAAAATAAAAGTGTACAAGCAATAGGGATAACCGCACCCTGGAGAGGATTGTGAAACAAAACCCATTCAAAAATGTGGGGGAGATTCACAAAGAGTGGACTGCAGCTGGAGTCAGTGCTTCACTACGCACAGACGTATGCAAGACATGGGTTTCAGCTGTCGCATTCCTTGTGTCAAGCCACTCTTGAGCAACAGACAGCGTCAGAAGCGTCTCGCCTGGGCTAAAGACAAAAAGGACTGGACTGCTGCTGAGTGGTCCAAAGTTATGTTCTCTGATGAAAGTAAATTTTGCATTTCCTTTGGAAATCAGGGTCCCAGAGTATGGAGGAAGAGAGGAGAGGCACACAATCCACGTTGCTTGAGGTCCAGTGTAAAGTTTCCACAGTCAGTGATGGTTTGGGGTGCCATGTCATCTGCTGGTGTTGGTCCACTGTGTTTTCTGAGGTCCAAGGTCAACGCAGCAGTATACCAGGAAGTTTTAGAGCACTTCATTCTTCCTGCTGCTGACCAACTTTATGGAGATGCAGATTTCATTTTCCGACAGGACTTGGCACCTGCACACAGTGCCAAAGCAACCAGTATCTGGTTTAAGGACCATGGTATCCCTGTTCTTAATTGGCCAGCAAACTCGCCTGACCTTGACCCCATAGAAAATCTATGGGGTATTGTGAAGAGGAAGATGCGATATGCCAGACCCAACAATGCAGAAGAGCTGAAGGCCACTATCAGAGCAACCTGGGCTCTCATAACACCTGAGCAGTGCCACAGACTGATCGACTCCATGCCACGCCGCATTGCTGCAGTAATTCAGGCAAAAAGAGCCCCAACTAAGTATTGAGTGCTGTACATGCTCATACTTTTCATGTTCATACTTTTCAGTTGGCCAAGATTTCTAAAAATCCTTTCTTTGTATTGGTCTTAAGTAATATTGTAATTTTCTGAGATACTGAATTTGGGATTTTCCTTAGTTGTCAGTTATGATCATCAAAATTAAAAGAAATAAACATTTGAAATATATCAGTCTGTGTGTAATGAATGAATATACAAGTTTCACTTTTTGAATGGAATTAGTGAAATCAACTTTTTGATGATATTCTAATTATATGACCAGCACCTGTATATCTCTATGTTCAGACACCAATGACAACATCATCTCGACATCCATATTCTTTGTATGTTTGTTGTAAGTCCTCTACTTCTGTGTTTTTACGCTCGTGCTGGTTTTAGCGCCACCGCGGCACTCTTTTGGGTAACAGCAGCTGCTCTGGCATGTGATGTAATGCTCAAACCTTATTGGACGGCCCATGTTTTCGCTTTGCGAAGCTGAAAAGATTCGTCGGACTGGTTCGAAAAAAAATAAAATAAATTAAAAAAAAAAATCGTATTTTCAGTTGTTCAAATGTTCACGGTCTACGTGGGAGCATCCATGGAATCTGTTGTTTTATTCCAGAGAGCATCACATCCGATATTCCTTTTCGCTTTCTCGTGCTCAGTGTGGACAGGCCTTAATTTGACGAGCGTGAACTTTAGTAAATCGAGTTGCATGATTCATATTAATACTCTCCTCCCATAAATTCTCTCTCAAAAGTGAAACTCCTACAAATTCATATTCAATAAGGTCAGGTGCAAAAATAACTGTCCACATCTTTTCAGCACCAATTCTTCACTGCACGTCTTTAGTAAATCCTGACAGTACTATTTTAAATGCCAAAAGACGGTTTGCGCTGGCGCAAGTTAGTCATCTAATTTTTAAGACTGGTCACAACCAAGTCTGTTACATAAAATTGTCAATTGGTCTAACTTGAATCCAAAAAGTAAGACTCCTTACCCCTTGGTAACCGCTAGTTACTCTGACTAGTTCAGTCTTCAGTCATTATACCAGCCCTGATGAATCATTTTAATCCTGATAATTTACGCTTCTCTCAATTTAAGGATAAGCATCGGTGATATTTGCCTGCTAGTTATTTACTCTGTCATTATCTTGCACTGGTAATGAGCCTCCACAAGCGTTCATGGTAGCGGTTGCCAGATGTCAAGAGTTTAAATCCCCCAGTCAGAATTATTTTCTATAAATTAAGACATTTTCTGTCCAGTGTTTTACTTAACATTCCCTACCTGGCAACGACGTGCACTCACTCTCTCTACATTACGAAAAAAACGTGATGAGCTGAAAAGACAAACATGCAAGTTGTAGTTTTACAAATCTCTATTGAGATATTCTGATCAAATAAATGTGTAATTTGCAGTGACAATCTGTGAGCAAACCGTGTGAGATGACATTCTTGATGTGCTTGCTTTGAATGTTAACATGATACTGCACTTTGATTAATGTAAAAAAATAAATAAATAAATAAAAAAATTCTATTACGAAATTTTATTTGAATGCATCACTATGAAAATTATAGGAACAATAATCTGAGTACCACCAGTATTAACCCTATTTAGATTGAATGCAATTTTACGTTACTTTGAGTTTATATTTCATGATTGTTTGAAAACTTTTCAGAGTAATATGAAGGTTGCTTTATTTGGTTAAATATAAACACTTAGGCTTCATAAATTTAGACTAATTTAATTCATGCTGCTATGATTGGTCAATGTTCAAGTACAAGTGTGAGATATGGGCAAAAGGCAATATTTTACAGAAGTTTTGACACCAATATAACTTCATTGATAATTTTACAAAAAGTATTTGACACTTAAATGGTACTCAGTTTCATATTTGGGTCATTTTGACCCAAGTATGTATAAAGTTTTTAAAAAGGGTTAGATCTCTTAAAATTAACAAAGAAAAAAAAAAAAAAAAAGAAAAAAAAGAAATAAATACTTTCTCAAAGCATTTGTAAAGTTTTGTTCCCTTAGTAATACTGCATTTTTTTTTTTTTTTTTTTTTTTAAATAATAAAATAGTGTCTTCTGGGTCAAAATGCATCCAAATGGTGTCGTGAGGTTTAAGGAAATCTGGCAGATAAAACTTTATTTCGGTCAAAGAATGATTATCTAATCTCCAATAATACCGCCTGCCTGTTTGTGCGTAGTGAAAGGACTCACCATCTCCATCTCATCCCAGTTGCTCACAATGCCGTTTCTGATGGGATACTTGAGGGTCAGCACTCCTCTCATGTGCTGCGCATCATGCCCCACATACAGCTCTCGGTCCACACAGCCATTCATTACCTCCTGCAACACAAGAGATCGGTTCAGTCCAGACCAACAGAGGAGCTGAGGAACTCACACCGGCTCCGATTCACTTGCATAGCACTCTTCACAAAACATTTCCAAAGCAGCTGTACAGAAAAATCATGCCGTTTATAACTACTTCATGCCTTATAGTCATATTTATTGGATTAAAGCCATGATAGTTACATAGTGTGACATTATAAACAATCTAGCAGTTGAAACATGCTTCATATTATATTTTGCTTTATCCACATGCATACAGTGCACTCAGGTAAAGCAGGAGAAAATGTGTACCTCATATTTTGGACGGCCGATGACGGTGGGGAACACCGTAGCTGGAAGGTCCTGGTCTGCAAACCCAGCCTTCATCAGACCGGAGCCCGTGTCCAGCACGATGGGCGTCTTATAATCACTCATCTAACTCACAACAGGGAACAGACAGACAAACAGCAGTCTATAACAGAGACTCATAGACAGGCGCTTCCTTCAGTCTGAGGATTATTCATTTCCCTTTTGGTGTGAAAGGGCCTTTAACAGTTGCCAAAACTATAACTTTTTGGGTTTTTTGTTACTAAAAACAAATAAACAAGCCCAGTCCAGATGACAAAAAAAAATAAAAAATAAATAGTAACAATGCATTACACAGTTACTGTATGGAGTAACAATATTTTAACACAACATCGTAACCCATTACTTTTAAAAGTAACTTTCCCCAACACAGAACAATTTCAGAACTTAGATGTATGCATCACCTTTAAATGTCTTAGATTTGATCATTAAATTTAGTTATTCAGTTAATAAGATGCCATAGGCCATTACCAATCAAATGAAATCAATAAAATCCTTCTTTGCACTGCAGAAGTGGCACAGAATGTGCACAGGCACCTGAATTTGTATTTACACTACAATTACAATAGCACTAATCTGAGATGGATGTCTTAAAAATATATTTTGAATATTGTAGTGTTTGGATTTTAGTTTATTTTAAATAAACTAAAACGGCCATTCATTAAACAAATTCATTTAAACAGTTGCGTGTTGCACAAAGGTTCAGTGCCAGCTTTGTTTGGAATGTTTTTTGTTGGGGAAAAAAAAAAATTAAATTAAATATAAAATTGTGCCCAAAATGTAACATTTGCTTATTGATTTTGTATAACAGCTCAATCACATTTGCAATCATGCTGATATTTAGTGCAAAACAGCACTTTCGCTCATGTGACAATGCTGTATCTTACAGAAATGTATAACGATGTATAACACTCCATACAGGGGTATTTTCGCACCATATTGAATTTCAGTGACTACATTCTACTAGCATTATCAGAGTGATTTTTTTTTTTTATTTATTCACATTATCAGAGTGAAGGTGCACACTATCAGAAGTGTTTTTTGTAAAGTGAGTGACTTCACTATGGTTAAAACAATAACTCTGATATTAGTGTATCGTATAGCACTAGTGTCTCCCCTGGAGCAGAGTGTTTTCTGAGGAGCTGCACCTGTCTGCTGGATGCGTGGAGCTGCAGCTGCTGGAGAGTAGATGCGCAGGCCGCTCTCATGGATCCGTCAGAGACCGCAGACCTGGAGTCCTCCTGCGTCTCGGTGGAGGAGACCGAGCTCCCTGGGGTCTCTGCACTGCACAGCACTGCGGTGTTGTTGTTGTTATTGTTCTGCATGAGCTTTGAGGGAACGACTGACGCCCGAGCTTCACAGTCTGATGGACGTCTCTCCTCTCGCTGACAGACGCTGTCATTCTGCATCGGCCTCCACGGCGCGATCGAGACACCTCCAGGATCAAACGCTCCTCGTACATCAGCGCTGTCCTGAGTCGAGCACGCCTCACCCGTCTCCAGCAGATCTGCACCGGAAGGCGCTTCATCCTTCGAATGCTCAGGATACACGTGTGCGCTGACCGGGAGCGATGGGACTGCACTGGACTCTTCCAGTTTTCTGGTCTCAGACAAACCGCTCAGTGCAACAGGCTCACTGTGACAAGACTGAAGGGATTCAGAGTCAAGACGTCCGAGGCTCGCGGTAGCAGCAAGCTCAGAAGTCAAACTCGATTCTGTGAGATCAGCATCTCCAGCTGGACTTGCACTGGTGCACTCCTCTGCGTTTGAAACCAAATCAGAAGAGGTTTTCTCTGTGTCTGTACGCTGAGGTTCATCCGAGTCTGGAAGCGTCTGGAGTCCACAGCTCCTCGACAGCTCGTCGTCCAGATCTTTCAGCGTCGAGTTCCTCTCCATGACCGAACACTTCACAACCCTGTGGCCTTTGCTCAACCTCCTCTTCACCTTGCCTGCTCTCTCCATCTCTCTGCTCAGGCTTCTCTCCATCTCCTCCTCTTGCTGCAGGAACACGCTCCTCTCCCTGACCTGGTCCTGATCCGGCGCCGGCTCCTCGGGGTCCAGGCTCTCCATCTCTCTGCAGCGCAGTGCCTCCAGCTTCACGTGCTCCTCCATAATTTGCTCCTCGAGAGCTTGAATGTGTCTCAGCTCTCGAAGGATCCCGCTTCGGTGTTCCTCAGGACATCCCGTGTCCCGCTGCACAGGATTATCCGATAAAAGTCCATCCACACGTGAAGGGCCTGAGGCATCGGAGTCGTCTTCACAAACCTCACAGGATCTCAGCGTCTCAGAGTCAGGGGAAGTGAGGTCACTCTGATCGTCCAATCCGATCACGCCAGACTCGGCCAGCTCTCTTGGGGACATCTGGAAGGAAAAGTGCACAGGCACGCGAGGCTGTGAGCAAGGGCATACATTTCAGGACAAACTATTTCTCAAGAGCAATTTTTGAAGAGGACACAAATACAGCAAAACTGTACTTGTAGGATCGATGTGTACACAGCATGGAGACAATGTTTAAATAGGAGTTCGGTTCATAGATTCACTACGCGGTCATATTATAATTACTATGTGGAGGATGCAAAATAATTTAATATTTTCAGTTTGGTCTGAGACTGAGAACGTCTCTTATTTAGATATTCAACCGCACTGAATCTGCCACTTAACATCATATTGAGTAAAACCCAACACATCGGTACATCTACAATATTAGCCTAATATCAGGTCACTCTCAGGCTTATCGCCGTGTTAGTTGTAATGAGTGACAAGCGACGATATTAAACAAGCTAAGCTAGGTAACCTTATAATTGCTCTTAGAAAAATACATCGGATACCATTTTTTGTCATGACTAATTTATTAATGATCCAGCATCATCTGTATTAAAGAGAAAGAATCACTTCATCCGATGCTTAAAGTAAATAACGACTCAAAACATTTCTAAACTTAACACTTTTTTTGCGTTTATCTCGTTTTACTACTTCCACAATTATTTTAAAGGGGTCATATGACGTTGCTAAAAAGAACATTGTGTATTTGGTGTAATGCAATGCGTTTATGTGGTTTAAGGTTCAAAAAAAAATAAAAAAAATAAAAAATAAAAAAAAAGGAGGGGGGGGAAATAAACATCTAAATCAACTAATTTTGCTTCAGGCACAAAAGTAATTTTGTACCGATTTGTGGAACATCTAATTGACCTTAAACGTCACCCAAGGGGCATCCACTTAAAATAATCAAAGGATGTGTGCAGTCTCCTATAAATTTTATGTGCCATCCTCATCACTTGCAGTTCATAATAAGATGCAAGACTTAGCAAGGGAACACCTACAATTTTTGAACACATTAAAAATACCTTGCAAATGATTTGTTCTTTGTAGACAATAAGGAAAACCAACAGATAAAGGAAAAGGACAGGACACTTTCAACAAATGAATTATAGAAAGTCCTGAGAATGACTCTCTGTACATTGAAAATTCAGTTTCCTCAACACATACAATCTTTGATGGGACTTTCTAATGATTGCATCCGTGTTTTGATCAAACTTCAGCCTATTATCAATAATCGTTCCTAAATACTTGTATTCTTCCACTACATGAACCTGTGTGTTATTTATGACCACCCTTTGAGGTGCAAGTGTTTTCTTATTAAAATTGATGATCATCTCTTTCGTTTTTGACACATTCAAAATCTAATTTCATCCTATTACACTATAGAATAAATGTTACGGCCCTTACCGTATTGTGATGCCGTGTCCCGGTGCGACAACAATAAACCCCATTACAAACGAGGTATTTGTTGCATCCAGTGGGAACATAATTACTGATTATAAATGACTCATGATCTTCATACGGCAAACATTACCATGTCTGCATTTGTGATCGGAGAAACCACAAACAACAAGCGCTACTCTACACAGCTCAAAACTCACGTTTGAATAGTCAGTGGCAAATTCTTTAAATATGAAAACATACTTACAGGCTGTGAGTCAGAAGCGCCAGACTGTCCTTGCAAAGTTGGAATTGCCCCACTTTATAGAAACAGTCTTTGAGCAGCTGTCAGCTACTCCCAGCTTCAGGAAATAGTCCTCCGTTAAAATGCGCTGCACACACTCTAATATTTGGGTTGAGCTGTTCTGGAACAGTGTTGTAAATACAACTTAACCACTGATTTCTAGTTGTGTCCTCTTTTGGAAGCCCAAACAAAGTAGTTTCGCTTTCACAGCGAAACACAGCGTCTCCAGGACATGACGCTGGCGGCAACAACACTACAGCGAGAATAAAAGTCTCTTACGGGGGGAAATCGACTTACGCCCCTGGCTGTGAGAGAAAGCAAGTCCTATAATGCTCAAGTTTGATCCTTCAAGCAATGGTCTCCTGCTCCTGAACTCCCAGAGAGAGACTCAAACGCAGGCGTCAGAGCCAGCGCAGCACTGATGAGGGGCGGCTGAAGTCACGAATGGGGACGATGATGTAGCACAAAGTACCCTTAAGAAAAAAAGTGTCCCATTCACGTATTTATTATTGAACTTCTTTAAACTTGAGCGCTGTGTTTTAGAATGATGTCTCATGCGCCAAAAGCTGCTATAAAGACCTGAGACGAGAGCGCAGCATTCAGACATGTTCATAGCGTGTTTACATTGAAATACAATGGTAAACCGCTGTGGAATGAAAAAACACGTTCTGAGTGAATGACCCTACTAAAAGCGACTTGGCAAAATACAAAATGGCAGAGTACTGAATATCACAAAACCTCATAGGCCAACATATTCGAAAAGTTGACCAAGGAAACACATTTTAGATCACCAGATATAAATGACTTAAGCAGCAATTTCACCACAAATACAGACAAGTGATACCACCACCAGAAATCCTCAATTGTCTGCTTTACCATAAAACACATGCTCACTGTGACCGATTCACTGATGTAACACTCACTGCGACTCATTTAACAGATGCATGATTATGGCAAGTTAGAACAACAACAACAACAACAACATATAGCCCTCTATTAAACAAAAAAAAAAATTCATCATGCAGAGCTGCATTCTTAGTGGCACGAGAAGTTTGTGTGTAACAATTAAAACGTGAGTTTGTGAAATGGACTGTGCTAAATTGTTGCTATAGTAGCATACAATTAATGCTAGAAAGCCTATGCATTCGACAACTGGATTTTTTAAAAAAAAAAACTAGTGTCTCAATTAAATTCTATTTTCATATTTTGAGTGAGGCCAGGTGCACTCAGACTCACCGTACTGAGCTGGTGTCCTTCAGTCCATAAGGGCCAGTGTTTGTGCAAGTCCTCGGACCTCAACAGCTCATCCAGCACCACCTCCTGCGCAAGCACATTCTCCTCCTCCTGAATAATCATTCAGAGTGCAGTAGGGTTTTAATGGCACACGTATTCATATTGGAAATTTTTATTACAGGTCTTTTGGTTCAGTATGCATGTGTAGCAAACAAAACAAATTAGATTGATCTTGGAATTTAAGAATCAATCTTTTTTTTTTCCATCTATGCTCTTTCAGTGGATGCATGAATTAATATAGCACAACAGTTTTGTGCTTTGTTACTTCTGATTAAAAAAAAAAAAAAAAAAAAAAAAAAAAAAAAAAAAACCAAATGATCAGATTTTGAATTCTGTACATTTTATCATGAAATCCACATTAAATGCCATATTGGTGCTCTCTAATGTGCTGTGACAGATCGCTGTATCTGTCTGTATAGTTCACTGACATGATGCATGTGACACAGAGATGCTGAAGACACACACCTGTAGTATCTCAGCTGCTCGGTCTAAAGTCTCCTCCACCTCTCTCAGCTCTTGTTGCTCTCTCTGAACCCAATCACCGAGAGACACATCCAACCTACCCAACAGAGAAGAACACAGACCCTTAGAAGAAACACCTGAAACATGACGCAGAAGCAGAGCATGGACAACTGACTCGGTGTTACTGCAGTGTGTAATTAAAGAAAGTGTTACCCCAAAATATAAAAATTAACTGAAAACGCCCTCATCCTGAGGTGAAGATGAGTTTGTTTATTCATCAGATTTGGAGAAATGTAGCATTGCATCAGTAGCTGCATTTCCATCCACCTATTTTTTTGTTTTTTTTTGCGCATTTTGGAATAAATCGCATAGAGAAAAAAAAAAAAAAAAAAAAAAAAAAAAACTTATGCGCACATTTGAGTAGGATAAACTATCCGGAAAGAAAAAAAAAGTGCATAAGCTACGATGGAAACACATTTACCGAATAAATTCCTCCATGCGCATCAAAAAAAGTCATGTGACTGCGCTATGAGACGGGATAACTTGACTAACCAGCTGACCGATCTCGTTCACAGCATCTATAAGTTGTTGTAGTCACTCTGAAAAGCCTGAGCAAAGTCTGTCAAAGTATTTCTGTATAATTGTCTTACACGACTGTGTTCCCAAACAGCTGGCATCCTCAGAACGCAGTGACAGCATTTATTGTGTTACGTCTGCTCTCTCTGAGGCACAAGTAATTTATATCACATATGAAAATTATTATATTCAATGGCTTCTCCTATATTCTTAGTGATATTTAGTGCCACAGTTTACCAGGAAGTGACGATTTTGTTCTCTTTGACTTGTTGGATGGAAATGGTGCTTTATTCGCATGTGTTTTACAGATCAAGCAACGTTTACAAGACAAAACAGCTCTAAACAAATATGTGGCTGGATTTTGATGAGTGAGACAACAGGAGATGCACTTTTCACTGGAGGAAGCATTATCATGGACTCGTATTTTAGTTAAAAACATCTTAATGCTGGATTTGTTTCAGCTTTTGTCTTCTCCAGATGTTAACTGATGGACTGCAGTGGTGTGGATTATTGTGATGTTTTTAATCAGCTGTTTGGACTCTTATTCTGACGGCACCCATTCACTGCGGAGCATCCATTGCTGAGACACTGATGCAATGACATTTCTATAAATCTGATTCCATCAAGAAACACCCTCAGGCATCCAAGATGTAGATGAGTTTGAATAAATTATTAGCGAATTGTAATTTTTGGGTGAACTAATGTTTCAAACACTTAAAGGGAAGTCTAACCGTTCGTAAGAGTCCCGTCTGAGATTGTGAAGATCAAACGTGTCCCAGAGAAGAGAAGGATCCCCATCCACCGTGCTGCTGGGCTTGTCTTCATTATCCGTTAAGGTACTGGACAGAACATTTCCCACAGGATCCAGCTCCGACTCCTCAAAGCTCTCCTGACTCTGGAGCGGAGCGGACCCCAGCTCCTCCGTCGGAGAGGGCCGGTCTCGATCTCGTGCCCGGCTCCGCGGGTCTCTGGAAGAGCTGGGCGTGATGGTGACCGTATAAGAGCTCTCCAGGTCATCTATCGGGAGGCTCAGCCAGGGGTTCTTGGGCAGCGTAGCGGAGCGCTTCACCTTGATCTCAAGGTTCAGAGAGTCGGAGGTAATTTTGGGAACGATCTGAATGCTGGCACGAGTGGAGTCCTGCTTTAAACTAAACCCTAGCTCTTCATGCGAGTCTTCAGAATCAGACACGCTCACAATGTTCTCCTCGTGGATCTGTCCATGCAGAGGTTTGGACTTGAAAGCGGAGTCTCCGTTTCCCAGAACCCAAGGCAGTGGCTCTCTTCTGCTCCTGCTGTCCAGGTGACTGCTGGCCGCTCCATCGAAGCCAGAGTCAAAGGAGCTGAGAGAGGGAGGTTTGCCTGCAGAAGACCCCAGAGCGGACGAGATCTGGTGACGGCAGTCGCCAACAGAAGGCCACTTGGCTAAATCACACAAGCTCTCACACGGCGAAACCGCATGAGCGGCCGAGTCTGGAGGCAGGCCGCAGGAAACACGCTGGTCCTTGGGGGAAGTGATGTCAGAGGTCTTGTGGTGACCCTTGAGGAACTCGTACTGCCACTGGAGGGCAAGCTGAAGGTCGTGAAGGGGAACGGCTCCAGGTGAGGTCAAGAGTCTCCTCAGAGTCATGCATCTGTGGACAGTCAACAAAACACGCTCAAACAGAAGCTCTTTGAATTCACAATGTAGGATGTTTCTTAATATACAGGCATAGCATTTCTCAACCAACAGACCCTTTTAATGTTTACAGGGTTCGAGAAGCAGAAGTTATCATAGTTAAACTTCTATAGAGATGAACAGAAACTACAAATCAGTTTTGCATTCCGTTTGGCCCAATAACAAATGATCCACAGCAGCATTTCTATGACTTTCCAAAAGAGGGCAAAAAAAAATAAATAAAATAAAATAAACACCTTGCTGCGTGTACTGTGTTAAGCTAACGGAGACTTGTTAACACTTTGATATCATTCCTCTTTTGTTGATTTTGATAAAAGCATCTGCTAAATGACTAAATGTAATGAAATGGTTTAGTAAGATGCTTTTTGGTAGTTATCAGCCTATTGTGTGCATGCATGACTTTGTCAGTATTGCTGACAGGGGTGCAGATGGTTTTCTGTGGCCAGTTTTCAGTTTAAGGTAAACCGTCATAGCAGAGCATCAGTTTAAAGAATTGCGGTTTAAATTTTATGACAGTTAAATACCTTGCTCCGCAATGGATGCTCTGCAGTGAATGGGTGCCGTCAGAATGAGTCCAAACAGCTGATAAAAACAGTAATCCACAATTAATGTAAGTAAATCCGCAAGCTGCAATGTTAATTGATGGACTGGACTGGTGTGGATTACTTGATGTTTTTATCAGCTGTTTGGACTCTTATTCTGACGGCACCCATTCACTGCAGAGCATCCATTGCTGAGCAGGACATTTTCAGCAAATTCTCATTTTTTGGGTAAACTACTCACTGCATTAAGGTTTCTTACCACCACAGCAACCCAAGGGTCCACACTGAACAAGGCTGCATGCCCATAATGCATTGGACAATTCACATGTTGACAAATGTTTGTCCTAGCGACAGCACAGAACGCAGCATGTGCAGTGTAAGGGAGCCAGAGCTTTCTCTGTGTGTACCTGTGAGACAGCTGCGTGCCAGTATGCCGAAGGTGCGGGTCGGTTATAGCGTTAGCGAGATGTGCCAGCTTGACCAGCTCCTGCACCTCCGGGCAGGGGTTTCTCCTGAGGAAGGTCTGGACTCCTCGCCTGCAGCTGGACAGGTCCGGGGACCGGCTGACCTCACAGTGTCCACTCCACAGCAGCTCCTGCAGGAGGCTCTCGCGCAGCACTGCACCGTACCAGCTCTTACACTGGAGAGAACCAAACCACAGCTCCGCTTACACACTTCATTCAGATGTGGATTGAGTCTACGGTGTGAAGCAACTAATACCACATTGTAGACACACAAGACCCTTGTTTGGCTCTCATTTTCTTTGACCTTGTGTAGATCATGTCAAATGTCCCACTGTTCATCTGTCTACAGATCCATTTACGTACTCGTGTGTGTGAGATATATATATATATATATATATATATATATATATATATATACATATACACACACACACACCTGTGGTATACTAAACTGGTAAACTCAAAGTCTGCTAAACTGGAACTACTAATTTTGTACTTAATGCACTTTAATTGTGAGGAAGTAGTGCTGAAGTACATCTGATTGTGCTAAAGTGCAACTATTGCAAGTATGCTTCAGGTACACTTTAAATATATTGCATTTGAAGACCAATATTATTCAGAAATCATACAATCCTCATAATAGTGACATTAAAACACATTTGAGGTTCAATATTAAGAAATGTGCACTATGCACAAGTAGTCCTTCAAATAAAGTTGAATTATAATATGTGACTCTGGAGCACAAAAGCAGTCACAAGTAGCACAGGTATATTTGTAGCAATAGCCAACAATACATTGTATGGGTCAAAATTATCGATTTTTCTTTTATGCCAAAAATCATTAGGATCTTAAGTAAAGACCATGATTCCATGAAGATTTTGTAAATTTCCTACCGTAAATATCAATTTAATTTTTGATAAGTAATATGCATTGCTAAGAACTTCATTTGGACAACTAAAGGAGATTCTCAATATTTTGATTTTTTTTTTGGCACCCTCAGATTCCAGATTTTCAAATAGTTGTATCTTAAACCATACATCAATAGAAAGCTTATTCAGCTTATTTATAAAAAAAAAAATAAATAAATAAAAATATTGACCCTTATGACTAATTTTGTGGTCCAGGGACACATTCTTCTATCAGTAAGTCACGAGTGATACATCAGTAAATATGCAAATAGAGCTGAACTATACTTACTATGAAATAAATGTATTTTACATACAGTTGTCAACATTTGAAGTGTATCAAAAGTTAAATCAAAGCTGTCCAAACACAAGAACACATTTTGGTTTTAGGACAACATTGCAAGGTTTTGATCCATCCAGTGTTTATTCTACTTCTTTGCTAGGGTAGTTTCTATCACATGAATCCGCACCAAATTATTGTACAGTTCCGACACGTGACCATCAATAATAGCACTCTCACTCCCAGAAGTTGATTAAACCTACTTGTTCTTAAAGTCACACTAGAGAATCACTGATTTGCCTGAACACCAAACACAAATGGCACGTACTCTGTTGCAGGTGTGATGGAAGTCAGACACGGTCCTCAGAGTCTGGTACAGATGCTGAACAGCAGAGCAGAGGCTCTCCTTCAGTCTGGCCAAATCCTCCAGCCACGGCTCCGCAGGCTTTCTCTCGCCGAGCGGAACAGTCTCTGCTAACGTGTGCATGACGTCCTCCGCGCGACGAACCAGCGCCTGCTCACAAGAGATACGCTCATACAGAAACTCTGCCAGGCATGTGGATGCGACCGCATTTTTACGCTCAGATTCTGTGACGCTGGAAAATTATTGCATTAATACAGGTCAATACAATGTAGCCTTTCATTTCATTACACATCAGATATTGACCACAGGAATCAATCATAAGGTCTTATTCAACAGCCTGATGAAAACAGGACAAGATGACAGAAGCCAATGAATCCTGCGAGTGTTTCTATGAATCTGACCAAAGGCGTCTGAACCAGTGATATCGGACTGAAGCCCAATGAACACTTCAGTTTTGAGGCAAACACTTAAAGCTGTGTTCAGCTGCACAACTATAATTCATTTGATGGCATGTGTGAACATAGAATGTGAAACAACAGCTCAGGCCAGTGTTGCCACCTTGTGGACAAACTAATTAGAAGAAAAAGTTATCAGTGCACATACGCTCAGCTCACAAATTGTACGGACATTTAGAAAAATCTGATGCATGTACAGAACATGTACTACGCTGATGATACGTGTACTGCACGCATAATGTGTGTAAAAACTGAACCACACGCTGGGTTTAATGGTCACATACCATTGCATGAGTGTATACTGAAGCCTCAAACTCCAGCCGGAGCTCTTCAGCTCTGTGCACGTCTTTAGCCACTTCAGTCCTGTAGGGCTGAACTTTCTCCCTGTGCAACACAACTATCTGCTCCTGTATCTGAAATAAGAGCAGGAGCTGACATGAAATAAACCTCTCGCAATAAACATTACCAGAACCATACCTGTCAACATTTGGGTACCAAAATCAAAAGTATCAATTATTATATTAAATTTAAACAATTATCAAAATTATATTCATTTAGTAACAAATATCTTATTAGTGCAGATTAGACTATCTTCATGAATTTTCGTAATTCATTATCTTCTTGTCGATCCACCAACAATATTTCGATTTCACATTTAAAAATGCATGTTTTCCGCGTAAAAATAAGGGTCGATTTTGGCTTTGGTCATAAAAAGGGCAGAAGGGCTTATTGAAAAATGCAAATTTCAGAATTACAGAAATACAGCAGTTTCCCTGGTAACCGCAGTAAACAAAGCAGCACCTGACTTGCAGCGCTCATATTTAAAATCAACTAAACCATAGCCAAAGTGTAAGCTATTAGGGATGTAACGATTCACTCAACTCACGATTTAACAAAATGAGATTGAAGACATTATACAGTAAATGAGGTGTCCTTTTATTAGGCTATTGCTGCATGTTTCTTTGTGAAATTGAAATAACAAAACTAAATTGAAATTAAGTTAAACAAACCCCAAATCAAATATGCAAGTTGCACAAATAAAATAAATCTCTTCATATAAACAAAATAAGGCTTTGTCTGTGCTCTTTCCATTTAAAATGAGGGGCAACCACTGCATTTAATCATCATCATCATCATCATCATCCTCCTCCAAACAAAGATACAGCATGAGCGGTTTTTAAATCTAAATTAGACTGAATAATTTCAAAATCTGAAGCAAAAACAGAATGGTCTGACTAGTTTTGTGAAACTATACTACATAAAACTCATTTGAAGGAAGCAGCAGACGATCTGAATGATACGCAGATCGACTCTCTGCCAGCAGGTGGCGCTTATGAACAGCAATGATACAGTGTTTACCGCCGTAAACAAAGCAGAGCTGCGCTTATGAACACTACTGTAATGTGCATCGTTCAGAGGCAAGATGAAAAATAAATACCATCTAAACTTTTCTAAAGACAGTCAGTTCACCTCAGACATACATTCACAAACTCCTATTGTATCGTGATTTGAAGTCACATAACTGAATAGATTTTCAGCTGGCTTGCGGTTCATCGCTACATCCCTAAAGCTATATCTCAATTCTTGCCTTTCTGTCCCCAAATTTAAGACATTGTCTTCCTTCATGTCTTTTCCCAAATCCTCAGTCTCAGCCTATATGTTTATAAGAGATTATAAACATTGATTTTCTTTATTCCTTTCACCTTTAATCCCCATTTATGCATCTTTTACGGTTGTTAAAAATCTGTAGACAGTATACCTTTTTACTTGCCATAACGCATTGCTAGCCTAACATTTTTTGCCCTACTCTGATAATCATAAAACACTACAGGTGTGAAGGAGTGCAGCTGGTGCTCCTGACCTGCTGGGCCTCTCGCTGCAGATGGAGGAGCTGCAGCTGGACGTGGGCTCTGGAAAACACCTGCTGCCACAGCAACTCCACCTTCTCCACCGCTGCGGTTATCCTGACACACAGAGAAACACATTCAGAAATGGAGATCTGAGAGCTGAAGGACTCATGCAGACGCTCATACCGGTTGTAGTTGTGGAGCATCTCCAGTGCAGTGTGCGTGTAGAGGAGCGTTCCAGCCATAGCATTAAAACAGGGCTCATTCTCAGGGAAACGCAGCTTCTCCAACAAACCCTCACAGTGCTTCAACAAGTCATCCAAACCAAGATCCCTAAACACACACAAACACAAATTACAACTAGACACAGAGCTGTCTGCCATCGCATATGTTGGACGTGGATCTCTGTGCTGGGCGATTTGACAATATATCTCTAAGGTGTCAAACGATAGATTTTTTACTATATCATTTACATTGCATATGCAAATATATCTGTGCAGATTGATGTGGGCAGGTCTGCTTAAGTTACAGATAAAAACAAAGCATGTGAGGAAAAAAAATAAATGTAGAAGCCCATTAAGAGAACCGTAACCCAGCTGAAGCGTGCACGCACAGAGAGCCGCCTGTCAGCATGCAAGTGAATGGACTGAAGGGAGCTCAATTACTTCATTCGCATGCTTAATCTTTTTTTTTTAAATATTTTTTCTTAAATGGTCAAAACATCTGTTTTGGTGAGGTATTAACCATAATACAATCTGTTTTGTCTTAAGTGAATGTAAACAGTTGAGAAAGAAATCTGTGTTAGTATACTAGATCAGTGCACTCGGTCTTAAAGTGACAGCAGCATAATACTCCTGCTGCTGTCTGTGTCAATAATATTTATAAAACAACCAAAAGAAAAATCACTCACAGCTCTTGACCGATTAACTTTAGCAGCTTTAATAAGAATCAGCGCATATTAAATTCATACAGTGAAGGGACAGCGTTTTATTTTACATTATTAAATGCAAGTACCAGTATTACTTCTGAAAAACTAATGTCTGCCATTTCACCACTGTTCTCCAGCAAAGCAAGGCTTACGCCCATGGTACTGTATGCTTTTTCTTTGCATAGATTTTGAGTTTTAATGCGCTCTGTTGGTCAATAGTCCAGACAAATGCAATGAAACACACAGCCTGTATGCGGCTACAAAATCTGCATTGTTTTCTCAATTCAAGACACAACATGCTATTGCATAATACTGTTTGGAACTGTGTCCAAAACCCTTTTCACTCAGTCTTTCCTCATACAGTGAATTGTAACACTGACTATGAAGTGAACAAGTCAGTGGGTTGGGACACAGTATAGGATGAACCGGTAAAAGCATCTGTTGCATTTGAAAAAACAAACAAAATCTAGATTCCCTTAAATTAAATTCTTATATTATTATTTTTATTTATATATATATATATATATATATATAAAAATACATAAAGTGTGTGAGAAATGTAAATTCAATTTTTTTTTTTTTTTTTTTTTAATATCCAGTCAAATGAACTCAACTTTATTAATTTTAACAATAATGGTGTCTTTTTTTTAAATTGTGTTGTACATCTGTTTTTTTCACTTGTTCACTTGATGCATATTAAGAATCAAAACTAAATTCATATTTTAATATATAATTGCTTTGATAGTGTATTACAAGCCCCCCTCCCCCAGGTATTATGAGCAGTAGGATTATATAAAATTTATAATGTAAAATTAAAAGTATTTAGTAAGTAAATTAAAATTACAAAAACATTCATCAATTAGAACTTAATACTTAAGTACATTAAATATCAAATACTTCTGTAATTTTACTCAAGTACTTGATTTGTGTACTTAGTCCACCACAGGCCACTACATGACAGGGTGGACAGACAGCCCTAAACATTAGGTTTGAGAGCTAAATCGGCTTTGTGTGCAGTAGTTCTTGTAAATCCTTGTAAGATTAGTGAACGGTATGTGCTGGAGTTTGATGACGTCCAGAGCAGTACCTCTGGAGCTGCTGGAAGTGCGCCTGGTTCACACAGCAGAACTCCTGCAGCCGCTCCAGGTCTGCCGGCACGGGACGCTTGGCGAGCGCCTGCAGAGTCCAGATACAGGACGGCAGTCTGTTCACCACCGACAGGAACTCCTGCACGAACACGTCGATCTCCTGCACAAACCAGAGCATGAGACGCTCAACACACTAAAACAGAGTCAGCTTTAAAAGGGGTCATGAACTGCCTCAGTTTTTTTATTTTGTACTGTTCTCTGAGCTCCACTTATAATGTTAAAGACTTTTACGTCAAAAAAAACATCATAATTTAGAAGCAATAAGCCATTTTCTGTCCTGTTTGTAACCCCCTCATCAGAAGGCTCTGTTTGAATAGGCGTGGAGGATTGTAGACTCGGAAATAAATGGTGACTGCTGTGATGGACTAATTGACAGTCTAGGTCCTTCACAAATGGATGCTGCTGTGATTTAGGTTAAAATGCATAAATACTCAGGACATGCCAAACGATCTGTTTAACAGAAAGCAATAGTGATCACAATGAAGTTATTCACACTTGGGTTATGACATTACTGTGGGATCCAATATAGTCACAGCATCGTCTTTTAGCTTCAGTCTTTCTGAAAATCCAGCCTCGAATTGTGCCTTGTTTGTTAACGAATCCATGGTAAAAATGAAGTGAACAAAAGGACCGAGTTCTTAATGACGCAGTCGGGATTAACTTTTATTTTTAAAGTTCATTCATTCTTTCATAATGTTGGGATCAGAAGGAAGGCAACACAAACACTGTTTTTCCACCGCTTGTCACTGTACAGCGTCTTATCTTCAGAGCATCTTTATTGTTTGGTTTCTGCATATACATGCAGTGGGCAGGGCTAAACAGGTAGTGCTGTAGAATCGGTGGGCAGGGCTACACAGGCAGTAGGTGTGTTTGACTTTAAGGCAGACCAATCGAAGTATAACAAAGTATCACAAAAGCAATACAAAAGAATAAGCAGTCTGCTCTCTTATCGCTCAAAGTACTTTGTCATCAATCGGTCTGCACAGCGCTGCATTAAATCAAACATACCTAGTGATGTAGAACTGGTGGGCGGGGCTAAACAGGCAGTGATGTAGAATCAGTGGGCGGGGCTAAACAAGCAGTCTGATGTAGAACCGGTAGGCGGGGCTAAACAGGCAGGCAGTGATGTACAATCAGTGGGCGGGGCTAAACAAGCAGCGATGTAACACTGGTAGGCGGGGCTAAACAGGCAGGCATGTAGAACCAGTAGGCGGGGCTAAACAGCCAGTGATGTAGAACCGGTGGGTGGGGCTAAACAGGCACTATTACATCAGAGTAGAACATTGCACAAGGCATAGTCCATTTTTAGACTAATGACAGTTTTGACTTCTGAAACTTACAGGATGTTTTTAATAGTACAATGACCTCATGTCAAAAGATCAAGGGAATTTTGGTTTCTCAGTTCATGACCCCTTTAAAAATTAGCTTTAAAACCTTTAACAAAGCACCAAAAGAAACAAACATGCCCCATCAATCTTAATCGGAGGAGCGCACCCTTACCAAAGCCCATGCTCTCTGCTTAAATAAAAGCTCAAACAAGCCCGGATCAGATCTGAAAGATGATATCAAGCCCTGAATGAACCCATGAGAAAGAGCGGATGCTGGACAGTGCTGATGAGCACACCAGAGACAGTGTGTGGCCCTTTCACATGCTAATGACCGCAGATGACTGTCCTCTGAAGCTTCTCCAGGACAACACACAATAGAGACGATGCGCTCATGAATACACTCACTAATGAAACGCACATCTGAGTCAGTGCACAACACACGCACACCAAACATGCACATACTAAACAGTGTGCTGCTGAAGCAGTGAGGATCTGCGGGGGGGGAAGAAAAAAAAAAAAAAAAAAAAAACAAAAAAAAAAAAGAAAAAAAGTGTAGATAGAGTACGTCAAGCATTATCTAAGGCCATCAGGGCTGATCATGAGACCCTGCTGCGGCGTGACTGATCCATCCTGCTGCAGACGGAGCCCGAGAATCAAACACACACACACACACACACACACGAGACAATATTATGCAACGTCTGGCTGTTCATATCTGAATAAAAAGCTGGAGGGAGGACAGGAACAGGCCATCACATGCATTCAGATATCACACACACTCATTATTATGGTGGGGTCTTTTCACTGGACTCTGAGTTTTTATGTTTTTATTACTGAGCTTAGGGGATCGTTTCTGTCCCCTAAACAAACCTTTCTATATTTAGACACTTTTGTCAAAACATTTAACATGCTTAGCAAATAAGCAAAAAATTCCTACCTTAACGAAGGCAACCCAGCTCTTATGGCAGTATATGAGGTATCCACCCAAACTAGACGGTAACTGGCTTCTGTCGATGTAGTTGGAAAGCTCAAAAACCTCTTTGAGGAAGACGCGCTGTCCACATAAAAGAAAACCAACATTAGAGCTCAACGTTAAAACCAAAACCAAAGAAATACAGCTCTGAAATCAGGGACAGGGAATTGATTTCGTAATTCGATTGAGATTCACAAGTTCTCAATTCAGTTAATATGCACAATTTATTTTGCAATATTTCAGATACGGGGGCATTTTCAACATGGTACTAAAAAAAAAAAAAAAAAAAAAAAAAAAAAAAAAAACCTCCTGTGGTTTTCAAAGGAACAACAGGACAAACAAATTGAAATATTCTTATTTGATTTGTTTAAATTATTAATATTCAAAAAGTAATCTAAATGTATGCATTTAATAAAATAAAATTCATAAATTAAGATAATGAACATTATAAATGTATATAAACAAAGATGTTAGACGCAAACATCTTTTCTGTTTCTTTAAACACCACCTGACGTTCATTCATGTTTTTGAGGGTGTTTTTTTTTTTTTAGTGATTCTTATTCAAACTCAAACTCAGGGATTCAAAAGTTCACAAAGGTGGGGAAAAACCTATATTTTGCCCATTGGGATGGAGAAGAGGTGTGGAATACGCAGAAGTGAAGGTCTAGGCTCTTCATTCAGATGTGTTACTCACTTTGAAGAGGACGGGTCTGTGCTGCTTGGAGCCACTCGGTGTCAGGAGCTTCCCCAGCTGCTTCAGGACATCTTTCTTCTTTGGCTGAACAATATACACTGAGTGGATGATCCTTCTGGAAAACTACAGAACACAGGATAGTACAGCAGACGCTCTATAGGCTCAGGAAAGCTCAGTGACTCAGTAATGCAGGGCTGTGAGTTTCTTTTGTCCATGTGAGGAACAACGGCTGCCCACAAGACTCCATTATTAGATAAGAGCAGACATGTGACGACAGCAGGCATGTGATCCTCAGCTCTCGGCCTGCGCCGTCTCAAGATCTCAGCCTCGTCACAAGCGCAAAACTAGAACTTCACAAGACCAGCACAAACACAGAGGAAGAGCTCACCCAAAAACCCAGCATTTACTGACTCATGAGATATAAACGCCATACACTAAAGCAGATGGAATTTCCACTGCCAATCTCCTAAACAAAGTCCATCTGATTTAAACAGAAATGAAGTTCACTCAACAGCCATAGCTCTAAAAACTAAATTTGCTCGCATGTTAAATTTTGGCACATGAAGATGCATCACGCCAAGTTTGACGTCAATGATGGAAACAGCATTCACTGATAATCTCGCCCTGTGCGGCGCTCACAAGGCCCATTTACAGTTATGTTTTGAAACCAATTATACCATCATCACAGTCCCATGACTGACAACTAATAGTTTAGCCCTGCTGGTAGATTCAGTAACCTTAACAAAAAGCTCCTTTATTCAATTGACGGCCATTCAACAAGTCTGAATTGACAATCTTTTGCAAGAAACATTTAAATATTGCATTATAATAGTAACATTATAATATAATATTATAGTATAATATTAATTTTCTTGTCTGATATTTTGTGGAGGCTCTTAAAAGGGTGATAGATTTTAAAGTGTTTCTTCTAGGGATGTCACAATTCTCAGTATAATATCGAACCGTTCGGTACGACATCCATGGTTCAAAACGCTCGTGAAACGCGGTTTTTCAGTTTTGTGTTCAAATAATATCCATGCGTTTTATTTCTCTCAGAATTGGCTGTGTGCATCTGTGAGTTCGGATTCAGATGAGGATGTGCTTCCACCAATTATATTTGAAAAAGCAACACACGCTGAGCATCTTCCCCTGTAATGACATGCAACGATAAGCCTTTCCAAACCTGTTGTGCAACAAAAGAACATAAGTTTGTTTTTCGATTAATTGCACAGCCCTAAGAAGAGTTCGATTTCGGCCTCCAACGATTATGAAAATACAATAATCGAGATATTGCGCCCCATTCCAGCGGTGCGCTGTCATTCCTCAAACAAAAATCCAAAAAACAAAAACACTGCTCGAGTGAAGGACTTTTGTAGCTTTAATAAGAAACAAAGTTTAATTCTTACAGTGAAGACTGTGCTTTTTTTTTTTTTTTTTTTAAATTTTACATTGATTATTCATTGGCTGTTAACTGCTTGAGACTTGCATAAAAAAAAAAAAAAACCCTTAAAGCACAGTTTGTTTCATTTGTATCTCTTTATTCTATTGTATTTGTCCTTTGCTTTATTACTGACAGTTTAATTATTTTCAGTAATTGGGAGTACTTTTTGTTTGTTTGTTACTAATATTAATTACCCTAGTACTCTGCTGTGGTATTGAGAATTGTGAAATTTCGCTGGTCTCTACAATGTAGATGTCATAGAAACCTTATTTACAGGATCTTTAAATAAATCACTCAAACAAAGTTTTGGTCATATGACCCACTCATGAGAGTGTTAAATAATCGTGATTAAAATATTGACCAAAATAATCGAGATTATGATTTTTGCCATAATCGAGCAGCCCTACTTGTTTTTACTTCACAACATCAGTCGAGTGTTTGAAATGACTTCCTTTTGTGATCTGATGTGGCTTTCTATCCCAGAATGAGGCAAAAAATATAGCCTTTATTACAGTATAGGATATGTCGATTAGAATTGGCTTACAAATATACTTAATCATTATGAAAATATCTGAGATGGCTTGAAGAACACCGATCGATCATATATTGTCGCAGGTGAGCGTTTATGGTCCTTACGCTTCATTCAAAATGTTTAACGTTATCTCTTTTTATTCAGTTACAGCCATAGCGATGCCTTTATCCATATTAGGGATTTCAATAGAGGACTTTTGTTTTTTTACTAACAGTACTCTGCTGTGGTACAGAGAATTGTGAAAATTTCGCTGTCACAGCAACCTTATTTACAGAAATTTTATTTGAATATCTTTAAAAAAAAAAAAAAAAAAAAAAAAACACAATCGTGTTTACAATATTGACCAAAATAATCGTGATTATGATTTTTTTTCCAATAATTGAGCAGCCCTAATGCAGTGTTTTCATACATTTGATTATTTTACACAATGTAGCATTTCTTATGTTCTACTGTAATTTTTTGTCCTATTGCTTGTAATTAATTTCTTATTTAATTGTGACTGTTTACTTGTCTTCAGTGAGCTTGAGTTTTATTTTATTTTATTCTTTTAGTCTAGTATTAGTTTGAAACATTGACACTGGTGACGAGACTACTATGGTATTAAACATTTTGATAAAGACCTTTATTATTAAACAAAATTATCATAACGCCCACCCCTTAGTCTGGCTAACATCTTCATACACAACCATAACTGGGGGTTTGATGAACATGACCCCAAATTAATTTTTATTAATGCGAGAAATCTGGAGAATGGACATTAAAGAATAAGTGCCAAATTTCAGACAGCTTTGTATTGTTTCGATAGCACATCTAAAATGAAACATTCAGTATTACCTGCACCCAAACACATCAGTTTATTGGTCAAAAGCCTGCAGAAAATACAAAAAGTATGATTTTGTTGACTGGCTTTTGACAGCTACAGGGCTTTTGTTGAAACTCCAGATGGAAACTCTGCATTTTTGTATCAGTCAGACTGAATCAGTGCACTAAAGGGTGTTGAAGTTTATCAAAAGGGAAAGCCATAGACCGATTCTCTACCAAACCCTGTATACAGAACAGTGAGAGAAGCAGCTGACGTTTTGGACTGAAGTGCATTGTGTGAAGTCTCTGAAGGACAGCATGAAATGTAACATTATCACCAACCACTCCATTTTATTTTCTTAGAGCTGTTCTGTCTCGCTAAAGAACGTTCAAGGCCTGGTACAAGGACGATATCTAGAGCTATAAACACAATGACTTATCCCTTAGTCATACATAGAGGGAATAAACATGAACACGCTACTTTTTCAGCACACATCTAGTGTCAATCACAGCAGACTGTTGGATTAATAGTGTAGTACACTAATGCTTCGAGCGGATTAAAACGGTTGAAAACAGAACAAAAATCATTAACCCGGTCATCTCCTCCTGAACATATAAAGAGACCAAATGATACTTCTAGAAAAGCCAGAATGACACCACATGAGACAGAATAATAATGCAATGAATACCTCCAACAACAGGAGAGTTTCAGCGATAAAGCGTGCGATGGCGAGGTTGGCCTGCCTCAAATCAACAACCACAGACAGCAGGCTCTCTTCGCCTCTTATACTGCCAACAGAAAAACACCGGACAGAAGTGAGAAACACCAAACAAAACATCATTCAGGCATTTATGTGCCAATATAAAACAGTGCAGCAACAAAAACACATGACCTGATTCTGTGAAACACAAAAGACCTGGCAGAAAGTCCAAGCTGCTGCATTTCATACAACAGTGATCAAGGGATGTCAAGAGTTTGAGAAAAGCATCAGAGGCTCGTAATCATAACTCATGTGTTAGATGTTATCAGGGACTGTTCAACTAAAAGTTAAGAATCTGTCTGTTCTAAACTTGTATAACATTATTTTCTTCTACGAGACATAAGACATTTTGGGTTCATCTGTTTTTCTGAACTACTGACTTCCATTATATGGAGAAAAAAAAAAAAAAAAATCATACGGGTTGGAAAAGCATTAGGGTGATGAACGAACGATCATTTTTTCTGTGAACAATTCCTTTAAGACTTTAACAACAATAAACAAACAAGTAAATAAATAAATGTCCTCCGTGTTAAAGGAATTGTTCACCCAAAAATTAAAATGTCCTCACCCTCTGATCATCCCAGATCAGGATGAGTTTGTTTCTTCATCAGATTTGGAGAAATGTGTCATTGCATCACTTGTTCAGCAATGGATGCTCTGCAGTGAATGGGTGCCGTCAGAATGAGAGTCCAAACAGCTGATAAAAACATCACAATAATCCACACCACTCCAGTCCATCAGTTAACATCTGGAGAAGATAAAAGCTGAAATCCAGGATTAAGACGTTTTTAATTGAAATACGAGTCCATAATCCATAACACTTCCTCCAGTGAATATTTTATCAGCAGTTTGGATTCACTGCAGAAAATTATTTTGTGAGCAAGTGATGTAACGCCAAATTCATTCCCAATTATAAATAAACTCATCTACTTGGTCCTACAAAGACAACCATGCTGCATTTAAAAAAAAAAAAAAAAAAAAAAAAATTAAAAAAAATAAAATAATGTTTGATGTTAATGATGCTAAAATCCATTGATCCTGACGCGTTTTGTAAACTATTGTGGACTTGCTATTTACATGCTTTTTGTCCTTTAGAGAGCTCGGCAGCATGAATCAGCACCGGTTCTCATTATATGGAAAAGAGCAGCTTGCAGATTCTTCAAGACTTCCATTTTTTTTTTTATAAATTCCACACGTTTAGACTGAGTGAAAGCAGAGTGTGTCATACTTGTGCAGGCGCAGACAGTAGTGTATGAAGTGAGACACCTCCTCTGTGCTGAGCTCCTCTGAGAGTTCACCCTGAGCCTCGGCCGGAAACACCACCAGAGGACAGCCGTGCTGGTCAAAGGCACCTGTGGACACAGAGCTCCGTCAGAGCGAGCCGACACACAGCGGCCAGTGAGCCAGCGGCTGACCGCAGCTCTTACCGGGGAAGATGACCGCTCCGGAGCGCAGCAGGTGATCTGAGGGCAGGGGAGCAGGAGAGGCCTGGAGCTCTGAAACAACACACAGCCTTCAGCATTACATTCACATCGTGTCTCAAATCAACACCTACGGAAGCCCTTTTCCACCACTGAATAAAAATAAAAGGTAATTGTGAGTTTACATCTCACAATTCTGACTTTATAACTCACAATTGTCAAGTCATGCTTTTGACAGCACAGATTGTGTCAAAGCAGCTTTACAGTATCAAATAGGAAAATGGTGTCAATAATGTAAAAGGACAATAGCAAACACAATTTTCAGTTATTGTGAGTTTATGTCACGCAGTTTTGACTTTGTAGAACTCGCAATTGAGTTTATATCACAATTATGATTTAAGGCGAGACACTGCAGGTGAATAGGGTAAAAAAAAAAAAAATAATAAATTAGTTATCACCTTAGTTACCCAGCTGATTGATTACATTGATAATTGCAAATATTTTTTGTATTACAAGTTTTCTAAAATTTTAGGTTTAGATATGCAAATGAGTCTTTTAATGAAATATGCACTAATTTGCATACATTTATAGTACAAAAATCTAAACACTGGATGATGTTAGTTTCAAAATTCTTGTTTAATTTTTTTTTTTTTTTACATATTAAAGTCAAAAGTTTTTACAGAGGGAATTTAGAGTATCTCATTTTTGTCACTCCATAATTCAGAAAATGCTTAGAATGAACAGAAAACTCTATATTTTCACAATTTTATGTACATTAAAATGTACATAATCAAGAAAACTATAACAAATCCCGGAGTAAAAACCTTCAGGATATAGACTATAGGAATAAAAATGAAGTTTGGTGTGTGTAAGTGCTGCTGAAGTGGAGATTTATGGCTCAGTGCAGGAGAAAAAACAGCTTTTAAAAATATTGAGATAATTTAAATCTATTGACACCGATAGATAAAGTGCTAGAAAGGAAACACTTAACAGTGTCTTTTAGAGGTTTTCTTTCCACTAGTCTGAAAAAACACTTTATGAAAAACCAAAAAGCCCAAATTCTCAAACTCGACAGGTGCATGAAAAAACCGCAGTGTCTCTCTTAACTGCCCTCTTTTCTCAGGACTGCGAGTTTAAGAAGTCAGAATTGTGAGATAAAGAGTCGCAAGGAGCTGTTTTTGTGTTTTATTGAGTGTCGGAGACACAACAGAGCAGCCGAAGAGCCTCAGCTCTAACGTTACAGACTCCAAACACTCGCTTACCTGCGCCGTTCATCTTCACCGAGTCTCACGAGCTCTCCTCCGAAACTCCTCTGGGAAACTTTATAACACACTTACTCTGCAGCGGGACCGAGAGACGGTAAGAAGCGGGGTAAGCGCTAGAGTTAACACCATGTTGAGCTCGCTCCTCTCGCATCTCACGGCTGACTGATCTGGAGCCGCGCGGAGCTCATTTATAATGCACAGCTGGTGGGCGGGGCCACCCTAACGCCCCGCCCACAAACACATTCACGCCAAACTTTCTCATCATTAAACCAGATCTCAACAGGAAAAGCAAGTTTAGCCTATTCGGCTTATTTACAAATTAATGGAAGTGAGTAGAACTGATCTGACGTTTCCTGGATTTTACATTTTCAACTTTGCTGATCTTCCATACAGTTAATTAGGCAATAAATTAGCAAGTAAAAGTTATACAAACAAATCCTTCTGTAATTAGTTGAGAACTGATGATGCAGGCTGACATTGCTGCCCTTGTGCTGAAAAACTCTCTTTAAAGAAATCATCATCCTGATCATTTCATTATCTCCAGACAAAAAAAGTCAGAAATCAGAAAAGGGCTTTATTACCAGGTATGTTTACACACACAAGGAGCTTCCAGTGCAGAAGAAAGTACAGATATAGTGTAAACATAGCCTACTACATGATAGTAGTGCAGACATACACAGGAATAACACAGTGGAGATGGAATATAACACTAATATAAGAAAAACTAAGAAAATTAAATAATGCTCTATATACAGAAGCAGAAATGGAGAAAAAACATGTAATTGTTTAAATGAATGTACAGATATGTTATTTACAGAAATAGTGGCTGGTGTAGATGAAAAACTGTTGTTTTCTGTCATGTCTCTTGGTAAAACTAATTCCTGTTTACATTTGACCCAAATATGGAGCAAATTTCCAAATAGGTGCTTCACACCCACATGATGTTGAAGGCATCCAGACTGAGCAGGAAAATCAGCTCTTCAGAAACACACTCAGATCCTGTTACAGAGAACAAACGCACATCAGAAGAAACAAGTCTGTCTAGGTTTCACGTCGCAGCTGCTGTCTTTGCCTTTCAGCAGAAAAGTGAGATGCTGATGGATGAGCATTTGTAGACCTGCTCTGTTTTATCATCTCTGTTCTTGTCCAAGCTTTTATTCCAAGGTTTGTCCTCTTTTATTGGCTTTGATGCATAAGTGTGCACTTTAAAGGCACTTTCAAATCATTCATTTTGCATTTACCCTATAACAGCTCCATCCTTCAATAACAGCCTCCCTGCAAACATGTCCCTGCGGGGCCCATGCTGGCTTTTTGCGGGCACAGTGGGTTAGGGCCAGCCCACACCAAACCTAAACAGGCCCAGTGTGGCTTGCCCAGGCGAGGCCCACAGCTTTGGGCTCACCGCACACTGTAAAGAGGTTGCTGTAATTTTTACAGTAACTTACTGGCAGCTGGATGCCAGTAAATTACTGTAAAATTGGTTACAGTATGATTACTGTATTTTCATTTACAGTACTATAATGTCCTTACTGTATTTTCATTTACAGTATTATTGCCGTATTGTCATTTACAGTATCTGTACTGTAGAGTTTATTTTCATTTATTTTAAACATTTTTTACATGTAAAAAGCAATCCAATTGCCTTACAGCACTGTAATCCACGATTTTTACCACCCCAACCCCATAAAAATCACAATAACTCATGAGAATTAGTTCTGATAATATTCTTTAATTGTTGAACATTTTCTTTTTAAAAGTACAAATTACAAATCTTGACCTCTAGGATGCACTAGCTGAGAAAATGGCATCACCACAGTCCCCTGGGCAAGACATACACATACTGAAAAGCAAAACAGGCCTTACAAAAAATAAAAATAAAGTAAATAAAATAAAATAAAATAATACAGTAAAAATTAGTTTGTGTTGTTGTGTTAAATTTCAGTAATTTTGCCAGTCAAAATTGACAAGCACTCCGATGAGAAACACCAAGAGGGGATTCAGGCTGATGCTTTTTCTTTGCACCCTCTTTCCAAAATTCCATCTGATCTGTGACTTTCATTGCATTTGGTGCCACAAAGGTTGATGGTGTGAATGAACCTGCAAGCACAAGAAAAATAAAAAAAAAACATTTTTTTCAAAGCAGTGTTTACAGAATTTGCCTCAACTGTCAAAATTGGTGCTGTATGCACTTTGACGTTAATAAAAATTATATATACTACATCTGAACGCACCTACAAGGAAGGTACATAATTAGTTGATAATCCATCACATTCAAATTATTAAAGCTCCATTTTTACAATGCATTCTCAATCAGTAGAGCAAAGTGCTAGAATACCAAACTAATGCGTCTGATTCCAGGGGCAGAGTGAGTGGATATCCACAGTTTAGCACAGAGATACACAGGATACACTTCAAATAAAATGGGCTATGCTGAAAAGTTACATTGGCTAAGTGGCTTAATTTTTTTTTCTTTAAGAGACAAGTATAATTAATTATAATTTGTACTTACAAATTGCATAAACATTATTAAATTAATGTTTTAAATATAAAATTTAGAACACAGAAATATGAAATGACAAAAAAATAGAATGATACTTCTAAAAATGATACTAAAATTACCAGTAGGTGGCAGCAAACCACTACCTTAATGACTGAGTCAGTCATTTATTCAATCAATTCATTCAAAACTGCTGATTCTTTCAGGAAGGAAGATGCTGTTTTTATGAATGGGTCAGTGAATCGCTGATTCAAGGCCTTCAAAAAAGGTAAATTCATTCAGTAATGAAACACTGCTGAGCGCAGAGATGCACAACATGGCTTTGTTTTCTTAATATTACTTAAGTGATAATATTACTTAAGTGAAACATAACTTCTCGTTTATTGAATTTTGTTGCCCTGACACCAAGTAAACTCTGCCATAGACCATGGTAAATACTAACCAGTCTGTTCATATAATCATTCTAAATGCGTATGTGTGTCCTAGAAAGTCTTCTCAAATAATAGGCGTACCGTGATAAAAAAATTTAAAAAAATCTATATTTGTTGCTATACAGAAACAATAATCTCATTTTGATCGGTATTATGAATTTATAGGCTACAGTAAATTAAAGATACCTGAAGCAGCTGCATTTTGCTATTTAAAGGGTCAGTTCACCCAAAAATGAAATTCTGTCATTAATTACTCACCCTCATGTTGTTCCAAACCCCTAAGACCTTCATTCATCTTTGGAACACAAATTAAGATATTTTTGATGAAATCCAAGAACTTTCTGGCCCTACATAGACAGCAACACAACTGAATGTTCCCAGGCCCAGAAACATAGCAAGGACATCGGTAAAATAGTCCATGTGACATCAGTGATTCAACCGTAATGTTATGAAGCTACGAGAATACTTTTTATGCACAAAGAAAACAAAAACAACTTTATTCAACAATTCTTCTCCTCCTCATACTGTCTGCAGCGGATGCGCATGCTGACGCATGTGTGTTTAACGTAAGCAGCATCATGCACATGCGTTGTTTACATCAAGCAGAAGCAAGCGCATGCGTCGTGATACTCTCTCCACAATGGCGGCGTGCCGCTGCAGATGTTATGAGGAGGAGAAGAATTGTTGAATAAAGTTGTTATTTTTGTTTTCTTTGCACACAAAAAGTATTCTCGTAGCTTCATATCAGTACAATTGAACCACTGTATCACTATTTTGTCGATGTCCTTGCTACATTTTGGCTTAGGAACATTTCAGTTGTGTTGCTGTCCATGCAGGGTCAGAAAGCTCTCGGATTTCATCAAAAATACCTTAATTTGAGTTCTGAAGATGAACAATGGTCTTACGGGTTTGGAAGAACATGAGGGTGAGTAATTAATGACAGAATTTCCATTTTTGAGTGAACTATCCTTTTAAGTGCTGGTTTAATAGAAATAATTTTAATGCACATGAAAACTCAATCCTGATGCGCACAAGACAAGGTAATAAAAACATTTGGGGCTTCAGCCCCCTTAACCACCCCTAGCACCACCCAGCGCTGCCCCTGTTTGATTCCCAGGGAATGGATAACTCAATAAAATGTGTACTTTAAATACAATGTAACTTGCTTTAGATAAAAACATCTGGCAAATGCATGAATGTAAATGCAATGTAAAACTACATTTATTTTAGGTTACCTAATTCTGCATTTCTCTAAAATGGACAGCTGGCTGTATGATGATTCTGCCCCTCATAGTCAGCATCTTGTTTTTGATTGGAGAAATCTCCTGAAACAGACATAGTCACAACAGTCTTTTCATATTATTATAGATTATGATCAGAAAAAAACTACTGTACAATAATACAATGCAAATTTTATTTCTATAGCACATTTAAAACAACTGTCGTTGACCAAAGTGCTTTCCAACATCATTACATACAGTCAAACAAACAAAACATTAAAAATTTAAACCCTGATCACTCTAATCAGCAGAATAATAGAATGTTTAATAAACACATACTATTTATTAGCAAAACTTGCTATATTAAGATATTGCTAGCCCGTTCCTCTCTTTAAAAAGTCAACACATTCTGTGAGTTAGTGGAGCTAATTTGGCTATTTTAGTAACTTTAGTTAAGTTGATATAAGCTCACCTGTTATTAGCACCGCTACGATGGCAATAATAAGAAAAAACTCCAAAACACCTCCGATGCAGACGAGATGACCACAAGACCAGAAACTTGAAAATAAAATACATTCTTAACAGTGGTGTTCTTACAGTTTTTCTCGATTGCTAACGCACAATTCACGAAACAATTCACCATTCTCTCACAACTATAAACACAATCTCAAAACTACACACCCAACTGTGCAAACTTCAAACTTCCAGGTCAAAATCAAAAACACATTCTCTTTTGTCAGAATCTAATCTTTGGCCTCAGGTGACACACAAAGCTGTCAAATACACAGACTATTTTCTTGACTAGAGAACACTAGTGAGATCAATTAAAAATTTAAAATCAATAAAATTCAGCAATAAACATTAAGAAACGTTCACTTTCATTACACGACTGTAAAGTTATCTTACAGTAGATGAAAAGCACTAGAAGAGAAAAGTACAAAAACCAAACAACTGAATATACAGAGAACACATTGGAATATACTGTCAGTTACTGTACAGCAATAAACAAACAAACAAACAAATAAATAAATAAATACTGCATCCTCTGCCGAGCTGCATTACAGTATTGGTAATATCCTTATATATTATACTGTACTATAGCAGTTTCTTAGTCTTCTGACAAAAGACTTTCTCTGCCTCCCCTAGACAGCCGTCTCTCAGTTCTGCACAAATACATGTAAGAAGTCCTTGCTACAAATCAATTCAACAGTTATGAGTTTGAGGGTGTGTTCTACTGTATTTACAGTACAAGTTCTCTCATCTGAAGTACTACTGCTATGTACTGTAATTGTAATGTGTAAGTAGTGTAAAAACCCTGTAGATGATCCTGCAGGCAGCTTTCCTTATGATCATCCCATGCAGAAGAACACGCTCAACTATAGTGCTTTATATTTCATCAGCAACAAATGACCTTTGACCTAGTCCCCTTCATTTTTCTTTTCTCCTCCTATTCCTCTTTGTATCCCACTACCAGGATTCATTTTTCAAAACTCGTAATCAGCTGTGCTCTTGTTCATATCATCCTGAGATTCTGACCTGTGTCATCAGTTTTGCTACTGAATGTTCACACATGGATAAATGTGTGCTATTTGTGTTCATTTTGTGATTCTTCAGGTAGTTATATTGTGTGTTTGTGTTTTCTAAACGAGAACATGATTAAACCTGTGCAAAATGATGCCGTTCTTGTGTAGAGTTTTGCAGAAAACACTGAACAAATTGGAACGTGTGTGAAAGTAGGTGAAATGTGTTCAAAGTTTTGAGAAACGTGTCTTTGTTTCAAGAACTGTATGAATGGTTTGGAAAATTGTGCCAAATGAATCAGTTATAGTGTGTTAGCGATCGAGAAAAACTGTAACTCAGTTTTCCTCAGTATTTCATGTTAATGTTACGTCTGTCACTGAATTTAGGGACCGTCTCTAAAGTTACACACGACATTGGTGTACACGTTTCTAACTTAAATAGCATTTGAAGAGAATTATCTTACTTGCAATAAAGAGGCAGTGTAGAAAAGTTATTATGCTTCTCTGTGTTCAACTAAGTTAGTTAACTTTGGCTAAATGACATTAACTTACCAGTTGATGTTATCATCGATACAATGGCATTCACAAGAAGAGGATCCTAAATACATATCTGACATTGCAGATGACATCCAGACTAGAAACTTGAAAATAACAAACAAAAGAAGTACTTGAAAATACAGTTTAAAATGTGCACTGAAACAGTGCTGTTGCCTAACGCACTTTACCTCAGTATTTCACGTTAGTTCGCTGTTTAAGGTTAACGACTATTACAGGACAGTAGAACGTATAAACGTGTTTGTCGGTTTAACTAAGGTTTATTTCGACTAGTATAGGTGACCTTAACTTACTCACCAGTCGACCTTATCACTGTTACGGCGATATTCTGGCCGTCAGTCAGAAAAAAAGGCTCCAACTCCCGACATGAAAAACGACACGATGAATAATGTTAGTTAACTGTTAACAAGTGAAAACATATTAAAATATCTCAGTTTTCCATAAAACAGAAATAATATACTAACCTTTTTGTCGAGTTAACGCTGGTACAACATTTTTCTTTTGTCCTTTTACTGCCACTTCCACCAAACAGTGAAAAAAGAAAACGGTGGTTCTTCCTTGTCATTGGTCAGTTTTTCGCGGGCAAGTTCACTACTGTAAATTTACAGTAGTTTACTGTAAATGGATTTAGAAATACAGTAGTGACCGTATATTTTCCCATAATCCTTTGCTGTTTACAGTAAAATACTGTACACACATTTTACAGTATCTTACTGTACATATTACAGTAAAATACTGTTCAAATGACAAAAATCGTTTACAGTGCAGGCTCTCTGTGAGCAGGCCACACTAGCGGACTGTCCATATTAATCCCATGATGGCCCAGTGTGGGCCAGCCCGTTTGGGCCCAGAGCTACTTTTGTATCCTTTGGGCCCATGCAGGTTTTGTGTAGGCAGCCCTGTAATGCAACTAGGAGAATACAAACAACATTGAATGGCCATTCTTTAGCCACTCAATTGAACTGGAATGGCTCAAACCAAAAGAGACCTTTTCAGAACATGTTGTTTCACACAGGCCAGGGATCCCCAAATCTGGCTCACGAGATCCACTTTCCTGCAGAGTTAAGCTCTAACCCTAATCAAACACATCTGAGCATGTCTTCAGGGTCATTAAAAAATCACAGGTTGGTGAGTTTGATCAAAATTGGCGCTAAACTCTGCAGGAAAGTGGATCTCACCATGAGCCATATTTGAGGTGTAACAGACATGGGTGAGTGTGATTTCACCAATTACAACATGTTCCAATCAACCAATCAGAATTGAGGGATAACTTTTCAGGAAATATCTGTTTTAGGCTTATGATCAGGGTTAGGTGCTTCTACACCTTTGTTAATCAGCTATCATTTCACACAGATTTTAGGAATAAATCATGGGTAGGGTTAGGTTTAAGGGTAGGGATTGGGTTAAGTCTATATTTTTGGACAGTAATGTTGATCCAGGAACATGTCTTACTTGGTAAAATCACGGCGACCGACAGACATGAGCCTGTTAATAAGAATTTTGTGGGCAGTTTTCTTCCTTACCAGTAGGGGTGCTAGGGTGTTTTAGGTTTCCTTAAGTAAAGCCATGTGGTAGAGGGAGTTAGCAACAAAGAATGCAACGCGCCAAAAAACATAAGAAGAAGAAGAAGAGAGTTAGCAATAGCAAGCAGCAGTAGCCAGCATGGCTCACCTGCTGAACACATTGTGCTGTGTCCTGGTTGGGAAATGTGTCATTTCAAGCCCAGTCTAAAGGAGGTTTTCTTTTCCCCATTTAAAAGTGTACATTGCTGATGTTTTTGCAGAAATGTTACATGTACGTATGGCCTATGTTTGGATTGATGCTAAGAGTTTAAGAAGGACTCTTTATTGGTGAGGTTATCACATCATGGTCCAGTTTGAAAAGGGATTTAAAGTTCTTTTCGACATGAGACCATAGTCTGGACTATTTTAGACTGTTCCTGGTTAGGAAGGGTCTGGTGTTTGAGAGCTGTGGCGTGTTTTCATTACAAGAGGTTGGATTATTCATTTGCTATCAGCCAACTTCAGCTATGGACAGTGTTTGGACATTGATGTACTACAGATAAGACTTTCGCACACATCAACATTCACATGAAGAAATCCTACAATCTTACATTGCTTTGTTTTTTTGAACTTTTGTGTATTTACATTTTTGGCTATATGTAGCTGTATTAACCTGAACTGAATGTTTTCTATTTTGTATTTAATAAATCCATTGATTTGAAATCCCTTTGACTTCTGTAGATTTTTGACAATATAGACATTAGTTATGTGGTGAGTGCATCCATTTCAGATGTATAATAACTGTTTTTCCCAAAGACTTAAGTTATAATAGCTGAAAAGTAATTAAAGTGAAACAGATGCATTGATGTAGATCAGGGGTGCCCAACCCTGTTCTTGGAGATCTACCTTCCTGCAGCGTTCAGCTCCAAACCTGATCAAACACAACTGAACCAACTAATTAGGATCTGAAGGAGCACTTGATAATTACAGACAGGTGTGTTTGATCAGGGTTGGAACTAAACTCTGCAGGAAGATAGATCTCCAGGACTAGGGTCGGGCACCCCTGTTGTAGATTAATAGTGAGGGCTGCCCATGCAGGGCCAGCACTAAGGGCCCAATGTTTTGCCAATGAGCAAAATCTCAGAGGCCCTGCACTGGCAGCCTGCTGGGGGCCCTTCGGCTAGCCCTAAGTGGGCCCGTAAAGGGCCAGTGCAGTCTTGTTTGTAAAGCTGAATGCATCTACTTATGAATACAGATAATTAAACCAGTGCTGAAATGTGCCGCTCAAACTGTACAGAACGCGAGTCACTGGTTTGTAATGCTGGCGTTCTTCAGAAGGACCTGCAGATCCATGAATGCTCTTCTTGCACTGGAAAGAAAGTTTGTACATTTTCACGTCTCAGCACGACTGATGTAGGTCATTGTAGAGCTGAAGATGAAGAAGACACAGATGAGAAAAGGCATTAAATGAGACAAACCTCACCGGTTGGAAGACGCTTGTAGGCTTCACTGAATGTTTTGTTTGTGCGGACGGCTGATGGTCAGACCCACACAAAACCTGCAGAACTCCACACATCCCACAGCCATCACATGTTCGCTTATTAACACTGTAAATCCTGACATATGATATAAACATCCGGGATAAATGTTGTTTTTCTCCACATTAAACAGTTTATTAACCCTATATGAAAAATAATAAATGGGTATATATGTGTTTTATTTTGAGTATATTTGGTACATCAAACTTATATAGTCTGATATAGTGAGAACATGGGGGGAAAAAACAGCTCAATTTTATTCAGAGACTCAACTTGAGTGAAGATATGCAATTTGCTGCAGATGCTGATATTTATATGATGAAATTCTGATGCTTGTAATGTAAATCAATGAGATCTTTATAACAGTAGAGCAGATACTGACATAAAATGATCAAATATCAGTCGTCGCTCTATATCTCCAATAATATGTCTTAGTAAGATGAGATTGAAATGATCCAAACATATAATGCAATGCAATCCAATGCTGATTGAGAGATGAAATAAACGCTCCTCAGAAGATGTGAGATGAAGATCATTCCTCCGCTGAGGAACAGTGAAAGTAAAGCTTCTGGAAACAAACGCTCCTCAAAAGATCCTGATGATCAGATTTGAGACGCACTGATTTTTCTAGAAAATGATTGATGAGAATCAAGTAAAGCTGAGCTGCTTCAATCCAGTAAGAGTTCATCTGGAAATATGACTGCAGTTATTCTGATGTTTACTTGATCAAAATCAGTCAAGATTTGACAGAAGAAAGACACGAGAAGCAGCAGCTAAAGCTGGACGTTTGTACAATTACACTAAAAGAACTTTTACTGGATGATAAACCCTAAACTATCAATGAGGTGACAGAAGGAGGAGATTGAGTGTGAAACAGGTATAACAGCAAAGTTTGATCATGTTGATCAAGAGCTGATAAAATGTAGAAACTGTAACTTCAATGCAATGTAAGTCGCTTTGAATAAAAGCGTCTGCTAAATGCATAAATGTAAATGTAAATCATTTAGAGGCTTTAGAAAGTACTTTTGGGTAATTTGATGATGCATTTAGTGCCATTTAAAACATTATTTAAGAAGTATCAGTAGCGCAGCTCCACAGGTGGTGAAGGCTGAGCTCATCTCTGCTCCTGAAGAGTTCCTCCGTCTCTGTGATGTTAGGCAGACGCTGGATGGGACTCAGTCAAATATATGATCTTCATACAGTAGGTGCTTTGAGCTGTTTGCTTGTTCATCATCTGATGGAGCAGTGCTGCCTCCCTTCTGGAGATCATCTGCATGTGCACCTGCTCCTACACAACACAAAGCATCCAGACTCCTTGACTGATGACAGCCTTCCTCTGAGATGAAGATTCCCTGGAGAAACGTGAGTGCTGTTTGTGTGCTAAACTCACCAGCGTGATACCGTGATGCTGGAAAGGTGTCTCAGGTTCATGCTCCACTGTGTGAGTTTTTCAACTGTCTTCTGATGCAGCAAGTTAAATAGTTCATCTGATCACTCAGTAAAGCAGCAGCACACACACAGTTTAAGGAGTCACACACTAATACTGCTAGAGCTTTGAGCAGCAGTGATGTTAAGAGGCGTTTGTGCATATTGTGTGAGCTGTTGCCTGATTATCATCCAACGAGCTACACTAAAGAATCATTGAATATCCCTATATAAAATTAAAAAAGCATTATTTAAGCTAAGTAAAAAAGACTTTTAAGCTATGATTGTGTATTATTTTTCTAAAATATCTTTAAATTGTTTTAAAATGTTGGTTGCAAGAGAAGCATATCTTGCATAAAGAAAAGAGATTTGATAAGTCTTGATAGCATTTTATTTTGGTTGTATTACTTTTATCCAGCAGTCAGACCTTTCAGCTTTTCAAATGATAATATGGCAGTTTATTTTCATGTTTCATAGTTATCAGAGGAAGAAAAGGGAGGAAAATTCTTTTGTCAACCATTACACTGCTGTTAAATCCCCATCCATTTTTGTTTAGTAGTTATTATATACTGTTCCATTCCAGCTGCTAAGCATTTAATGTTTTAAAATATTGGAAGCATTTCTGATTAATGCATTTTTGATATTTTAAATGAAAATTCTCAGTGGACTTAAGCTGGTGATTTTATTTATTTATTTATTTTTTGTTTCAATATGAAACAACTTTGTTGTTATTCAATCACAATTGATTACAGTGTGTCTAATTAATCTATTGCATTCTTACATTTTTGATCAGTTCACTACTTTTACTGCAACAAAGACTGTTGATCAAACACTTGCATTTGTATTTTTATATGTAATTGAATAAAATGAAATGAAAAAAAAATCAACCATGTAAATTCTTAATTTAAATAAAAAAATAGGTCAAAGTTAAAACTAGATTGTGAATCGTTACTGTATTAAATGCATTTATTTGTATACCTGTGTGACTATTTTTGTCTTTAAAAGTAAAATCAGATCCTGAAATTACTAAATACCCAGCCATTATTATGCAATAATTCTAAATTAATATGAATAAAATACACAGCTACAAAATATTGTTTCAAGCACTGTAGATACTCTAAGGGTATCTTTGCTAAGAAAGAAAATTAATAATTAGATTAATAATATTAATTATAATTAATAGTATAATAATAATATATTGATATAATAATAATTAAATTAATAATAGAAATAATAAGAGAATTTAAGAAATTTCACTTAAAATGAAATAAAATTAGGAATATAAATATACTTACTAATATTTGGTTGTACCACCTGACATCCTTTTGTTGGATGTCAGGTTAAAAAACTGAATTTAAAAACTTTGAAAAGTTATTTAACAAATGTAACTTGTTTAAACACATTGTTCCCAACTCAAATTATGCAGAACATTCATTTGGAAAGATTTTCAAAAACGAAAATCTTTTAGAAGCTTTATTTGTAATTGGCCCTAGTACATAAATATAGTTATTTCAGACTTTTACTTCACTCTTTAACCCAAAACATATGTGCATATTCAAATGTGCATGTTTAAAAGTTTCAATGTAAATAAAGAACTCATCTATAAGACCCATTTATCAGGATAATGTAATTAACTTGGCAGTTCTCCCAAAAGAAGTCATATTGTTGCATATTAACCCAGCCGTATGATTCAGACCTACCCAAGCTGGTGTGCAAGCAAGAGCTGGTGGGTAATGAAGGAGAGTTGTGCAGTTTGAAGTGGACTATGAGACATGCTGTGTGTAATGCAGCGTGAACCAGAGGGAGAGAGCAACACTTCCACTGAGGTGACCAGACCAGGTTTATCAGTGCAAACACACAGAACTGATTCCGAGTCAGAAGTGGACTGGTTCTGTCAGTCAGTCCCATCTGGAGCTCCTCATGTATCTCTCTCGCTGGCTGTCCACAGCCTCGTACAGCTGCTTTTACAAATTCATTTTCGAAATTCGTTCGAAACCAATTTTATCTTTTAAATTTTAACTTTACGCGACCTCTTTAAAAAACGCAACGCTCATGTCGCGGATAAATCAGGTCATGTGACTCTCAGGTAAGTGTAAAGCATAAAAGCAGGCGCGTGAAGAGCACTTGCAGGTCTGATGAAGAGCTCAGGGTTGACACCGCGGAACAGCGATGAAGCTTCGAAACTTTTACGAATCTTTTGTTTTGAATCAGTGGTTCGGAGCGCGTATCAAATTGGGCAAGTCACGTGATTTCAGCAAACAAGGCTTCGTTACGTCATGACTGTTTCGAAACGTTTTGAAATGTCAATGATTTCTGTGAACCCGTGAATCAGGCGAGTTCATTGAGATCGCCCCCCAGCGGCGAAACATTGAACCAGCGTCTATAGTTTTTACCTGATCTCAGATCACTTTCATCAATTTGTAGACATTTCTAACGAGACATTTGTGTAATTAAAAGAATTACGTAATAGTCTCTTACTGGCCTCTATAAGCTGTTCATAAAATAAAACAAGCCAGCAAATTAATATAAAATGTTTTAAAAACCACATATCATACAGACACTTCATATTTAATGGTATTTTGTTATTTTTATTGCATTTAGTGTAGTATACTTTCAATAAAACATTTGGAATGGGCTTTAAAAGCTGTTTTATGCATGTTTTTGTTGCATTTGCACACTTTTGACCAGCAGGCGTCACCAGCGTGTCGTGTTTCGAGCGCTTCCAAACAATGAATCATTTTGCGAAGCAATCGGTTCAGTTGATTCGAAGCTTTGAAAAGCTTCGTTTCTCCCATCACTACAACACACGCCAAACTCCCGAGGTCACGCGCATGCGTTATTCTGACCGACAGGAGAGCAGACAGAATCACAGCCTGCCTCCCAATGTGCATACTATCCATCCTAAATTCTATGTGATATTAGTAATTTTCAATACTATTTAGGGCAGATAGGCTGGATAGTATGCACATTGGGACGCAGAGACAGCATCCTCTGCTGGTCTCTTCTTCTTCTTCTTTCATCCTAGTGGCGGATGGCAAACTAACTTACAGTGCTTTTCCGCCACCTGCTGAGATGGAGTGTAATAAATGAGAAAAGAGAGAGAGAGATTCTCTAATTAATTCTAATTAAATTTGTGACATTTACAAATTCTAATAATATCTTGAAAACTTGTGATCAATTTCCTAATAAATTCTAAACTGACAAACCACTTACACCCAATGGCGTACAGGACACCCCCACAGCCCCTGCGGTGCGTGGGGGCCCCGGCCTTTTGGGGGGCCCCGTCGCAGGACATTCTAAAAGGCAGTGCATCGAGACACTGAAAAAGATGTGAGACGTGAGCGCAAAGGTAGTAAAGTGGAGCGGGTTTAATGTTCTACATTTCACTTATTATGTCATGAACAATATAGCCTACTTCTAAGACAACCGCACTGTAATCAAAGTGGATATTTTTATGCTTAAAGTGACATGTACGAGCCCCACACATGACATGCAGGAAAAAAAAATAGTAAAACGTGCGCACAATATAATTCTTTCCCTACTAAATCGTGTGCACAACTTACTAACTCGTTCCCTCCTTTAAAGTTAATTGCGCGCACGATAGTAATATTTAGTAAAACGAGAAAACGAATTCGTGCTCACGATTTAAAGGAAAACGCCACCGTTTTTCCATATTCCAATATGTTTTTCCCTCAGCTTAAACGAGTTGATACGTAGCTCTCCCGTCTCAGTGCGTGCACTTAATCGCTCTAGCGCGCGGTGCCACTATGCTAGCGTTTAGCTTAGCACCATTCATTCCTTAGGATCCAAACAGAGATGAATTTAGAAGCTACCAAACACTTCCATGTTTTCTCTAAAGATGGTTACATGAGTAGTTAAATGGTGGCGTTTTCCTTTAAATGTTTTCCCTGTATGTCACGTGTGGGGCTCCCTATACTTTAAGCAGGGCTTAAAACGAAAATAAATAAATAAAGAATTCAGTTCACTCCTAGAATCGGTATTTTACCGGTTTCTGTTCATGCGTTTCTCTGTATTATTACCGTTCTGAAACTGGTTTGTGTAGAAAAAATGGTTAGCGTTATTTTTTAAACTTTGTCTTTGCCAGTAATAATAGGCTAATAATAATAATAAAGCAAAGTGTTTTCTTTCGGCTACTCAAAAAGAAAAAGAAAGAAAAAAAAAAAAACCAAGAGAGTCTTGATCTCGTAGCCTAATTGCGCTTAGTCATAGCCAGCATCATCTTTTCTAGATTTTATTATTATATTAAGAAATAATATATGCTAAAATACCGGTAAATCAAAATGTTTACAAACATTATAGCCTAAACACAGGCTATTTTATTCCCTTCCCTCCACAACAAATCCTAAAGTTAACAGTAGCCTAAGTCATGCCATAAACAAATTAATTTAAAGGGAAACCTACCTCTCTGGTTCAGCACAAATCCAAATGTTTCCATATTCATGACATATTTGGATGCTAAAATAATATTTACTACGTATAGGTTTTACACTTAACTCGCATTATCGACATAAATAAATCATCATCCTTCTCAAAGAATAACAGCGCAGTGAGGCGCTGGTCACGCTGAACGCAACAACGAACTATTTCAATTGAGCATTGTAACTTTTATATGTTTCTTTATATGTATTTTATTTTTATAATGAACAGGCTGCGATAATGTAGCAAAAAAAGTTTGTGTGCGCGTGAAGCGCCAGCGCGATCACTGCATTAATTGTTTTCCCAACTGTTAATCGTAATTTAGTCATACCAACACAAGCAAGACATCATTCATCACTGTAAAGCCTTGGCAAAATAATAATAATAATAATAATAATAATAATAATAATAAAAAGAAAGAAAGAATGAAAAGAAAAGAAAAGAAAAGAAAAGAAAAGAAAAGAAAACTGTAGGCTAAAGCTTTTACAAAACAGAGAAAACGGCTTTCTGCCTCGTTTTCCTTTATGAACGTTGGATCGCTTCGCAATGAATAGAAATTTAGCACATTTTTTCCTTTTGTTTTGTTAATCCGTTAATGATTTAAGTGAAATATATTTATATGTTTTTTTGTGCCCTGGTCCGCTGCTGCGCTTCTCTGACATTGACCTGTTTCAATGGCAAAGGCTTTAGCGGTTCACTGACGACTTGTCACCAGATTTTGTCATGCAGTTAATCGTTCGTTCTCGAAATTGAAAGTGATCAAGACATTTCTCCAGAGCACAATGTTACAAGAAAGAAGACTGCCCAGGGGTGCATTTCCCAAAAGCAACCATGGTCGCAAGTTCCGTCGTTACCAATAGAGTTCAATGGAACTTACAATCATAGTTAGCTAACGATTCTTTTGGGAAACGCACCCCAGTTTAACTCTTCTAAGAATGCCTGCGCTTGCAACATCGACATTAAAGCTGCAGTCAAAGTCTTTGCGCACCAAAACGCTCGGAGAGCGCAAAGGATTCGGTAGAGTTTTTTCTTGTTTGTTGCCGGTTAATAAAAATAATAAATGTTAACTGCAAAAGTTGGCATATGTATAGAAAGTTATTTTTTCTCAAAATGTAGCATATACAGTATAGGTATTCCTTTGTTTTTCTCATAGTTTTTTTATATTTTTTTTATTTCTGTTTGTATATATATATTTTTAAAGTTAGCGAGTCTTATGTAGGGCAGTGTTTGAACTGAAACGTGCTAGCCATTAGCCTACATGAAATGGATCAATGCAATGATAATTCACCACATTCATTACTAATAATTAAGATATGTAAATGGGAGAGACGGACTCAGTAGTATAACTGCAGCAGGTGCACAATAAATTTTCATACATGACATTACTGTTGGTGGGAGGGGCCCCATCTCTTTCTTTGCAGGGGGGCCTCTAAGATGTGCGGTACGCCACTGGTTACACCTATTGATTTGATTTGATTTTCTAGTTTTAGCCTTTCAATTTTATATCTTGTGCATTCTAACAGAACATGCTCAACTGTGTTTTTTTTTTGTTTTTTTTTTTGCGGGCTTTCACTAATCAATAGCATGCTTTATATAGCCTATATGTCTAGAAGGAGTACTAAAGGCCCTAAACAAAATCATCAGATTCATCAGGTTTGGAGAAATGTGTCACTGCATCAGTGTCTCAGCAATGGATGCTCTGCAGTGAATGGGTGCCGTCAGAATGAGAGTCCAAACAGCTGATAAAAACATCACAATAATCCACACCACTCCAGTCCATCAGTTAACATCTGGAGAAGATAAAAGCTGACAAACTCATCCTAATCTCATCATCTACATCTTGGCCTGAGGGTGAGCACATTTCAATTTTGGGATGAACTATTTATTTAACATCATATAATAAACTGCAGATGAGAGGCGATTTTCTCACTCATCACTGTATAATGTCTGGTGCACTTAAGACGTCTACACCTTCACTGGTTCAATTTATATTTAAATGCATTCATTTTATTTTGTGTCTTCTTTTTTACAGCAGTTCTTTGTACCTCACTTCAAATGATGGAGTTATGCATCCTGCTCATTTTATTAATCCCTCATACAAACAAAACTGATGAAAGAGCTTTTATGATTAAAGCCTCAGTAGACTGGATTATTATATCTGGTGTGTTTAAGTGTGTTCTGTCAGTGAAGCCGTCACTGTTTATACCTTGAGTCTATTGTTTATTTATTACCAGAAACTGGCCATTTTGTGCTGCAGTGTTTTCATTAATATCTGTGGGTTTTTCTTCTTTTTCTTATCGTTTGTTTGTCTGCCTGTATACTGATGAACTGATAATTGTATTTCCAGAGAGCCAGCACATCTCAAGAGGTTTGTCATAAATAAATCTGAACATAAATGAACGATGCACGTGAAAGTGCCTCTATAGACAGCTGGTTAAACAGGGCCTGATGAGGTGGAGCATGACGAAAGATGATGAAAACAAACATGATTTTCTATGATGAATCATTCACAATAAGACCAGTAACACTAATTGACAGAATAAACATACTTTTTTTCCTGAATTTTAACATCTGTAGCAATCACAGATGAAGGCATTTGACAGCAGACTGTGTTTTCTCTGCTGGTAACACTATCAGTGCTGCTGAGCTCATCAGTAATTCATGGACACGCACAAACAGCCTGCACTTTCTCATTAAAACTGCATGCGTAACCTATTGGGTTACACACATCTACAGGTTTACTTTATATGTCTGCAATAACCCCACAGCACTCTTCATACAAACAAATCAATGAGTCTTCGTCCTGCAACATTTTACATCTGAAATGACTGAGTAACATGAGCACTTGTGTTCACATGAAGTTTGAATGGCTGCAGATGGAGAAAGATGCTGTCTACCAGCTGAATGCTCTGTAATTAATGATCATTTAGTTCTAAAGTATTCCGAAGTATATCGAAATGTGATTTTCCTGATATGAGGTTCTCCATGAAATCCAGACGTGCAGACTGAGCGTTTGTGTATGGAGTGTTAGCTGTTGATCCGAGCGTGACCCTGGAGACTGTGAGCGTCTGTCAAGGGCACGAGTGGGTGCGTCTGAGCCTTTCCACTGAACTCGACCCGCTCGACTGTTTACACTGCTAACACTACAGGCTATGAGGCTCACAACACCTTGTGCATTCAGCAAACACACCAAACACCATCCTGTCAGCCGCTGCAGAGCAAAGTGTTTCCAGTGACATAAGAGTCCTGCCATAGTAACCAAACAGGTGTGGCACCTACGGCAGGTGTGTTTGACTATCAAATAGCAGAGAGAAGCTGCTCTCGGCACATTTACAGTCGAGCAGCCGAAGACGAGCAGAGCAGAAGGGAATCAGACTGCATGAAAGGTAAATACTTAACATTTATTTGCTTTTGTTCAGAGACGTATCTCACAAGAATGGATCTTCATCATCACACTTGGCGAATAAAGCTTAATCTTATTCTGAAATCTAGATTTGACAATGCTCAAAAAAAGTCTCTTGATAGATTGTAAGTATACCTGTCTAAAGAGTGCAAACATGACATTAATTGTAAAAATAAAGCTCCAAAGGGGGATTTTGACAGCAACGCCACAGTAGAACCATTTTGCTTCCCCAGAGAATCATTCAGTCTTTAAAAGAACCAGTTTTTCTTATTGTGAACAACATTTTAATCATCTGAAGCAGTGGTTCCTGGAGCCCTCAGCACTGGACATTTTGCATTAATCAAACACTTGATTCAGGTTATGAGTTTATTAGTAGAGAATCCAAGAGCTGAAAGAGTGTTTGGTTAAGTAGACAGCCAAAATGTTAGTGGTTGGGAACCACTGATCTAAAGAACCTTTTTCTACTATAAATAACCTTTTGTCCAGTGAAAATGTTCCATGGATGTTAAAAGTTCTTCATGGAACCCTTTATTTTTAAAGGGATAGTTTAAAAAAGGAAAATTCTGTCATTAATTGCTCACCCTCATGTCATTCAAAACCCGTAAGACCTTCGTTCATCTTCGGAACACAAATTAAGATATTTTTGATGAAATCCGAGAGCTCTCTGACCCTCCACAGACAGCAAGGGTCATACCACGATCATTACACAGAAGCGTAGTAAGGACATTGTTAAAATAGTCCAGGTGACATCAGAGGTTCAACTGTAATTTTACGAAGGAGGAGGAGAAGAATCTCTGAATAAAGTTATTTTTGTTTTCTTTGTGCACAAAAAGTATTCTTGTATTCGTAATATGACGGTTGAACCACTGATGTCACATGGACTGGTCCTTACTACGTTTCTGGGTCTGGGAACATTTCTGTTCCCTTGCTGTCTATGGAGGGTCAGAGAGCTCTCGGATTTCATCAAAAATATCTTAATTTGTGTTCCGAAGAAGAACAAAAGTCTTACGGGTTTGGAGCGACACGAAGGTGAGTAATTAATGACAGAATTTTCATTTTTTGGAGAACTTAAAGAACCCTTTAAGAGTGCACACGGTGATTTGAAGGCACTGAACTCTTGGTTTCCTTCTGCCTCCGCAATAGACCGATGAAAGATGAACTGGGGATTCCTGGAGAATGTGTTAAGCGGGGTAAACAAGTACTCGACTGTCGTCGGGCGGGTCTGGCTCTCTATCCTCTTCGTGTTTCGCATCCTGGTGTACGTCGCCGCCGCCGAGCAGGTGTGGAAGGACGAGTTCAAAGACTTCGTCTGCAACACACAGCAGCCGGGCTGCGAGCAGGTCTGCTTCGACAGCTTCTTCCCCATCTCTCAGGTGCGGCTATGGGCCATTCAGCTGATCATGGTGTCCACCCCATCGCTGCTGGTGGCTCTGCACGTGGCGTATAGAGAGCACCGAGAGAGCAAGTACAAGAGGAAGCTGTACCAGGACAAAGGCAGTATCGACGGAGGGCTGTTCTTCACCTACATCATGAGCCTCATCCTCAAGACGTCCTTCGAGGTGGCCACTCTGCTGGCTTTCTACTTCCTGTACAGCGGCTTCCACGTTCCCCGCTTGCTCCGGTGCAAAGAGAGCCCCTGTCCAAACACAGTGGACTGCTACATCGCAAAAGCCACCGAGAAGAAAATCTTCCTTTATATCATGGGCTGCACGTCTATACTGTGCATTGCACTGAATGTGGTGGAGATGATGTATATCATATCGAAGCAGTGCTGGAAGTGCTTCAGTAAGAGGTACACTCCAGTGCACGAAAGAGGGCCTCCATCCACACTCACTCTCGGGTCACCACCGCCGCTAGCCATGTCCAAAGAGGAAGGGCTTCATTCTGCACCGGCTGAAAAGGAAAGCCCAAAGCTTGCTGCTGCATGAGCGCTTGGGTTTTTTCCATGCATGCTAGACTAGTTCTTCTCCGCTGATGGCTCGCAGACAGCAAGGAAGAACAAGATCAAATGCAAATACAAGCTACAGTCACGTAGAGCTACGTTAGCATAACAAACATAAGAATGAACTTTCAAAAGGGGAAGAGAAAACATCTCGTATCTTTTGTTGTACTGTATTCAGGGCAGAAATTCTTGCTGTTTGAGTAGCATCTAGTCAGATTAGACGTCAGCATGCCCTCATACTCACAAACCATCAACAAAACTACACAACATGACAAAATGCAGCCCAGATGACATTAAATACAGGTTCATTTGGAACGAGGAAAAGTTTGTCGACCACAGCATGTCTTGTGTGGAGAACATTAAACTACTGACTGTTATCAACTATTGAAACCAAACCTGTCAATTTTATTATTAAGACTGTCATGTTGATCATTTAGCATATTGTTGGGCCTGCGAAGTTTATGGTCATATTTATTTTTGTATGATAAATAATTGTGGTACTATCCAATTACAGAAACAGATTAGAACCACTTGGTTTAACTGTACGGACCCACTTTATATTAAGTGTCTTTAACTACTTAAATTAATAATTTGATACAATGCACTTATTGTGTACATACAAGTTTTTATATCTTACTTACATTTAAAAATACCTTTCTGTAGATACATCTTTAATTACACTACTGACCCTTAACCCACCCTTAAACCTAATCATGCCTCTAACCTTAACCATATCCCACCTCAATAGCACCTAAAGTGATTTGCAATACAATGAACATAAGTACATTGTAACAAACTATTCATTACTTCAGATGTAAGTACACAGTAGTTAAAACACCTACTATAAAGTGGAACTAGCTGTACTTATGAGGACTGTTTCTTTTACATGTTGAAAATAAATAACCTTGTCAAATAATCATGGTGGATCAGTGTGTTATTCAAAATTAAGTGGCTTGAGAACAGAAAGAAGAACTAAACGACTCTGCAACTTTAAAAGCACCTACCACTATGGACTGACATACACTATATGGACAAAAGCATTAGGACACCCCCTTCTAATGAACAGGTTTGACTAATTTACTAATTTCCATGAGAACAAATCTTAATTTTTAAGCATATAATGATATTCTAGGGAATTGTGTGCTTCTAATTTTATAGCAGCAGTTTGGACAGGACCCTTTTCTATTCTAACATGACAATAACTCTGTGTATAAGGCAAGGTTCAAAAAGAAATGATTGATTTAGTCAGTGTGGAAGAGCTTGATTGGTCTGCAGAAACCTCTGGTGTGACTTTAAATGCAGACCTTGAGCCAAAAACTCATCACCAAACACCAATGACTTGTACATATGGGTACAGCCATTTTAGACACTTCCAAAGCTGTAGCAACAGAGATAAAAATTCAATTTTTTAAATACATTAATTTTGTTTCCATCTTTGTTGCCACAGCTTTGGAAGTGCCAATACTTTTGTCCATATGGTGTATATATAGTCAATAGATCAACTATTTTTGTTTCCATGTATATATGGTGTAATTGTTTTTTTTTATACTGAGCTAATCATATGTTCAATCCCCTAAACATCCCTCACAGGAGTTTTAGAATTTCAACAATTGCAAGTAAGGATGAGACCAACATAGAGTAACAAAATGCAAGCTGTATTAAATTGGTTGCTATTGATTAACATACAGACTGCTGGTGGCAGTAGTTGATCAAAGAGCCACACACAACATTATTGACAAATTTCAGATTTACAAGGTAAACAGGACCAAAACAATTACGAATTATACACAGCACTACATAACATCAGAATTGATAATATTCACTTTCAGCTGGATAGAAAAAAGTCCAATGGAATATTAAAAATTACGAGTCTATCCAACACTCAAAAAGAAAAAAAAACTCCAAAGGCAACAGAAATGTGCTGAACAGCTTCGTAAAGACATACATGCTTTAGAGGTATTTCATCATCTACTGCAACTATAAAGTGAGCTTAACATACACAGTTCTGTTAAGTAATAAACATCGCACTAGGGACCTTTAAGATAGTGGGTGTGTAGTGTTTTCCGGATCATCAAACATCCCACAGCTCCTTGACAAGCAACGATCGTTCAGCATTCACCTCCAATTAGAGATCAACTACCAGGTACAACTAATGATTGGGCACTGGTTTGCAGCAAGTTAGTCGTCAACCTTATCCTGAGTTCAGACAACATGACACAAGGGTCTGTACATTAATTCTCTTTTTGAAGGATCACCGTGGGTCGCATTTCATGAAGCTGCTTGAGAAGAATTTCAAAGACGCCGGAAAAAACTTTCTGCACCTCAAAGGTGACGTTGCTGAGCGAGGTCAGTTTCTGGGGATTCTTAAATTCAACAAGTTGCAGGACTTCTCTTGAATGCAATCTGGCATCAGATCTTTTGCACACGACCGTCGCAGTCTTCAGGTGGAATGCAGTCGTTTTTTTGCGTGAGTTTCCGTTCAAGGGTACCGTAGCTTTCCTCTTCTGGGGCGTCTTCGATTCCTGCAGAAACTGAAGAAAGGACACCTCAAATCCCATGGGCTTGAAGGAACTCAGTGGTGTATTTTGACCAGAGGCATCTTCCTGTGCCATGGTAGTGCTGGAGGACGTGGAGTCAGAGTTTAAGTCCACGTAATTGACTGCAGAACTCCTTGTGGTTCTAAGTCTCGTCACCCTTTTAGGTCCGAAGGACTTCTTCGCTTCACTCTCCCCCTTGCGTGGACGTCCTCTCCGTCTCTTAACTACTACAGATATCTCTGAGCATGTGTCTGTAGAAGGCTTTCCGTCGGACAGATCAGCATCCTCTGTGCTTTCTTTCTCAGAAGTAAGCTTGGAGAACTCGGACTCACTCTGGCCAGGTTCGGTGACCTCCTCATTCTCCGTCGTCTCGATGGAGCTCTCCTCTGAATTATCTGTGTCGTCGCTTCTGGAAGCGATGCGCTTGTATCTGGATCGAGGTAACTTTTTACAGTATATGAAGTTGCTTCTCTGTTCTTCCAGATATTGCTTTGGGAGTCCATGCTGAAGATAATGTTTCATTATATTTCGCTCAGAACTGGTTACAGTTTCGCAACCCTTTATCATACAAGCGTACTGCAGTTGCAAGCGTTTGGTGCACATGGCAGAGGCTTCTTCCTGTGTTTTCAAAATGGGTTTCCCATATTTGGTCCAGTTATTTTTGTTAGCTTTTCTCTTTTTAACAGCTCCCTTCTTAACGGGTTTCTTGTTAGTTTCTCTGTTCTCTTTCTCGACAACGTCGATTTCGTACTTCCTGGGACGACCGAGTTTAACCCCGCTTTTGCCTTCCCGTGGGTTCATGAGCAGCCGTTTGTACACATCTTGGTGTTTCTTCATGGTGTGTCGCAGCAGATTTGACCGCGTGCTGTACGCGCATTCACATCCTTCCACTGGGCATCTGAACATCCCTTCCACGGGGTCGACTTTCAAGAGCTTGGTTTCTTTATGCTCTTGATCGAAATGGCTGATATATTTCCAGAAAGCGGTGAAAGTCTCCAAGCAGTCCGGTTGATCGCACTGAAACCTGCCCAGGTTTATACTGCACATCATGGCACCTGCTTTCTCAAGGGTTAATTTGTGGAGCTGAAGGTAGTGCTGGAGCAAGTCTGGAACTGACTGAAAAATGCAAGAACAGTCTTTGACTTGACACCTGAACTCATCCACCTCCTTGATGTCTATGTCCAGCTTTTCGTCGCTCTCTTCACTTCTCTCCTTGTCTTCGACCTCCTCTTCGTTCTGTTCATCTTGACTATTGACCTCAAATTTAGGCAAAGCAGACTGGTGCACAGCTTTATAATGTAGGATCAAATTGTGCTGAATTGTAAAAGCTGCCACACAGCCCTGGTGAACACAACGGTAAGGTCTGTAAGGGCTGAAAACGTCATCGCCCTCTAGTTTTTTCTCTTTCGTTTTTTTGGGAGATTCTCTCGGCTTTGCCACTCGAGGCTTGCTAGGAGGCTTGGGCTTTTTGTCCAAGGACTGATTTAGTGGTGAAGGATTCTGGGGAAAAGGGGCTATGGGTAGAATCTCTTTTAATGGGGACACATGGGTTGGGCCAGAAATGAGGGGGGACTTTGTGGAAAACGATCCTTTTGCATTCTGATCCATCCTTGGAGTCGCTGAAGAACGACCAGACACAATCACTGATGGCTGAAACGGCATCTGATTTTGCGGAGTTACTGTCGGAGTTCCTACTGCAAGACTTTTACCTTGACACACAAAGGCCGATTGCTGGACAAGCGTTGGAGTGATGCACTGTGATATTTTGACATTATCTTTTCTAGTGGAGCCCGAAACACATGCAACATTGTTCTGCTGTTGACGTGCATCCATAAGTGGAGTGTTTTTAACTGAATTGGGAATTTCTGGAACTGGACAAGGGCTTCCTCTGTCACGCTCCTGGAGCCTGTGATTGGACTGAGACTTAATTTTCATCTTCTTTATGTCTTCCTGTGAAAAGTTGTGAACTGTCAAATAATGGGCTTTGAGGTTGGAGTTGCGTGTGAAAGCCTTAGAACATTTTTGACAGCTGAAAGGGGCAACATTAAACTGGTCTTTCACTCGAGTGAGCATCTCATCTGTGTAATTGTGCAGCTTGACAAGGTGTTTGAAAAGAGCATCTTTTGTCATGGCACTGTAAGTGCAACCATTTGCGTCACATGCAAATGGTTTCACATATCTTGGTATCTCACTGGGTAAATCTTTGGACTCTGGCTTATTGAGCTGTTCACCATTCACCGCAGGACTATCCACACTTCTGGTAACCTCACTGATTTCTCTGTCTAGGTCAAGCTTCTCAAGAGCTTTTTGGATTTCCAACACTTCATCCACATTGGTTATGGGTGTATGGTTGGACTGATCATTGACAGCACTTCCTGAAACCGCAGATGAAATGGTGTAAATTAAGCTATCATTTGAGCTCACCTCACCCAGTTGCGAAACTGACCGGACAGGGACTTCGGCTGTGTTTCCCACAGGTTGTTGTTCACTTTGAGGCTCATTCTGAATCAAGTTTGATGTACGCTGTGAATCCCCACTGATGGGACTTGCAACCGACATTTGTGAGCAGGAACTGTCGACACTCGAGCCACGAGGCAAGCTGCTTTTTTTGTGTAGGTCTCCAGCCAATATCTGTTGACGTAGTCTTTCTTTGACACTCTTTTCAGACACCAGGTTTTGAGCAAGACTTGCCATGGCTGCCAGAAGTCCATCATTTGACAGGTCACTTGGATTGCTGTTGGTTGTTTTTTCCTTGATATCTTTCATTTTGTTTAAAGTTTCAGCTTGAAGAAATTGACTGACATGATCTGATGAACCACTATTCAGGCTTGATGTAGACTGGTCATCAGCCAACAACTGAGAAAGAAGAGGATCACTGACACTCTCATTAAACATTGGGTTAGACATCTCAGAATAACTTGCTTGTAGCTGATGTTTGACACTACCAGTGTGCTGTATGACACTAGTTTCTGACATACGACTGCTCTGAGCATATGGACCACACGGGTTTGAAACCGTCTGCTGTTCTTGTCCAGAGCTTGCACACAGATTTGACGGGCTTTGCTTCAACACTCCTCCCGTCTGTTTGTCATTGCTAATGTAGGTGCCATTGGCTTGGGGAAAAGTGACATTCGGGAATAATTTTGGATCAAGAGGTCCCTTAGGCTGCGGCAGGTTCACATATGAAGACGATGTTGGATGAGGTGAGTTAAGAAGATCAAGAAATGAGCTGGGGAGGTCTGCTGTCAGGTCAGCTTCGTCAAATGGCTTGCAATAAGACCGCTTAGATAAATGTCCTCCAAGAGATTTGGGACTCTGGAATTCTCTATAACACCTGCGGCAAATGAACTTGCCATCTTTAATAATGGCAGGCCATTTTGTTCTTCTGCTTCGCTTAACTCTTTTGTTGTCCCCATCACTAGACACATTTCCAGTGTTACTCTGAGAACTTGGAGAGCTCCCGTTTGATGGGGGAGTTTCAATGTTAGGAAGTGGCAAACCTAAAGCCGTCTCTCCAGATCTCTCCAACTTCACCATAGACTGGGTATTGGTTATTGCAGAGAACGATTCATTGTTTGTTTGCTGTGGGTAAGCTGCTGAAGAATCTCTGGGAACAGAATTGCTCAAACTGTCAGTGTAAGGGGGCAACACAGACATCTGAGCAGCTCCCAGATTCGTCTCTGCTACTGAATTAACGGCTGCCACCACATTAGGGCTCATGACTTTTTGCGGTGGAATGAGATTGCCAAGTGAATGCAGACCGTCATCTGAGGCGCCATTGAGTTTTTGAACACTGTCTGCTTGAGCTGCTGCTGGGTTAACATTAAGATTATTATGCCGTTGTAGAGTAGTATAGCTCATCACTCTCTGGTGTGCATTGTCACTAGAAGCTGCATTCAGGTGAGTAAAATGACCGCTAGGAAGCGTATTCATGTTTTGGGTCATTGACTGAGAATGACATGCCTGTTGCTGGAGTACCGAATTGTTCCTGCGGTCCCACAAATGGTCTGCTGCCATTTGAGGCTGATTTGTGCCATTTCCAAGCTGAGAGAGAACAATCGGATCTAATATGTTGTCTATTTCATTGGTACGGATATGCCCTGGTGAAGTTGTGACATGAGAGGAGACAGAAGGATAGTTGGGGTTTGTACAGTTGTTTGAGTAGGGAGGAGGCTGGACAAGGGGATTCTGTGTCTGGACACCAGGCCCAGGGACTCTTTGGCCCAGCTGGCGTTGTGGATTGACAACTTTATTGTGGCTTCCATTTACAGGAACAGATCTGAGTTTGGACTTGCCTGTCGCATTGTTCTTCTTTGCTAGTTTCCACTGCGTGTAAAAGTCGGGATGAACAGCCTTCATGTGTTTAGTAACACTTCTGTAAGAGCTATAGTCTCGAGTACATGATTCATGTGGGCATTTGTGTCTCTCTTTTTCTTTCACCACTTGAGCAATGTTCGTGTCTACTGGTTTCACTGGTGTGTTCTCCAATACTTGTCCATTATTTGGCATGGAAGCCATTTGTAGAGGAAGCGTCTGAGAAACAGGAGGAAGCATCTGACCCAATGAGACAAGTGGTGTTGCATTGTGGGAAGTCTGTGTTGGAGCCGTCATGTTACTGCTATACATGCTCTGATATGATGCCTGAACCGGAGCCAAAGGATTAGGAGTGTACTGCCTAAATAGTTCATTGTTATTGTTGTATAACGGAGCAGCACCTGAATCAACTGTCTGCAGCGGACCGTCAGCTGGTGGAACAGGCAGAAAGTCCTCCAATACACTCTGGTATGAAGATGTAGATGGCATGGGATCTGAATCACTCATCAAGGCCTCCAGAAGAGATTCTTGTGGTCTATGCTGATTTAGGTGAGGCATGTGAGTGTCCGCGGCTGACTGGCCCAGGTGGTCATTGATCTGGGGGATATGCTGATGGATGGGATTTTGATGGATGTGTTCTTGCTCAGGTTTACTGGTCCCAGAATGGACACACTCTTGAGCAGAAACCGTAAAAGCACTGTTTATCATGTTTTCAACAGAATGCTTTATCATTACCATGCCAGATGGTCGATCCACCTGAGAGCCTGTCCCAGTGTCATTCAGATGGGCGACAGAGAGAGCACCAGGCTGAGCAGAGTCCTGATCGTTTGGATTGGAGTGGTCTGGATGAGGGTCTGCTGGTTGAACACTTTGACTGTCAGTGCACTGGCCTTCTGCTTTTGTGACATGGCCCTCTGCATGGAGGTCTAACTCAGACTGTGAATGAAACACTTTACCACAGTCTGGTGCTTTGCAGGTAAATGTTTTGTAATGTTGTGCCTCGTGGTCATACAGTTTGTAGGCTTCATGAAAAATCTTGCCGCAACCCGGAAACATACACTTAGCCTTGAAGACCAGGTGGTCTTTCTTATGTACAATAAGTTCGGCATTGGAGTCAAAGCTGGCTTTGCAATTAAGCTGTATGCAAATGTATGGTTTGGTGCCACAGTGCATCTGGAGGTGATCGTTTAGGTGATCAACACTGACAAACTGACGACGGCAATACTGGCACACCACTTTTGTGCTCTGCATTTCAAGGAATCGCTTTGCTTCTTCGTTCTCGCCATGATCCTTCACATGGGCAACGAGATTACGGAAATATTTAAATACCCTCCTGCAGCTATGGACCGGACAAATATTCCCTTCACAAGAGTCATTGACATCTCCATTGCTAAGTTTGTTGGACTGCCCACCACAGTTATTTTTTGTCTTTTTCACTTTTTGATTTTCGCTGCTTTTAGCTTTCAGAGCAGCTATGACAGGAGCCGCTGTTTTGGGGTTGGCTAACTGCTTACTAGTCTTCATTGCAGCGAGACGCTCTTTGCATGAAAGTTTCACATGCGATGCAACGTGTGGTTCAAGAGTCTCTCTCGTTTCGAAGGTCTCTGTACATATTGGGCAGGTGTAGCGTCCATCTTTGAAGTGAGTCTGCGCATGACGCACTATTCGGTGGCCAAGGAACTCCTTATCGCATAAAACACAGTACTGCATGTAAGCTTGCCAATTTCTGAACCGAGCTGAGACGAAACCTTTTTCTCGCAACTTTTTCATTTCTCTGTTCTTCTGCCTTTGATCTGCTATTTCATTTAGTTCATTTGTTGCATCCATGAAACACTGTGAGACGTCCTTGAACTCCTCGCTAAGTATGCTGGTCTCTCCACCTAAGCCCTCAGGGTCACCATCGTTCAGTTCATCGATGGAGGACACAATTGAGGCCTCCTCCCCCATAAGACCTAAACAGTGGCGTTTTAATGCCTTCCAGTTCCAGTACTCAGGATCAAAAGGCCACTGGGTTTTGAGGACTAAAAGGAGCTCACAGCGCAGCGAGTTTGGTACTGGTAGATCTTCCTCGTCTAGCTTCTGGTCTGGCTCGTTGTAAAGAGTTTCCACTGCATAGTAGGAGTCCACGGTTGGCTCCAGGAGAAACTCTGTCAGCTGGCAGGCCCTTTTGACCTCCAGGTCTGAGGGTAAAAGGCAAGAAATGGTTTTGCAGACTGTGGCCTTGGTGCTTCCTTCGCACGACTCCAAACGCAGAGCTCGTATACAGAGCTCAACACAAGTCGAAAGTCCAGCTTTGTCCATCTGGTGATTTGGAAAAGAAAAATTTAGTATTTAGCATCACGTTTAAAATTAACTGCATGAATTGAGAAAAAGAGAAGGCTCACCTCTGACTGAATGACTTTAATGAAAAAGAGCAGGTGGAACACAGTCTTAGACAGAAATGACATCTGACTGCATCTGTCCAAAAAGCCTTGCTCTGAAGTCTCTAATCGTTTGAGCAGTTTCCCCCAGAACAGAGTCAACTCCCTGCCAGAGAACACACATCTCTCAAATTACTTAGAAACGAAAGACGACACATTAAATTACCACTTGTATGAAGCCTTTTTTAAGATAATTATCAAAGCTGCAGCAAATTCTTATGTCAATTCCTGACTCTACATTGATTGTTCTGGCACTGGTAACGTTTGTGACTTGCCAAGCACAGTAGGAGTCCTCTTGAAGAATCTGACGGGTCAAAAAACCAGAACACAATGTAAACGCAGCTTTCTCATCACCGTCAGCCTCAAGGTTGCAAATCATCTCTAAAGCATCACGACAGTCCACTCTTGAGAGCTGAAAAGGTAGGGAAAGAAGTCGCAGATGTAAGCCCTGTTTGATATCTACTGAAGAATGAAAATGTATTCAGATGAATATGTATTAAACTGTAATTGATTTCTGTGATGTCTTCAGTGTCACAGGATCCTTCAGAAATCATTCTAATATGCTGATTTTCTGTTCAAGAAATTTTATTATTATTATTATTATTATTATTATTATCATTATCATCAATATTTAAAACAGTTGAGTACGTTTTTTCAGGATTGTTTGATGAATAGAAAGATCCAAAGATCAGCATTTATCTGAAATAAACAGCTTTTGTAACATTATACACTATACCATTCAAAAGCTTGCAGTCAGTATAATCTTTTTTTCTTTAGGAAAGAAATTATAGAAATTAACACTTATTTAACAAGGATGCTTTTTTAAATTGATCAAAAGTAATGATAAAGACATTTATAATATTACAAAAGATTTCTATTTCTGATAAATGCTGTTCTTCTGAACTTTCTATTCATCAAAGAAACCTTAAAAAAACATTTACTCAGCTTTTTTCAACATAATAAATGCAGAAAATCAGAATATTAGAATGATTTCTGATCATGTGACTGGAGTAATGATGCTGAAAATTCAACTTTGAAGTAACAGGAATAAATTACATTTTAAAATATATTCAAATAGAAAACAGTTATTTTAATTAGTAAAAATATAGTAGTCAACATTTGAAGTGGATCAAAAAAGTTAATCAAAGCTGTCCTAAGACAAGAATGCATTTTGGTTTTAGGACAACTTTGATGAAAGGTTTTGATCCACTTCAAATGTTGACTAGTGTATTTCAAAATGTTAATGTTTTTGCTGTATTTTGGATCAAATAAATGCAGGCATGGTGAGCAGAAGAGAATTCTTTAAAAAACATTAAAAATCTTACTGTTCAAAAACGTTTGATAGGTAGTGTATATTCTCAGTAAACAGTCCACTGGCTTACCTCTTCCATTACAACCTCCTGGGGAGCAGCAGTGCACAAACAAACCAGGTACATCTGCTTAAAGTGTCCCTTCTCCTCAAATTCAGAGAGCTCAGCACAGGCCTTGGCCAGCGAGGCAGCCTGATCCACACAGCTCTCTTTGATCAGGTACTTCACTCGCATCCGCAGCAGTGTTTGTCCTTCCAGAGCGAGGAACTCACAGACTACAGAGAAAAATAAACACCTTTTTAATGCTGGTGTAATGCAGATTGATAGGTTAACTCTACCAACATGTCAGTTCTGATGTCAGGTCATATTTGAAGAAGAGAGAAACGTTATTTAACAGATTCTCAAAACGATCTGAGGATAACAAGCAGCACCTTTCTCTTGCGGTGGCATGTCGTTGGTGAGAATGCCCTGCAGTGTAGGATTGCTCCAGACCCCTTGCTCTCGTGCGATGCTGGAGAGAATCATCAGATTGCTGATTCCCTTCTCCTGGACCAGAGGATGGGCAATCTGCACAGACATGACAGCACACAAAATAAAACAGTGGAAAATGTGCATTTGTGACCCTGGACCACAAAACCAGTCATAAGGGTCAGGATAGGATAGGATAGGACAATATTTGGCCGAGATACAACTATTTGAAAATCTGGAATCTGAGGGTGCAAAAAAATCTAAACAATGAGAAAATCACCTTTAAAGTTGTCCAAATGAAGTTCTTAGCAATGCATATTACTAATCAAAAATTAAGTTTTGATATATTTACAGTAGGAAATTTACAAAACATCTTCATGGAACATGATCTTTACTTAATATCCTAATGATTTTTGGCATAAAAAAATGAATAATTTTGACCCATACATTGTATTGTTGGCTATTGCTACAAATATACCTGTGCTACTTATGACTGCTTTTGTGCTCCAGGGTCACAAGTTATGGACTTAGGATTTTCTTGTCCATTTCTGTAGAAGACATCAAAGCTGAGCAATGCAAATACTATTATCAAAGAACTTCAGTCTGGTAAATTTACCTGGACAGATGACCTGAACCTGTCCCACAATGCATCTGGGATATTCCGGGGCAGAGAAAGCAGCAACTCTGCACAACTCCTACAAAAAGAAAGGCAACAAATACTTCTAAATTCAAATAAAGTAAAAAAATAACAGAAGACGACAGATAGGAAAGATAATCAGCTTTTTCCAAAGTGCATACTTACAGCGAGAGCCTCTCGAGCACGACTGGCACCTCTTCACACTGGGCAGAAAGGTGCGGGGACGCCTGTGCAAAGCTCAACAGGGCAATGATGTAAACCTCCAGAACTGGTAACGGCTCCTCCTCAATCCTCCACAGACTGACATACTCCACCAGTGTCTGCAACGAGCACAAACGCCCACGTCAATACAACAACAACACCAGCCTGCCCTCATCTGGCAGCACACTTATGTTACTCATTGGGGACGGGCAGAAGAAGTACTTGAAAGTGGCAGTGATGATTGATCATGAAAATGAAAACAAAAAAAAAGTGCAAGACTTGCAATGCCAATCTGTCACAAAGATAACATTATAATGAGAGCACTACTGTGAGTAGTGCTCTCATTATAATAAAGAGTTGTGATTTCTTTGTGTTTAGTTGACTGTGTTTTCTTCCAGGAAGATTGCATACACATCAGGAGTTACACATGCTGACTAGCACGGCCATGATCACTTGTGCACTGGTATCATTTTGTAACATTACTTGTACTTTGTATTTATCTGATTTAATCTCATATAGGAGGTGTTGGGTTCATTAACTTACTCCAAAGCGCTTCAGTTTACTGTCGTTCATTTACTCTTCAGCTCCAGCTCACATAGTGCAAATGGCAATGCCCAAAAACTCTGATCATAAAAGAGTGTTGTTATTATAATGATCTGCATAATCTGGCACGTCACTTTGATGCTGTAATTGTGAATTGTGACAGACAAATGGTTTGGTGAAATAAATACATGCACCTTACATTCATTCAGTCATGTTAAACGATCACTAAATGATCTCTAAATGTTTGGCTGCAATGGCTGCCTGCTCCAAATGCCATGAAAACACTCTGCTTGTTTGATACATTAATTTTTAGGAATTCTCAATTGTATATGTTAGAGAAAAGAATAGGGGCAAGAGTCTGGAAACACAAATATTTTCCTATTCTCTGTTTTCACGCTTATCCAGACCTGGAAATGACTCAAATCAAATTCCATACTTTTCCCTACTGTGCATGGTGGAAACACTAGTCAGGAAAAAAAACGTTTCTACAAAACAATTACAGCCATTTTTGGAAGAGTGGATTAAAAAAAAAGATATATTTTTATTTTTATGAAAATACTGAAAAATCAACATGAAGTTCCACGACACCAAGCAGAATCTCAATGTCGCTCACTGTTTGAAAGTGTAATTGTTGCAGGGGCCGTTCTTATACTCTTCCAAGTTTACTCAATTATAGTGAATACTAGGGATGGACAGATTCAGATTTTTCATGGCCGATATCAATAAGCAGTTATCTTTTATTTACATTACAATGTATAATTTCAAGATCTAAAGCAAAACAGAAGAGTCAAATTTTAGCTTTGTGAACTTTTGCTAAAAATGCTAAATATTTTTACTAAAAATGTGTTTATTAAACAGCAGCAATATATTGTTTCCTTGGTTACCGCTTATATTACTTTTAACAGGTATTAAGTGGAGATGAGATGAAATGAAAAGTCACTGAAATGTTTCTGAAGACCAGCAGTAATAATATTTAGGATTTTCCACCAATCTTTTGAGCATTGTGAACGGTGATCTTGCTCTGCCTGCTACGGTATTTTCTCTGCTCTCTTCTTTGCACCATCTTCAGTGCGTCTCTGGCCTCTGTTTATCTCTTTTTTTAAGTCTCAAAGGAAATCATACAGGCCTCTGTGATTACAAGTTAAATATGAATGAAAGATTTTGATCTTACATCATAGGTAAAATGAGTAGTGAATAATGAAGACAATTATGCCATTAATCATAATTACTGTATGACTAATCATAATTTATCAAAATGTGACAACCTCATTTATAATGCAGTAGTGTGTAATTAGGGAGAAATAGATATTACACACTGATATTGGATGGGTATTGGCCAACATGCAAAATTTATCAGGATCTGTGAATGAAAAGTGGCCAACAGAGGCTGCAAGAGTGACTCGTGATCATCTTGAAAGCATCAGTTAAACCGGCTGAACATGACAAATCAATCAGAAATATCCTCACTAGAAACAATGGTTCAGGTCCAAACCCTGAATGTTTTTAGTCTGCAAAGGAGCTGAACTCAAGTGTGGGTTTACTGGGTAAACAATAGTTACCCAGGCAGTCGTCCCCACGTGTCTCAAATCCATCTCCATAATCCCAGTACCAAAGAAGTCACATGAATGACTATCGTCCCATAGCACTGACCCCAATCATGATGAAGTGCTTTGAGAGGTTAGTCATGCAGCACATCAAGTCCAGTCTCCCAAACACGCTGGACTCATTCCAGTTTGCATACTGTCCAAACCGTTCCACGGACGATGCAATATCCACCACTCTCCACCTAGCTCTTACCCACCTGGGACAGAAAGACTCTTATGTTAGAATGCTGTTCATTGACTTCAGCTCAGCATTCAACACAATAATCCCACAACAGCTCATCCACAAACTAAACCTGCTGGGCCTTAACACCTCCCTCTGTAATTGGATCCTGGACTTTTTAACTGCAAGACCTCAGTCAGTCCGTGTCGGCCGCAACACCTCCAGCACTACCACACTGAGCACAGGTGCCCCACAAGGCTGTGTGCTCAGCCCGCTGCTCTTCACGCTGCTGACCCACGACTGCACTGCCAAGTCCAGCTCCAACCACATCATCAAGTTTGCTGATGACACAACTGTGGTAGGCCTCATCAGCAACAACGATGAAACGCACTACAGAGAGGAAGTGGCACAGCTGGCTGAATGGTGTGGTGCTAACAACCTGTCCCTCAATGTGGGTAAGACGAAAGAGGTTGTGATGGACTTCAGGAGAAACTCTGTTGACCACCCCCCGCTGACCATCGACGGCTCAACCGTGGAGAGAGTCGGCAGCACTAAATTCCTGGGAGTGCACATCACAGAGGATCTCACCTGGACCACCAACGTCACGTCACTCAACAAGAAGGGACAACAGCGCCTCCACTTTCTCCGCCGGCTGAAAAGAGCAAGTCTCCCTCCACCCATCCTCACCACTTTTTACAGGGGCACCATTGAGAGTGTGCTGACCACCTGCATCACTGTCTGGTATGGGAACTGCAGTCCTGCTGACCGCAAGACCCTACAACGGACAGTGAACACTGCCGCAAAGATCATCAGTGCCCCTCTCCCCTCCATCCTGGACATTTTCCTTTCACGATGCTCCAACAAGGCCACCAGCATCGTGAAGGACCCCACCCACCCCTCTCACAACCTCTTCCAGCTCCTGCCATCAGGTAGAAGGTACCGGAGCATCAGAGCTCGCTCTGTCAGATCGCTCAACAGCTTTTTTCCCCAGGCTGTGAGAGCTCTTAACTCCAATCCCCCTGTCCCCCTCTGAAACCATGAATACCTCAGCCCTCCCACCCCCCAACTCATTAAAAACTGTTGACAATTTTACTAAGTGCAATTCTGAGTGTGCTACACACAGGTGAGTGGGCTATACAAACCACCTGTAGTAACGCACTCATCCCACTATATGCACACTAGACACTTTCTACAAACACTCCCTGCCACAAAGACTCTTAAGAAAATATATGTCTACTTGAACATTGCACTACAAAATAATATGTTTACTTGAGCATTGCACTACTAAATCTTTTTGCACTATGCGCTGCTTCCCACAAAACCTCTCTTCTGAACAATTTAATGTACAAAATATATATTTTTCTGCACATTTTCATGTACAAATATCTCTTTAGCACAATTTCATGTACAGTATTTATGTAAAGTTCTTGTACAGTCTCAGTTTGTGTAAGTGTAGTCAACTAGGTATAGTAGTTATAGTATATGTACAGTCAGATGGTTAAACTGTTGTATAGCTCTATTGTTTTTCCTATATTTGCATTGTTGTATGTTTATCTTAGGTTTAACTAGTATGTAGCACCGTGGTCCTGCGAGACACGACATTTCGTTCCACTATATGTCCACACATGTAGCAGAATGACAATAAAGCTCATCTTGAACTTACTCAGTCACTAGGCCTATATATCGTGAGGACAGACTGTTCAGTCTAAAATCTCTCTGTCTTTCCACACACACACCGAGAGCGAGTTTGACTGCTCACGGTCCAGAAATGTCCCTGCTGTTTGCCTCAAGACTGGAGGTGTCCCTCAAATCAGCACTGTGATATTCTCAACAGCAGCCTACAGCACTCCCGTCTCATCCTGAGCTCAGAGAGCAGACGAAACACGTCTGTCTCACACACACATCTGCATATCACAGAGAAACATCACAGCGGATATATAGGTCAGTGGACCATCAGAGCGAAACACGAGCACAGTAACTCACTGCAGACTTAATGCAATGGAAAAATAAACTTCAACTGAAGTACACACAAAGCAAAAGAGCTCTCCAGGTAAACAGACAGTGAACACTGATCTTAATGCTTTCTCTGAAGTTAAGTTGATGAATGCTGTCTGTGACACAGCGCTATGCAGTGATTGGTAACGGAACACGTATTCGCACTGATAATCTTTTGGTTCGGTACATATGTGTACAGAACAAATACAGCATTGTTGTAACCACTGCGTGAGCATAACTTCACTGAAACTTCCAGTTTTACATACTGTTACTTTGATAAGAAACAAAGTCTCATCTTTAAAATTTCACCTGTTTTTTCATTTAATTCAGACAATAAATGCTGTTTTAGCTCTCTTTGATGAAGTGAGACAGATCATTGTATAAACGCCTCAGCGATCATCCCTTCCTCTTTACTATTTTTAACACGAAATAAACATGAATGAACATCTCACGCCTCGTGTAATCAATCAGTGTTTCGAAGATGTCAATAAAACAGAAAATGTCAGTAGCATTTCATTTACCTCTGACACGTCATCAGTGTCCACAGCTCGTTAGTTGACTAGAGAAATGAAGTCTAGAGAAGAGCATTTCACCAAATATTAGACTATATACTCATTATATTTTAGTTTACCTGTTAGTGATGCCTTAAGTATTTAATGTAAGTTTAAATAAACAAGTTATGAAAGCCACTGTGTAAATGAATATATTTCAACAACAAACAGAAATTTTATAAATTAGAAGTTAATTTAAAAACTGCATTGAGTGCAGTTTACACGTTTGAATACATTTTTTTTTTTTTTTTAATCTGAGTGTTGATTATTATATTTGAAAATAAACAGTAATCGAATTTAGGTTTGGGCTCTGTTGTTAATTGTATAATTCTAGAAATGTAAAAGAGCTCCCTATAGTTTAAAGCAGAAGCTGAGCTAGATCCCTAAGAAATTTTAACTATAAATGAATTTATTTGAAGAGCTAGCCTATTTATTCAATAAACCACGGTTTAATTAAAAAAAATTGTACTGAAACCATACCGAACCGTCATGTTTGTGTAGCGTTACACCCCTAACAGCTAGCAATCGATTATGCTGGCATACAGTGAGTGTCAGATTATAATGTGTGTCAGAGCGTGTTATAATCTGCCAATCACTGCAGATCACCATCATGATGATGATAACGACAGGCAGAAAGTGTCAGGTCATAATGATGTGAAGTGAGTGTCAGATCGCAAAATCACTGCATATCATTAGAGATTATGCTGATAATGAAAGGCTGCAGGTTTACTGAGGATCTGACTCGCTGCACATCACCATCATCTACAAAAACTACAATGCACTGCATTTTATTTTCACGTGGTGACCTGTGCAGCTAGTAATGCAGTATAATGATGTCCAGTGGGAGACAGAGGAGGAGGTGCAGTTGGGAAAACTGTCCTGTTATGCCGATGAGGCGCAGTGAAGGATAGATTATAACGCTGTTAGTTATTGATAAGGAGCAGCAGTGAGTGACAGATGATGGCGGTGATCAGTTATTAGCTTCTGCAGCTGTGCGTGCTTGTTTACAATCCCGAGCGTCCTGCACACAGGAGCTGAACGAGGCTCAAAGTCGACGCCGAGTGACGGTCTGGGCCTCTGTAAACGCGCTAGCACAGCAGAGCACCGTCTGAACCCGTGTTAGGTCGCCAGGGAGCGAGTTCACTGCATTACTGTCGCTGTGTGCGAGTGTTTACGAGTGCAGCTCAGGGACATCTGCGCTCACCTGACAGAACTCATAGCAGTACTGCGTCGCTCGCTCGTCGGGAGACTCCTGGCTGGTCTTCAGAGCCGCCGCTATGTCCCTCAGTCGCGTCGAGAGCGCGTTTAACGCGCTGGAAGCGTCGCTGCGCTCCTGCTCGGCCTCCTCGTCCGCCATCTTCACTTCCAATTCCGCCGCGTACGCACAGCGGGTCACGTGATGCCCGATCGCCGTGCGTGCTGACGTACTGGCCGCGTCACGTGACACCGCCGACGGTCAAGCGTTGCTCATTTACGCAGCGTTTTGTAACGTAATATTTGACCCTGGAGCACAAAACCAGTCATAAGGGTCAATTTTTTGAAATTGAGATTTATACATCATCTGAAAGCTGAATAAATTAGCTTTCCATTGATGTGGGGTAAAATGGGCCAAATAAGGTTGTAGCATCATATCTCTTTATTTTTTTTTTTACAGAAAATCACAATAACTGATGTAGCATTGTTGCTTCAACACTTGATGACATGCAACAATAATTTTTATTGGTCTGAGTTTTTTAAGGCGGGCAGGGCAGAGTGTTACATGAAGCTTGTCAGAGAAATTGTAAGGTAATTGAGCCTGACATAGAAAATTTCATTAATCACTAATAAGGGTACTAAAGCAATTATAAGTAACCTTACCAACAAAGCAAAGGTTTATGAACAATGTTTTGACATGCTCTTTCAAATAATAAAAAAAAAAGTTTAATTTATAAAAGAAACTTTGTTTTTTGTTTTTTTTTTGAAAAAGTGTAATTTTATGTAGAAATAGCTGGTTAAGCTAAAATGGGCCAAACTTTTCAGCTAAAATGGGCTGCACACACACACACACACACACACACACACACACATACACACACACACATACACACACACACACACACACATACACACACACACACACTCTTAGACAGAAATTGAGGGTGAAAATAGGTTTATAGGCCTAGTTATGTATCCTTACGAAATCTTAATAGTCTTTTAAAAAATTGCATTGCAGACAGTATGGCAGGAGGACAAGCAAAGAAAGGAAACAGAGAGACGAGAAGAGAAAGGGAAAGAAAGGAAGATGTCAGTAAAATGGGCTGCATACACACACACACGTTTACACAGAAATTGAGGGTGAAGATAGTTTTATAGGCCTACTGTAGATACACATCCATACAAAATCTTAACAGTCTTTAAAAACAAAATACAAGAATACACACATACATGCACACAAAAGACTCCAATGCACAGAAACACACACTTGTACAACATGATCAGTTCATTTTTAATTGCATAGTTTAATTAATTATTAATTCAACTTTCTATTTAATGAAATACATTTATGGTGTTGCTATGGCACACTAAAGACAATCGTGTCAATTTACTGTTAAAAATAAAATAATTTAAGCTGAAATTACCTGTGTTGTTCTGTTTTTATATTGGCCCATTTTACCTGAATGTTGTGCCGTGGCTCAAGAAGGTACATGCTGATACTCTAACTCTCATAATTTTAAAACATTTATACTTTTTCCCATTTAAAAAAATATAAATATATTTAAGAGACCTAATTTATGCTAATTTATAAGAATATCACTAGATCTCATGCATAGCTTATTTGATGGTATTATAAGTCATTTACCAAGACGTGGCCCATTTAAGCTGACTTCAGTCTATGGTTTGTTATGATAGGACAATATTTGGAATCTGAGGGTGCAAAAAAAAAAAAAAAATCAAAATATTGAAATAATCGCCTTTAAAGTAGTCCAAATGAAGTTCTTAGCAAATCAAAAATTAAGTTTTGATATATTTATGGTATGAAATTGACAAAATATCTTCATGGAACGTGATCTTTATTTAATATCCTAATGATTTTTGGCATAAAAGAAAAATGGATAATTTTGACCCATACAATGTATTGTTGGCTATTGCTATAAATAAACCTGTGCTACTTATGACTGCTTTTGTGATCCAGGGTCACATTTAACATTGTAAACAATGGTCGCAAAATATTTGGTCACTTGAGTGTTAACTAATGCCCTGCATGAAGTACTGTGTAGTTATCATAAAGGCAATTAACAAAGGAAGACAAACAATTAACTCTTAAAAAAGCAAGCCTTTCCATTATATAAATTGTACAGAAAGCAAAAGTGCAGAGCACAGCTTCTTAAACCAGAAAAAAAAAATAACACTTGTAAACTGACAGACCCACAGAAGAGACAATTTACGAGAGACAACACCTGATATGAACTATATGATAGTCTGTCTCAAAAAACCTACAAGAAGCCTTAAAGGGACAGTGCACCCACAAATGAAATTCTGTCATCATTTACTCGCAGTTGTACCAAACGTGAATGTGAGTTTCTTTCTTCTGTTAAACACAAAAGAACATATTTCAAACAAGTCAGAAAAAATAAACTCATTGTCAGTGAACTTTTCATCACCTTTTAAAGCAGTCTGTACTGTTCAAACATAGCATGATCATTCATTAACAACAACAACAAAAATACTCCTCAGTATCTTTATTAGTATAGCCTGGTCATAGGGTTATGGCATTTTAATATCATCAAACAGATGGAAGGTTTGACACAAACTAACTGAAACATAACAGAATTCATGAAATCCATTGACAGTTCTTACTGGTGTCTGTGTGATTGTTTTCCATCAATAAATGCCACCACTTCCGATAGGATGATGTCTTTTGTTATTTAAAGTGATTTTACAAAAGAAAAAAAAAAATCAGGTAAACTGATTATCAATGAAAACAATACTGCCAACATCTTTTATTTAAAACATTCCAGGGAAGATAAATGAAGGAACACCTGCATGGGATCTTTCCGAATGAAGTTTTGTCAGACAATAATGAACACTCCTGCCAGATTAGAGAAGTGATTTCAGATTCACGTCTCTGTCCACTTCTGATAAAGGAAAGCTAACTAATATGACTTATATCTTTATTTTATTCCATTTATTAAGACACATCTGAACATATAAGAACATGTACTGCATAGTCAGGATGACCCAGCCTTAACTTTATTATTTTTGCTTTTGAAGTATGTGCTGGGTTGTGTTGTAATGACTGAATAATATATTAATAATTCATCTTTCAGCTAAAGTGTAAAAATGTTTGGCTGTGCAGAATGCAGCAAATAGAGATCTTTAAAGAAATCATTAAGATCAAAATTATAATGTTGTGGCTTTTAGTCTGTGTGTGTGTGTGTGTGTGTGAGAGAGAGAGAGAGAGAGAGAGAGAGAGTGTGTGTGTGTGTGTGTGTGTGTGTGTGTGAGTGTGTGTGAGAGAGAGAGAGAGAGAGAGAGAGAGAGAGAGTGTGTGTTAGCTTTATAGCCTTCACTTTCAGAAGCATATTCACTGCTGGCCAAAAGTGTGAAATAGTTAGAATTTTATGTTTTCTCTCTTCTGCTCACCAAGGCTGCATTTATCTGATAGCTAGATAAATAGATAAATAAATAAAATAAAAATGATGGACATTTATAATGTTACAAAAGATTTCTATTTCAAATAATGCCCTTTGAACTTTCCATTCATTAAAGAATCCTGAAAAAGAATTAAAAAAGAAAAATGTATTACAGTTTCCAGAAAGATATGAAGCAGCACAACTGTTTAAATTACATTTTAACATATATTCACATAGAAAACGTATTTTAAATAGTAATAGTAATTTCAAAGAATTTAAACAGTAATTTTACCATTTTTTTTTAAATCAAATAAATGCAGCCTTGGTGAGCATAAGAGACTTCTTTCAAAAACATTTAAAAAATCTTAGTTATTCCAAACTTTAGTAGGTAATGTACATGTGTTAAATGTCCATTCTTTAGCCTCTTCTCTCTAAAAAATCCAACAGTGTGAAATCTCCGCCAGTCTCTGTTAACTCTTTGTTTCTGTGGCTAACCCACAGTGAAACAGGATGACTGCTGAGCATCTTCTGAGCAGCCGTGTTTGGAGGCAGGACTGTGCAGGGGTCACAGGGGTCACAGGGGTCACAGGGGTCATGATCACGCTGAGACCTGGGAGATGCTCTTGAGACGCCATGGTTTGTTTTGTAAATTTATAATGTGGGATGGACTTTTAGCTCGTACTGTAAACCGCAGTGCTCAAACTAATTTATTGTATTGAGTATGGGAAAAGTAAATCATACAAATTAGTTGAAACCAATTAACCTTGATGAGCACAGAAATTTCTATTGCTTTTGAATTTAATGAGCTTGTCTCTTTAAGTTTACTTGTAAATTTAGAGAGCTTTTTGTAATTCTGTGACCTGTCATTGTGGTGTGTGTGTTAGAGCTCAAGCACACTGCTCTCCACAGAGACAATGCACTCATAGGGCCCTATTTTAAGGATCTAAGCGCATGGTCTAAAGCGCACGGCGCAGGTGCACTCAGGGCGTGTCCGAATCCACTTTTGCTAGTTTAAGGACAGGAAAACGGTCAGCGCGCCTGGGCGCATGGTCTAAACGGGTTGTCCCTATTCTCTTAATGAGTAATGGGTGTGTTTTTGGGCATAACGTGTAATAAACCAATCAGAGTCTCATCTCCCATTCCTTTTAAGAGCGAGTTGCGCTGGCGCCATGGCGGATTCGCTATTTAAACAGCCGGAATTTTAAGGCGCACAGACTGAACGTGTCTCCAGAAAGCAAACGGATCTGCTCATGCGCGAGTGAATAGGTAGCTAATTCTGATACACGCAATGACTATCCATTATGACATGTATGACATTTTTATATTTATGTAGCCTACACAATAATATTCTTTTACATTGTAATCCTTTAATTTTTAATATTTGGCATGTATGTGTGCTGCTGCGCGTCCCTGTGTGTAATAAGCAAAGTGAACGTGCATTGTGAACCCGCCCAGTGGCGCATTTTCAACTAATGCGCTCTTTAAATAACAAAAATAATATTAAAAATAATAATAATTTGAGTTGGTGTATGGCGCAGTATATTTTCAGTTCCTCAAAACAGCAACGCGCCAACAATGCGCCTGAACACCTCTTTTTTAGACCAGCACGTCCATGGGTGCACAAATGGGCGCAAATGCATTTGCTATTTAAACAACGCGGCGCAAGACGGGAAAATGAGAACTGCGTCGGGCTGAAACTAGCAAAAACACTTTTTTTTAAGCGCCGTGCTTTGTGCCACATTCCGCTGGGTGTATGATAGGGCCCCTTGTGTAGTCTCTTTGATATTTTGGGTTTGTGTACTGTTGTCTGTGTGGGTCCTCTAGACACCCCAGTGTTGAGGACACTGTGCTCTGATCCTCACAGACTAATAAACCCCCTCTATGAGCTGATTAAATCTGCCAATTAGACAGATACAGTCAGAAGTGCTGTTGTGAGTGTAACAGCCAAAATCAACATATAAAAAAAAAACAAATAGGTGATGTCTTACATCTGCTTTTTCTCTGGAGTGCAGTGTTCTTGACCTCCAACACACAAACCACATGCTGATGCTCTCTGAATTTACTCTCCACACTCTCAGAAAAAAGGTACAAAAGCTGTCACTGGAGCAGTATCTTTTCGAAAGGTGCAAATATGTACCATTAAGGTAAAAATATGTCCACTTTAGGTACAAATATGCAGCATTTAGGGGTAAATAAGGATCAGACAGATTTTGTAGCTTTTCTTCTGAGCGTGGTAACACATACCTCAAAAGGACAACAGACACAACAACATCACTGCAATTGCATAAACAGTAAAGCGGTCAATCAATGATTATCATGATCCATTTCAGCTGCAGTGCATGATGGGAACATGAAGAGAATACTGTTCAGCTGAAGACAGCTGGAGTTAGTTGTGCTCATTGTATTTGAGACAATGCATTTCGAGACACAGGATTTTGAGTTTAATAATGCGTTGGAGGTATGTGCAATAAAAAAAAAATACAAAAGAGGGTAATAAATATTGAGTGTAGTTAACTTAAAAGCACACCTCTGTGTACTTAAAAAAAATCTGTTGACTTAATTCTAGTGACTGAAAAGTCTGATTACTAGCTTGTTGATTTTTTTAAATGTGTGTGTTAAAGGATTGACATATCGCATCAATTATATTTGACTGAAATGCTTGTATTGTAACATTTTACATTCTGCCAATAATAAAACTGTTCTCGATAATGAATTTTGTGAGGTTTTGTGTGCTTTTGTTATGCAGACCCAACAACTCTGCATATCTTCCAAATATTTAAACTTAAAGTTAATTAATTTAAAAAATGAAGGTTGTCTTAATGGTTTTAAGTTCTGTTAATGTACTGAAGTTTACTAGTATTATGAGGATTTGTATAGTCTTTCTTTTCCTGAAAAGCAGATTTAAATGTAGATGACTACACTGATTTTGACCAATCATATACTCCCCAGCATGAGAATGTCTCCACCCCTCTATGAACATGACCTGAAGCCTATTGATTACATTAAAAAAGCACAAGACAAGCCCTTAGGATGTGTCCCTCCCAAACCTCTTGTTTGAACAGGAAGTACATACACTTGTCAAGCCATTTCACATCATTGCTCAGTAATCAGGTGCTGTAGAAAAGCAGGCAGTGGATTTTCATTGAATTTTATTAAAACGATGTAATCAGCTCTTCCCGCGTCATGTGTTTTCCATACTGCTGCTAGACTTTGAGACGCACGAATCCAGCTCAAATGGAGTTCCAGAATGTCCTGAACCCAATGATGCCGATGCCCATGAATGGATGCGTGTCTGTAGCCCCTTTCACACAGTAATAACAGTAAATTACTGTAAAATTACTGGAACGACTTTACCCGTAAATGAAAAAATGCGCTGTTCACACAGGCAACGGTGTTCCGTCTTTTTTCTGGAAAAACACCATTTACACATCAGTTTCAAATTACAGGTAAATTCTGTGACATCACTAACCGGAAATGACCTCTAAACGCCTGCGCCTCCCGGTGTTGTGTTTGTAATCATGGAGGGGTATGCGCGGTCAGTGTTTTTATTGATGTTTTCATTTTTGTTTCAAACGTTCACATTCATGCAGCTTCTTCTGGCCCAGAGACATCGTATTACACAACTTCACTCCGAACTACACAGCGTGGAGTAAATGCGTCATCTGCATCAGAGAATCTCATGATTGGCCCAGAGCCACTGAAGTTTGAATTTCATTGGCTCTGGATTGGCCTAGAGTAGACGTCTTACATCAGTGTGTTCTGAACTCATAATCTATTATTACCTGTCATTTCATATTATATTTATGATAACACATTTAATTGCTTGTATTTTTGTTCACATTTTAATTTTTAATAATGAACCTACTAGCATGTAGGCTTATGCAATTATTTATTTAGTCACTTTTCATGTTCAACACCAGCGGAGGCCACTAAAAACAACAAAATACTCTAGTGCTGGGTAAAAAAAAAATCAATTTCTCTACTTAATAGATTCTCATTTTTATGAACCAGTATTGATTCTTAAATCCCAATCGATGCTCTTTTCAGTTGATGAATGAACAATACACATAGTGCGCCTCCCATCCAATAAATCACAATAGGCTAAGCTTTGTGCTTTGTTACTTTTGAAATGAAACAAAGTCTCAGATTTCAAATTCTATCCATTTTATTAGGAAACTGAAGCAATAAATACTGCTTTGGCGCTCTTTAATGTTGTGTGATAGATCACTGTAGTGCCTCAGATCAAGCAAAGAGGCAGCGCAGTGAACTGATCATCTCATTTTGCTTTACTAGTGGATATTCGCCTGTGTGTTTATTTTTGTTCTGAAGCTGATGATCCTGCGCTCTGCTGCCAAACTGGAGCGCACTCACCACCAACTGGACAGGGTGGGAATTACAGTTATTAATTACAATAGATCACCCTCAGTGTAATCTGTCAAAGTGACGGACGGCCTTCAGATTTTTCCGTCACTGCTAAAAAAATTCTGTAAATGACGTAAAATTTTTGGTTAACGCGACCTCTGCTGTTCACTTATGATCTTTTTATGGCAATTTACTGGTAATTTTTCAGTAAAGTATGTATTTATGTGTGAAAGGGGCTTATGTGTGCTCCTTCCGCCTGAACAGTCTCTTGAAAGCCTGCTTGAAGTCCTCATTGAAGCTGGTGTACAGTAGCGGGTTAATGAGCGAGTTGATGTATCCCAGCCAGGTGAGCGCATCGGACACCTGAGGCGAGGGGCTGGGCACATTCAATCCCACCAGTAGTTCTTTCAGGAAGAACGGGAGCCAGCACAGGATAAAGGCTCCCAGGATGAGTCCCAGAATCCGAGCCGCCTTCCTCTCACGAGACGTGCAGATCTGGTTCCTCTCGTCCAGCTCCGGTGGCTCCGGTGGCACGCGGACGGCGGCGTGGTTGCGGTCGAACTCCACGGTGTGGTCAGAGGTGGAGACGTCCGAGACGCAGAAGGCGTGCGTGACGCGGCAGTGGTTCAGCGAGTTGGTGCTGTCGGTGCTGCGGCTGCTGAGGTGGCGCGAGGAGCCGCGCTTCTGGTACAGCGTCTTGGCGGCGCTGTAAATCCGGGAGTACAGGATGAGGATGAGAGTCATGGGGATGTAGAAAGCACCGAATGTGGAGTAGATGGTGTAGCCCACGTGATCGTGCTCGATGATACACTGCTGCGGGCCCGTGCCGTCCCCGCGCTGCCTCCAGAACAGAGGCGGAATGGAGATGAAGATGGAGATGAGCCAGACGGTGGCCACCATAACGCAGGCGCGCCGGGCTGTTCTCTTGCGGGCGTACTCGATGGCTTTAGTGATGGCCCAGTAGCGGTCGAGCGCGATCACGCACAGGTGCAGGATGGAGCAGGTGCAGCAGGTCATGTCGATGCTCAGCCACGCCTCGCACACGAACGGCCCCAGCAGCCAGGTCTCAGTGGTGATGTAGAGGATGCTGATGGGCATCACCAGCACGGCCACCAGTAAATCAGTGACGGCTAGAGAGCAGATGAGGTAGTTTGCAGGGAGGTGGAGCTTCTTGGTGGTGCTGATGGCTGCGATGACAGCACCATTCATCACGGCTGTCAGCAGCGTCATCAGCGCCAGCAGAGCCACCACGGCCAGCCGCTCTGTCAGCAGCTCCACGCCGAAGGCCGATCCCGGGGTGGCGGTGGTGTTGGTGGCATTGGCCGGAGCGCCCAGGTAACGCTCCATCTCCATCCTGCAGTCTCTCCCTCAGTCTGGAGGATCCCTCTGCCCAGGACTAAAGCCCCAGAGACTTGCGTGCTGGATCAGTGACGGCCTGTCAGACACACAGTTAACATGGCATTTATGTCAAATTAGTTACTTAAAAGGATTACTAATGGGTTGCAAATAGGTGGAAAACTTCCAGTAAATTTCTGAAATATTCCAGAAATTTTTGAAACTGTCCAGGATTTTTTTGAATCTTCCAGGAATTTTTGGAAAGTTTCCAGAAATTCCCACTCCTTTGCAACCCTACTAATGACTTAAAATTTCCAGAGCATGCAGATACAGTGGCACCTAAATTCACAGCTGGCAAACTGGGCTTGTCTGTCTATGCAGTAAAAATGTGAAACCATTTTGAAATTGGTGCTACTTCACTAGAGAAAACAGAAAAAGGCCTTGACGTTCGCTTTTGCCAAAAGCTTTAATACACTTCAATGCACTTTAGAATTTTAGTGCCCCCCCTCTGTCTATAAACAAAAGCCCTGAAGCTATCAAAAGTTAGTGGACTGGCAGATTTTTGCTGACAAATAATCATGTATACCTGTGTCTAGGGGCAGGTAAGATGGAGAAAGAGAACACATTGTTTGTTCGCTTATACTTTCGACATTTCGACAATCCATCTCATGAACACCTGACAATAATTGTGGAACACACACTATTTATACACTTATACATTTATTTATCTCACACACATACTTAGTCTAAATTACAGTTGCACATAATATACCTGTACATACAACTGTCAATTTGTATATTGTTATTCCTTATTTACTTGTTCTATATATTTTTTAATTCTTCTTTTTATTATCTGTTTTTTGTTCTGTCACTGTCATTCTGTTGCACTGTGGAAGCTTCTGTCACGAAAACAAATTCCTCGTATGTGTAAACATACCTGGCAATAAAGCTCATTCTGATTCTGATTCTGATTCTCAGTTTAAAGTTAGTTGACAATCTCTGCCAATAGCAATGTGAAGTTTATTTCTAGTGCACAGTTAAAAACAACCAAAATTTGACCAAAGTACGTCACAGTAATAGAAATACAGAAATAACAATATTCAAAACAAAGCAAAACAGTACAGGAGATTGTATTAATTTTTATGACAAATTAAAAACCAAGGAAAACAAATGAATTTTAGCAAAGATTTAAAATCAGAAAGTGTTTGAGCAGTTTCAACACTCAGTAGAAGACTGTTCCACAGTTTAGCGCCGATAACAGAAAATGCTTGATCCAGTCCTAGGAACATTTTTGAAAGAGAGCCAGGGCTTGACTTTTGCCTAGAGCCTTAGGTGGTAAAAGCTTTTTTTCTGGTTTATAAAAGAAAGACAACTGCTCCAGATTAAGATTTTGGATATTATACCCATCAGGGGGACAAAACAGAACAATCTCTGTTTCGGATTCATTTACGTTAAGAACATTTAGTGACATCCAAAGTTTTAAATCAGTCAAACAAGCCAAAACAGCATATAAGGCTTTTGAATCATTCAGTTTCAATGGTGGATATAATTGAGTTTCATCTGCAAAACAATTAAATGAAACACCATGTTTCCTAAAAATGGTGGAAGCATGTATAGAGAAAATAATAAAGGGTCAGGATAGATCCCTGTGGGACACCAAAAATGAGTGGAGCTGCAGCAAGACAGACTGAGAAACCTATGTTTCACAAATAAGAGCTAAACCTGTCACGAACGCTGGAGCCAGGAACGAGGAGACACGGAGAATTCACAAACTGGGAGTCTTTAATCCATATAGGGAACATAGAACACATGAAGACATTCATCTAGGGAACATAGAGCCTAAGACGACATTTAAAGACCGACAAACACTAACTGAAAGGACTGGGGCTTTTAAAGACAGGACAATCAAAGAACTAAGGAGACACACCTGGAGCAAATTAATACAATCAGACAGGGGAGAAACTGGGTCACAAGGAACACATGGGGAGCAAAAACTACAACAAAACAGTCCAGGGGCGTGACATTACTCCCCCCTCCCGGAAGGTGCGTCCTCGCACCGTGGAACAACAGAGGGGGGGGAACGGGTGGGAACAATGGCGGCGGCTCAGGAGGAGGACGGACAACCGGGATGGGGCCGGCAGACAGAGACCAGGGAGGTGACGAAGGAGGGAGGAGCCAGGGAGGAGACAGGAGGGACTCGGAGCAGGAGGAGCCTGGCAGGACCCAGGCCACAGCCATGATGATGGCCCATGGTGGAGCCGACGGAGGGAGGAGCCATGGAGGAGGAATGGCCGCCGACTCCAGGGGGCCGACCAACGGAGGCGGAGCAGGTGGAGGAGGAGCCCGAGGTGGAGACGGAGAGCCGACGAGCCAGGGTGACGCCGAGGATCCGGAGGGCCAGGGTGGAGCCGAGAGCTCTGGCGACCGAGGCAGAGGCGGAGCTCCGGAGATCCGCGGCGGAGCCAGAGCGACTGAGGACCAAGGTGGAGCTGGAGGGAGGAAGGAGCCCAACGGAGCCGGTGGGACGGAGTGACGAGGCGCAGCCAGAGGAGAGGAGTCCCGAGGCGATGGCGGGTCGACGCCCGACCAAGGCGGAGCCGGAGGGACGAGGGAGCCTGGTGGAGCTGGTGGATCGATGGATGACGGTGGAGGCGAGGGAGCTAGGAGCCGAGGTGGAGCCGCTGGGTCTACGGGCCGAGGTGGAGTCTGGGCCTCGGAGGCTGGAGGTGGAGGTGAGGGATTCTCCAGCCACGGCGATGGAGGATGGCAGACCCGCGGAGCTCGCACCGCATTGATGGAGGGCTGAGGGCGAGCAGAGGGGCTGCCAGACGACAGCGGTGGAGGAGGCAGGAGCGGGTGGGAGGGTGGGCATTTGAGATCCTCCAGGCTTCCAGGGGTTAACTCAGGAATGGGAGCCGACACTGTGGGGCGCTCTGGAGGACGCTTTCGGGAAGCGGGCACAGGGGGGTGCTCGGGAGGAGCGGAGCTGGCTGGAACCAGCGGAGACGGAGAGAGGATAGGGGAAGCGTCGACCTCCAGATCATGTTCCCAGTCTAACAGATCCCCTTCAAAGTTTAGCAGCCCCAGATGTATCATCAGCTCACCATCAGCCGCGGTGCAGGGGGCGGAGCTCCACTCCGCGCTCACACCGTCCACGGCTGGCTCCCACGTGATCAGCTCTCGCACCTGATCTGACGTGTTGGGCTCAACTTCCGGGACGATCTTCCGCTCAGTCGCTCGGCTTGTCGCTGGCTCGTGGATCGTAGCGGGGAATGGCTCTCCGTCATCGGTGGGCTCGGGCTGGTGCTCCGCACTGCGGGGAGTTGGTGGGCTGGGCTCTGGGTCAGGAGTGGCACTGGCGAGATCCCCCTCGGCACAGACGGTGAACGGGGATCCGTGCCTCGCCAATGTCCACTCCACGAAGGCGGCGAAATCCTCTCGAGGACCATCCTCGGACGACAGCGCTCTGCACGCGGTGTTCAAGCTAGCGTTATAGAATGTGCAGAGTGCGCCGTCCGGGTAGCTGGTGGCGTTAGCTAACATCAGGAAAAGTCGTGTATGGTCCTCGAGAGATCGGTCCTCCTGCTCCAGCAGGAGGAGGAGGAATTCGGGCCGGACGAGGGGATCCATGGGGCAACACAACGGAAACAAAAACACTGATTGAAAACGGAAAACAAAACGGAGGTTAGACACACGGAGGTAACTGTTTTGGTCGGTCTTTCTGTCACGAACGCTGGAGCCAGGAACGAGGAGACACGGAGAATTCACAAACTGGGAGTCTTTAATCCATATAGGGAACATAGAACACATGAAGACATTCATCTAGGGAACATAGAGCCTAAGACGACATTTAAAGACCGACAAACACTAACTGAAAGGACTGGGGCTTTTAAAGACAGGACAATCAAAGAACTAAGGAGACACACCTGGAGCAAATTAATACAATCAGACAGGGGAGAAACTGGGTCACAAGGAACACATGGGGAGCAAAAACTACAACAAAACAGTCCAGGGGCGTGACAAAACCATTTTAGGACATTTCCTTTAATCCTTCCACAATACTCAAAACAGAAGCTGACAATATATTGGTGTTAAACACTGCACTCAAGAATAGCATGATCACCTGAGTCCACAGTTAACTTGTGCTTTAATTCACACTTGTCTTAACCTTGCTACGTTAGATAATACAATATCAACCACAGGTGTAGTTTATCACATTAACATTCAGCATGTTCCACTAACCACAAACAAACAAACAAACAACACTATTTCCATTGTTTTAGCATGTCTAATCCAACAAATTCTGTCTGTCAGATGTTTTGATTGTGAAGTGCCTAACCTAACCCTAACTGTGTTTGATTCAAGGCATTTATATCTACATATAATGGTCAATTATTAAGATCTTAATAATTATTCTGTTTTATTAATTAATGTGTGTTAGCCTGTGTCTGGATTTTACGAAGCAGCTTTTTTCATATTAAAAATCTCTAATGTCATATCAGAAATTATTTACAGAAATATAGCTCAATAGCAATATGTTCATAGCAATAATATTGACTAATATTAATAAAATGATTGATATTGAGAATAAAGTAAATAGTACTTCACAACAGATGGTGATTATAGCACTTTACAAGTACAATAATGCAGGGATGTAACTACATTTAATTTGTTTTTAACCATTTTTGTTTAACCAGAAAAACAAAAACGTTATTGTTGTACATATTCATTATTATTTACATACTCAGTATTGTCAAGGATGAAAAATGAAGCGTTCCAGCTCTGATCTGAATGATGTCTGTGGTGGTTGTGGCCTGTGATGAAGTGATTTTGTGGGAGAAATGTTGATAATGGCATTTTCCAGGTGTGTCTTGTCTATGTAGTGTTCTGTATTAAAGACAAATGAATTTATGCCTCCGCTTGGATATGCTTTTCTCCAGACACAGCGGCTCTGACCGTCTGCCCCACGGGTACAAACAGGAACAGAATGAAGTGAATTTAACACAGATTTTGTGTCTCAAGGGCAAAGACAGCAGTGGAGAATGTATTTATTTTAATGCAGTTATTTAGAAGAAAAAGAAATTGCTTTACACAAAGAAGGCTGTAGAGCACAGAGCCATTGCAGAGATACACACAAACAAACACATGCATAATCACAATACATCCATATAATTTCAATCTTATTTAAAGCAAAGAGTGAAGGTAATTAATCTCCTTCAGTTATGAGCATAGCACATGCTAAATATAACCTTCCTAACATGTGAATTTAATGAAGAAGTACCATTACTGGTCACTGGTATTAGCAGAGCTATTACTCACTCTGTGAAGCGTCATAAACTATAGTTTCTTCTCTTCAGAGCAATGATGACCACAAAGGCAGGGCACACTAGCAGGCCTTTCCTTTTACTCACAATCACATAAAATAACACTTAATTTCAGCATTTACATTCGGGATCCAGCCCTTTGCAAAGCTGGGAACTGAAAATCCACAACCCAGTTTTGGTTAATGCATATAGTCCTTCATGTAGTTCTTGTGAAAGAAAGAAAGAAAAAAAGAAAGAAAAAAAGAAAGTCCATCATTAAGACATTTTTAACATCAAATCATTTCACCGACATATTTGTTCAGAACTGTTTTGGCTTGTAAACAGTGCTGGATCTGTGCATATTTCTCTCCTGGTTCAAAACAGATGACTCTTTCACTGGAGAAAAAAAAATATTATAGATTATAGACTTGTATTTTAGCTGGAAACAGTTTAAAAGCATCTTGATTAAGCTGTTTGTTACAAACAAGCAGCTTTTGTCTTCTCAAGATATTAACTGATGGACTGGAGTGGTGTGGATTACTTGTTGATTATTGTGATGTTTTTATCAGCTGTTTGGTCTCTCATTCTGACGGCACCCATTCACTGCAGAGCATCCATTGCTGAGACACTGATGCAGTGACACATTTCTCCAAATCTGATGAAGAAACAACTCATCCTAATCTTGGATGGCAATAAGGTGAGCACATTTTCAGTAAATTTTCCTTTATAGGTGAACTTTTCCTTTAAGATCATTCAATTTTTCAGATTTCTATAACAAACTACATGACTGAATTGCTTCATCAGTCATCTCTCAGACACATAATCGCACAACATGTACCACTAATTGTGATCCGCAATTCTGAATAAAACTATTGTAAATGCTACAGTTAAGTCATTCTAATCTCAACAACTGAATTATAATAGTTACATTCATTGGTTAATGAAATAATTAGCAAATCTAATTAATTATCTGCTATTGAACATGATTTTTTTGTCTTTACTTACATGTCGCTTGCATGAGAAAGTCAAATTCCAGTATCCATCAAGTCAGCTGATAGCAAATAACAACCACTGTTAGCCATTATTATTAATATTATTTATCCCTCACATTATGTGAGGGATAAAGTCCAGTTACCCAATTTTAACAATTAGTATTTATGCCTTTTTGCATTATAACCCTATGCTGATCTGGACAACAGTCCTTATTCACAAATTCTGAGCTATGTAAAAAGTGGTGTCCTGTGTCATTAACAAAAGTCAGCTGAATTAAAGCATTAAAAACTTAAATGACACTCACCCAGTTGTAACGGTGCATGTGCAGGTGAGCTGCTCTTAACTCTCTCCCAGAGACATGTTCACTCTCTCTCTCACACACACAAGTATTTTCAGAAGACTGAATATCTTTCTAGAGGTTTCGTGTCTCCTCTAGGACCCGTTGCCATCACACTAATGATAAAGACATGAATGCGCAATCACACAGCAGTAGCCTGTAATTGCACAGTTTTGATTGACAGCTTGGCCGGTCCCTAGAGGTCAGAGGCGGCTCTGAAATCATTCAGAAGAGGTTCAAGCCTCACAATAACACAATCACCTCTGGCACTCTTCACACGCAGCGTTCATCGATGTTTTACATGAAAGCTGTGTTTGCGTAGGCCGACTCATTACATGTAGTTGTTGTTGTTGGGATATTTCTAAAGTGGCTGTTGTCACACACGGCCTGAGCTCTCGTCTGTCCGCACATCTCTAAGTGAAGCCCAGGGATGTGAACTCATGAGGTGAGATGATTACAGATTACAGACATGGCCGTGGCCAGGGTTTGACAATTAGTGAGGTCTGGGGTGAGGTTAAGAATTGTGCAATAACCCCACATAAAACTCATTATATACACTTTATAAACACTTTAAAAGGGACAGACATGTAGATGTTTATGAAAGATGTTTTCTCTGTTTTGGAGCAATGAGTATTGTTAAATGATATCATATTGCACCATTACTATAGGTTAGGAGTGTATAATTTTATCAGTTGTTATTCATGCAACAATACATATTACTGTTATAGTTTTCATTAATAACCATTGCTATACAGATTATAACTTTGTCTGGTGCTCTTATGAATTATGTTAGCATGACTGTGAAAATGTAACTACAATAGACTTCTTTATAGCTAGTGCTTGTTTTTTTTTCATTTTGTAACATACTTGTTCGACAGATCTCTGCACTAATCGCGATCATTGCAGTGTTGCCAGATATTGCTGTGAAAACAAATATAAACTGAAAAATAAATAAAAAATAAACCGAAATTAGTTAAAATCTTTTGTAAATATGATAAGATAAAGATATCGCTAACCCTAAACTGCAACTTCCCGCTTTGTTCAATTTCTAAAGTGTCAAATTAAGCAGAAAAGACAAGTCCAAAGCCACTTATAATAACTGGAGGCTGCACCCGCACCCTTTCTCACAACTCCACAGCATCTTGCAGCGATCATATTTATTCCACGGATGATAAACATTCTAGCAAACTGTCTAAACTTAATCATGCATACAGACATTGAGTTTTAAACAGCGGATTAGTCATTTAGAGAAAACATTTTATTTTTGAATATGAAAAAATTTACAGAGCTCCAGACATCAGTGACCTCATAGCTGGCTACGGGCATGATTACAGATACGAGGAAATGCTTCAGTGGCAATTTCTCGTGAAAGAATAAGCTTAATAACAGGTTTAATGATTTAAATGTGCACTTACTAAGTTCCTTTTTAAAATGGTCTCTCATGAATACTCTGAATACTGAAGCCTGATTTTGTAACGTTTGTGCAGCTTCTCCTCTGTGTCCATCCAGCGAAGAAGAAGAGCAAATTTCCACTTCTAACTGAGCGAATTTCTGCATTGTGGTAAAATGTCACGCTACTAGCACAATGAGTGTGCTGCTTGCTTGGGCTGCACTGACAACGAGGCAGCGCTCACACTGGATTGCTCTCACTGCAAGAGCATGAGTCTCACCTCACTATGCTCGCAGATCACTTTCTTTAAAGAAGAGCCTAGGAGGAAGAAACAGCAGAAGGCTGAACAGACTGGCTTGAGCAAGCACATGCCGGTGTAAGGCCTGAGTGCCTTGCTCTTCCCGCAGCGAGATGATTCACGGTGCTCTTCTTCCATGTGGATCAGTGCCCCTCTTCTGGAGCAAGCAGCATGGTCTCTTTTGAAGGAGGCTGCTGATAACTCCATGTCACTGGCAGCCTCTGATTTGGAGGATTGGTCATGCTTCATGGTAGACCCCAGCTCCCTTCTGCCCAGAGAATCCGGTGGTGTATGGCCCAGTGTGGATAGGGAGCTCATCCGCATCCTCATGAAGGCCATTGAGGAGCTCAGTTTGGAGTGGTTGTCCCTGGAAGAGTCCACCCAGGAATGGTTCCAGCCAGGATGCCACCAGCAAGCCCCTCGTCAGAGACCTGCACCATTCTTGCCAGAAGTTCACAATGAGCTGCCCAAGTCGTGGCGTGCCCCCTACTTGGCTACGTCCACACTTCTGCTTCTGCTGTCCTCACTGCAGTTGATGGTGCCAAGCAAAGGGGCTACGAGAAGATCCCTCCTTTCGAAGAGGCCGTCGCTGTGCACCTCGGCGGGCCCCGTGGCTCTGGGATGGAAAGCCAAGGCTGTTAATCCGTCCAAGCCCTGCAGAAAAACCTCAGCTCTAGTGGGTGCCTACTCCGCAGCTGGACAGGTGGGCTCAGTGCTTCACACTATGGTGATCTTCCCAGTTTTCTAAGCCAAACTACTAAAAGCCATGGAAGAGTCTGGCCCAGATCCAGCTGCTTTCAAAGAGCTGCACAGTGTGACTGACCTGGCCCTGCATGCTACAAATGGCGGTTTTCAACTGCATGGTATGGCACGATACGGTTCGGTACGGTTTTTTCAGTACCACCTCGGTTGAGGTTCCAAGCGAACTGTACCACTACCAAAATGTGACAACTAAACTCTGCTGATCACTGATTGGCTTGAGAGAATCGTCACTACTTGCGTCATTGAATTTGTGACACGAGACACAACCATAGACTGGACACAACAGACCTGCTAGATTTAAATCAGCACAGCCAACGAAGGATCGAATGCAAGTGTTTTGAAAGAGCGCACCTTTTTTAACAACCAAAAATGGCTTCATGGTCTGTTGAGGAAGTACAGACGTTCCTCTCGCTGATAGCCGAGGAGCGGATCCAGCGAGAGCTTGATGGAGCGACGCGGAATGAAAAAGTTTTTTAGGAGTAGGCGTGCCGGCGTGCCGTACTGAGTCGTGCCGAGCCGAGCCGAGTCGTACCATGCAGTGGAAAAGCGTCAAAAGACTGTCCAGGCAATAAGCATTTCAATGGTCAAACCTCACAGAGATTAGGAACTGGACAAGAGCACCTTCCTCTACTCCCCAGTCTCACCACTGCCTGTTTGGCCCTGCTGTAGACAGTTTTGTGAAATGCTTTACTGCAACACAGAAGTTGTTGCAAGCCATGCACCACTTCCTGCCCAAGTGCTCTAGCCCTCTCACCCGTAGATCTCAAGCAGGTTTCAGGAACAACCAGCAAGTTTGTTTGGGAGGAGCATAATCTGTGATTAGGAGTGTAAGGATGTAACAGTTATGTGAAATAATGTGGTACGAAGCCATGCAATGCTTTATATGTCAGCATCATAATTTTAAAATGAACTAAGAACCTGACCGGGAGCCAATGTAAAGATTCTAAAACTGGAGTAATATGATTGCATATCCTGGACCCAGTTAACCCTCTGAGGTTGAAGACCGCACCGGTGTGGTCTGTCTCATTTTTTATTGATAAATAACTAAAAATACTCTGTAATTTTTGATTGTACAGATAAGAATAAGGTATTGTTTGAAACTGCAAAGGGTCTACTTTTATTTGTGTATAGTCATAATAACAACAAAAAATAAAAATAAAGAAAACAAACAGGGTGTTCTCTCTGCTGTATCAGTCTCTGTCACCTCTCTTCACAGACACGTAAATAAAACAACCTGAATCTCAGAGAATACTTGTGCAGGTGAGAAATCTGCACAGATCAAGCACAGTTTACAAGCCAAAACAGCCTAAAAAACGCTAAACAATCATGTGGGTGGATTTTGACGTGAGAGGACAAGAGATGGAATTTTTTCATCTTTGATGGATTATGGACTCGTATTTACATTTACATTTAGTCTTTTAGCAGACGCTTTTATCCAAAGCGACTTACAATTGGGGAATACATAAAGCGATTCGTCTAGAAGAGGCAATCAGACAGAGGAAGTGCTTGTAACAACAAGTCTCAGGCATTGTTCAAATAAGTACAAGCTAGAAAGGAAAGGAATAAATAAAGAGAAAGAAATGTTTTTTTTTTTTTTTTTTTTTTTTTTAGGATGAAGTCAAGTAGTGCTGAAAGAGATGAGTTTTCAGTTGTTGTTTGAAGATTGATAGGGATCCAGCACTCCGGATAGGAGTGGGAAGATCATTCCACCAGCCAGGAATGGTGAATGAGAATGTTCTGGAGAGTGATTTTGAGCCTCTCTGTGATGGTACCACGAGGCGTCGCTCACTAGCAGATCTCAGACTTCTGGAGGGGGTGTAGATTCGTAATAGTGAGTGGAAGCAGGCGGGTGCTGAGCCTGTGGTTGTTCTATGTGCAAGCATCAGTGTCTTGAACTTGATCCGAGCTGCAACTGGTAGCCAGTGCAAGGAGATAAAGAGAGGTGTAACATGGGCTCTTTTGGGCTCATTGAAGACCAGACGTGCCGCTGCATTCTGAATCATTTGTAGAGGTTTGATTGTGTTTGATGGAAGTCCAGCCAGAAGAGCATTGCAGTAGTCCAGCCTAGAAATGACAAGGGCCTGGACAAGAAGTTGTGCACCATGCTCTGTCAGAAAGGGCCTGATCTTTCTGATGTTGTGTAGTGCAAACCTGCAAGATCGAGCGGTCTTTGCAATGTGCTCTTTGAAGGTCAATTGGTCATCAAAGATTACATCGAGATTTCTGACCGAAGTTGATGGGGCAATTGTTGATGAACCTAACTGAATCGTGAAGTCATGCTGTAGGGTTGGAGTAGCAGGGAAGACAAGAAGCTCAGTCTTTGCCAGGTTGAGCTGTAGGTGATGTTCTTTCATCCATGCCGAGATGTCCGCCAGGCAGCCTGAGATCCGTGCAGCTACTGTTGGATCATCTGGTTTAAGATTTAAGCAAAGGTTTGAAGTTAAAAGCATCTTAAAGAAGGATTTGTTTCTTAAGAAAACACAGCTTTTGGCTTTACAAGACATCATTTAATGGACTGGAGATTATTGTGATGTTTTTATCAGCTGTTTGGACTCTCATTCTGATGGCACTCATTCACTGCAGAGCATCCATTGCTGAGACAGTGATGCAATGACACATTTCTGCAAATCTGATGAAGCAACAAACTCATCTACATCTTAAATAGCCTGAGGATGAGCACATTTTCAGCATTATTTTAGAACTATTCCTTTAAGGACTTGGTTTCTACATAGACCTGACAATACAAGACATACACATCCTTAAGACATGAACTTCTCTCATTTTCCATCTCAACATGATGAGCAGGCTGTGCCTCCAGTGCATGAGGTAGAATTACCTTTACATTGCAGCCATGATACATTCACAAACTGCAACCGGTATTTGGGTCTGAATCTATTTAAATCTTTAAAATTTATTTGACAGACAATGACTTGAATACAGATGTGATATGGTTTGTTTTATATCGATAAAATATGTTTGAAATGATGACAACAAGGTACAAGGAAAACATTTTATTACTTTTTACTTGATGGCTATACACCACTTGACTGAGTCATTAAATCAACAGTGAAATTGAAAATGCAACACGTTCTCTCTCCCAAATCGTCACATCTTGACGCTTGGTCAGGACCCCCTAGCATTGCTTTTTGACGCTCAAGGTACCCCTTTAAGCGTCTTTTTTAATGCAAAGGTTACTTTTTTACTTTTTGAAGTGCAGGGTCCTCCATTGTTTTCAGTCGTTTGCCTTAATTTAATGGTTTGCATGCATTTGTAAAAATAGAAATCATTTTATATAAATTTATACTTTAATTGGAGCAACTAACCCCACCCCTACCCTAAACCAATCCACTTCTGAACAATATAAAACATGTAACAGGCAAATAGAAGTATTTATTGCAAAAACTGACCATAAAAAAGCAGTATAAAAGTGTTACAAACAAGTCGTGTTGCATTCCAAGCCTTCTGAAGCCATACGATATGTTCATGCGAAGAAGAGAGTGAAACATAAGGTTTTAATTGCTGAAAATGATCCCGCTCCGTTAACGTGCTCACATCTGATTCAAAAAGATACTCTCATCCCGTAGAATGATGCAATCGGTCACGAGACAAACAAGAGCCAATAGCATTTCACAACCAAAGCTGATGTAAGGCTTCTTCTAGAGGCATTTTCTGAATTTGCACACAGACTACACACAGGATCTGAGCTTTACGGCGGACGGAGATGGCGATCGCGCCTATTCCTCTCACAAGTCAATTGTTTTGCCTCGGAAGGCTTGGAATATTTTATATATTATATTTAAAATATAATTTTTTTTAGAATAAATTAATGACTGTAGTTGTATCTGCCTGTTATATCTTGTTTTATTGACAAATGGTAGGTTTAGGGGCAGGGCTTGGGTTACGTGCTCATAAATGTGTAAATAGTGTCATGTAAATAAAATTGTTGTGACTGTTTACATTGAAAAATCACACCCCAACATATATACAATGGCAATATAATTACTCAATGTATAATTCAATCATGACGATAAAATTCCCAGTGCCTTTCGCGTCGCCATATTGACGCCAAAGGTTTCTTATTTAAAGCAATGGAAGACCTTGCATGTCGAAAAATGACGCTAAAGGGTCCTGACCAAGCTTCAATATGTGACGAGTTGGGAGTGAGAATGTGTTGGAAAATGCTAAATAAGAGTGATTTAGAATCATATGAAACCAGCATGAACACAAAGAGTACATTTCTTAGATATTGGCTCACACTTTTGAAACAAGCATGAATTTATAAATGCATTAAACTAGAACTTTCTTTTTCATTGTCTCTCATGTCTTCATCGTCTATCAAACGCTGCTGTTTTTGTTGTGTCTGGCTTCACAGTGGTGTGATGACAGCAGGAATGAGCTTTGAAAACTGCTGGTCAGAAACAAGCTGATGAACCTTCTCACATCTCTCAGACTGTCAGGATCCCTGAAGCTCCAGGGAAGATGAAGAAGAAGATCCTTAACTGGAGGTTCTTCACTTCTCCACTTGGTGGGGACAGAGACAGAAACACAGTCACGTCTATCAGAAATGAAGTGAGGGGTTTTTCCAAGAGAAATGAATGCCAGTAGAAGATATCTGAGGGATATCTTGCCTCAAAGAAAATGATTGATTCTCATTAGATTGTAATTTTCTTTTATTTATAAAACAACTGTGCATTTCTGTATCCAGTTCAGCACAACAAATCATCATGATTAATTTTCTGGAAGCAAAATATCATTTCTCATATCTTTCTTTGGATTTTAGGGTGAAATATGACCTGGACAAGATTGTTGACAGGTTTTGTGAGGTTCACCCTACAACCTTTATCAGATCATTTCGGAAAGCTTTGTTTAAATGACAGACTAAAAGTGATTTCGGATGGGTTTAGGCCTGCCATCATAACAATGTGAATCTCATCCAGAGATCATAAGGAAACTGTATATGTTTAAAGTGTCTCATGAGCAAAGAAATCACACGATGGACGCAGATGAATCTCATGACTTCATTCTGGTGCAAACTGATTATAGATTCTCTTTCTGTTCAGTTCAGTGTTTTTAAGCCTGATACTTGGTATGTTTTGATCAGTGTTTTTCTTTGTTATATTTAATTAACTTCAATGTATTCATCAGTTTTAATCTCTTCTTAACTCTATTCATAATTATTACTGAAAATTAGGATTGGTGGTTGTACTTGACCTTGTCAAAGCCGGTTTGAGTGGAATGAGTGTGTGATTCATTAAATTCACCTATAAAAAAATATCGTCGTCATTTATAGCATGGCTTTCCTTGTTTAGAGAAACACTAAAAGAGGATTTTGAAGACTCTTGTTTCCATTAAGTGACAGTTCATGGTGCACTATAAAAGTATCTCAACAGTAGTCCAAATGAATTATTATATTCATTTAGATCCGGGGTTCTCAACTCTGGCCCTCGAGATCCATTTTCCTGCAGAGTTTAGCTCCATGAGTTTGATCAAGGCTGGAGCTAAATTTAGCAGGAAAGTGGACCTCGAGGACCAGAGTTGATGTCCTTGATTTAGATGTGTGTGCAGAAGAGTCACACATGTTCATGTTTGTTGTAACAGAACAGAGCCTTCCTGATGTGGGATGTTTTTTTCTAAAAAAGTGACACCAACCAGACCGTAGTATTATTAGTTCATATTACCTCAAAATAATACATGCATAATGAATGATCTATCTGTGTTTTTACAGTTTCAGTAAGCTAAATGATATATTTCACAGTCATGAAGTGCACCACGAGACCAAACAAACTCTGACCTCTTTTTTTTGGTGTGACACAGCATTGATGGTTGAGGTGAATGTTTCTGGACCTGAGCACCAGTGAAGACTCACATCAGCATCCAGCAGCACGGATAGCTCTCTCTGAAAGCTGACAAATACGCTCACATGCTGTCTCTTGAGATCAGTTTTATTATAGATTCTACTTCAGTTCTTACAGTAATAGTTTGAATTAATTTGTATTTGTATATTTTCCATTTAATTGTAGTTTTAGTTTTAAGTAATAATATACGTTTTAGTAATTTTGTCATGTTTTATTTTATGCCTACGCAATTTTTATTCATTTTTATTTCAGTTTTAGTTTTTTCTTTAAATGTTGTTTGTAGTTATTGTATTTAAATTCTACCTTGGCAACGAGCTTAAACAAAATACATTGATTTTTAAATTACATTTTATTATATTTCTGATAACATTTCTTTCAAGTAACAAAGATATTTTTTATGGTTTCAGTTAACTATAATAAACCTGACTGAGTAGCCTTAGTCTGATTAATTTGTGAAGGCATCATATCTGTATCCTTTGCTGCCTATGATATCCCACAATCCTGTGCGATCATTTCCACGAATGCCGTCTGATGGTGGTCAGTTTGTGTGTCAATGTATTTAAACAACTGTTATTCATTTCTAGTGAAAAATAAGTTGCCTAGTTGTCACCAAGTCTGTGTCCCTTCAAACACAAACGCTGCTTATGAAGTCGTCAACTTTACACATCGAGTTTTGGGATGCATCTCGTGAATCTGATCGTTCTGACATGAAGTGAATATAGGCAGCAACAGAGCCGAGCTCTAATAACAGACATCAGCAGACACGTGTATTATAATGCTGCTTATGTCCTTCATCAGCATGACTAAACGAGCACAGATGCAGCTCAACCAGCCCACTATTGACATATCCGTTGTGGGCGCATTGATTATTCAAAGCTCTATTTAAGGGACATTACTCTTCTGGAGGATCAAAGTGTTGCGTATGATCCGCACACGGCCGGTGGTCTCCAGACATCATGAATTAGGGCCAGGTGCGCAGAGCCCCGGAGAGGCATGAATTATGCAGCAGCAGCGGCTATATTGGATTATACATGGTAGACGATATGATGGCCGCAGCGCTTTCTAATGCCAAGCTCCTCAGCAGAGCGCAGTCATCTTCACGGATGGCACAGCACTAAATCTCCTCCTGTCACCGGAGAACTCGGCTGGATGGATTTAGTCTCTTGGTGGGCTGGTTCAGGACCAGTGTCATGTGAAAGTGTTCAGATGGATGAGCAGGACTCTCTTCCCAGATCACGAGGATCCTGAGGGTCTGAGAGGTACAGGAAAAAAAAACCCTTCAGAAAAACCCAGTCAGGACATTTCTTCAGTGACCATTACTGTGTGATGAGATTACATGACTGAAGTGAAAGCATCAAGGAATGGATGTGTTGTAGAAAAGAGATGGAGAGACGTTTAGTGCTTTTAATTTGACTTTGAAGATGACAAAATAAGCTGCCACTGATTCTTGAGGCTGAACATTTCCCACAATTTTACTTTATTCATTCTTCAAAATTATAAATCAGAGATGATCTCTAGAATGTTACAAATATAACATTTCAATCGGTTTTGAAAATTGTAAAACAAATAGAGCTATATATTTTAAAATAAATTTATCTTAAGTTGATTTACTTTATATAGGTATTCAAAATATACCTCTGTTATTACCTCGGTTGTCATTTGTAAGTCGCTTTGGATAAAAGCGTCTGCTAAATGATTAAATGTAAATGTAAATGTAATGTAACAATTTTGTAGTTATTGTGCATTTAAATCACAATCCTTAATGTGATGCATATTTGTGAATTTAAACAAATATACATCACATTAAGTTAGTATGTTATAACTGTGTAGAAAACTTGATATGCAATTTAAATTCATGAATCTTACATTTAGACCTAAATATTTTTTTGAGTGAACGTTCTCAAGAAATTCACTGAAAAGAAATGAACAGCATACAGGATGGTGAGCAAATGATGACACAGCCGTAATGAAGAATGTCTTCTGTACCTCTGCACACAATGAGTAAATGACAAAATAAGCATCTTCTTCTCCCTCAATCTGATCTGTGTTTCATCATAATCTCATCTGAAGCACACATTAATGGCCCTCCACGGTGAAATGCAGCAGCAGCATAAAGCTTAAGAGTGACAGATGATCCGTCAGCGGCGGCTCTATACACACACAGCTGCCTCGTTCACACACTGCGCCGCCGCAGGAGGAAGTGTGTGAGGATAATGAGAGCGACTGAGCGCTCAAGTGTGGATACAATTCAATTTGAAATCCCATCAGATAGCATGATTACAGTCCGTTTACTGTCCGAGGCTTCTGATTGGCCAGCCATGCCAAAGGAATGTAAATGTATGCAAATGAGTCCAGCTAAACAGGGCTTGGGTCTGGATCTCAGCTTATGTTCTTACTCGTGTTCACAGTCTATTTGCAGTGTACTAGAGGAGGCAATTACAAGTAATTATAGGCATCTAGTCAGCACAGTATCCTCAGCGTCCTCCAGCAGTCACAGGCCATCCAAAATCTCCTCAATATGCGAGTTTAGATACAAGATTATACAGAAAGTTAGCCTTGACTTGTTTTAGTTACCATGTCAACGTTCTCTTTAATTAGAGGAGCAGGCACTAACGATGCTGGGACCCTATACTGTGCTTGTACTGAGCTTCTTCTTCTTCTGCCCTAAAAATATATCCCAGTCATGCACTGCTCACACAGACACACATCTGTCCAACACTATGGCAGTTTGTGTTTTGGATCATAACTCTGGAACCATAAGGCCTGAATCCTTGAATCAAACCCTCAAGGAGTGTCTATTTACACTAACTCCACCCACCAACATCTGATTAGGATAGTCAACAATAAAAAAAATACTCATCAAACATCAGTTTCAGTGGTGTAGATGGTAAGACATGTACATTTTGACGCAATCGACCCGAGTTCGAACCCATCTTTTGCCAAACTTTTTTTTCCTCCCTTTTCAAATCTCATATCACATCGGAAAGGCATTTATTTTCAATAAAAATGAAGGAAATAATCAAAAAGTTGAAAATAGTGTATCGGGTAGGGTTAGGGATGGCTTTATTGTCCCAATTAGATGGCATATCCATTTAATAATTTGAATTAAAATTAGAATTTACACTCAATACATTATTATTGCTTACTGTTTGATAATGTACTACAATACTGAGGTGCAGATAATTGCCACTTTTTGCAATAAGTAGTATAAATAGCAGAAAATCTTGATATTTTAACATAGTGTAAATAGAATCTATAGCTATTTGCATTTAGTGTAAATAGCATATCGTTAAAAACTACTGCTATTTTCACTTAGTGTAAATAGCATCTATCACTAAGAAAATGTGCTATTTGCACTTCTGCCAATCTATATTTGCCATTAATAAAAAGTGTATGTTCCATTTTAATTTTTGTCTATACTTTTTTTTTTCATTATCTGAAAAACCTGCTTGTTTGCCTGATCTTGGCTGAACATCTGAGGCATACGGCACACAAAACTAGAAGCACAGGAGTTTCAAAGTTGTCATCAGATTTGTTAAATTATACAAATCTTTAATGTTCCGCCTGGAAACAAAGATGCTGTGATGCCAAACCTCCTCATGGAAGAAGAAAGCTGTCGTGTTTACAACTGTGACAGAACACTTTTCAGATTCAACTAAATGCTGGATTTTTTAAAGCATGTCTTTAAAATATGTCCGAGAGTTTTACACACCGGTCTGTTATTGTGGGGACATTTCCACACCCCTAAACGTGATGCGGCACAAAACGAAACGTGATTGGTTGCTTGACCTGTCACTCATATGGCCTCTCGGATGGGCCTTGGCCATTCAAAGCGGCCAAGGATCCCAGAACTTCTGCCGTCAGTCTGAAGGTCTGGCTACGCGAGAGTACATATTCGGAAAAAAAGGTGCAAAAGCACAGGGGTGGTACCTTTTCAAAAGGTACATGTTTGTACATAATCAGGTGCGTATTAGTACCTAAAGGGGGCAAAAGGTACCCCCCAGGGACAGCTTTTGTACCTTTTTTTCTAAGAGTGTATAGTGCTGGCAAAAATTATCAACACTTGATGAGTTGAATTCTGAAGATGTTAGTATGTTAATTGGCAACTCATTTTAACGAACTGACTTACAATCCGAATTCCGGAAATGTTGGGACGTTTTTTAAATTGGAATAAAATGAAAACTAAAAGAATTTCAAATCACATGAGCCAATATTTTATTCACAATGGAATAAAATTTCTTCAAGTATCATCAAAACTTAAAGAAAGATGATACACAGACAACAGGATATTTTGAGGACACACAGCAGCTTTTGTCAAATTACACCCTATAATGGGCAATACAGCTGAAAAACACCGAAACCGTATGACTGATGAATTTAAAAGTTGGTACACATCTTCATCGGTGGATATCCTAACATATCATCAAATATGACTCAAAAAGCATAGCCATCAGCTGCTAATAACTGACAATCTAAATGAACTACCATAATGAAAATGAACACATTCATACATTGTGTCAAATGAGTATGTGTACTGTATATATTTTTGTGAAAATCAGCCACAAGGTGGTGCTATAATAAGCAACCTTACATTTTTGCTCTAATAACTCCACAAACGTGTGATATAATTAAAATTCTTGTTTCTTCTGAATCCCTTCTTTACCCAACATGTATGGCCCATAATGACTAACATGTAAATGTTGTGTGCAGAAAACTTCTCAAAACTTTGTAGATATGGAGAACTAACTATCAGTGAAGATTCAAGATTAACCTTGCTTTAAAAAACATTATAAGATACATTTCATTTAGATGGGTAATCATCCACATGGGCAACTGGTGCTTGGACCCTGACAATATATATTATATATTTGAGTTTTTGTTTCAAAGGAAACAGTTTTACATTAATAACTCAGAATAATCAACCACTGAACACCAAACTCAAGTCTTGATTCAATCAGCCATACTAACTCACATACAGCAGTTCTGCCTGCAAACAAGAAAAATACTGACTGACAGATGTCTTTATCACATTATACCAACTTCATCACACCCAGAGTGGATCTTATTTACAGTCTCTGTATGGTGAAATTGAATCATTATTGAAGCTCAGCATTGAAATGTCACACATAAATGAAACACCATCATTCATAGAAATGTTCAGGTGACAGCAGTAGAGGACTGCATGTGAAAATATGCTTTATTATTGAATTATTATTATTATCATATCGTTATATGCTTGTATTTCTATTTTATCTAAATATAAAATGTGTAGTTTTTTATGAGTAAGGCGAGCACCGCTGCAGGAATCTGTTATGAGATTCATCCACACAGATCACTGAACCTAACAATTGCACGTGTGTTGTTTAGTTTTACAGTTTTTGCCCATTGCTTACACACTAAAACCAAATGCTTAGACCAAAGCCTCAATACCTAAACTTCTTGTAGCATACCTTAAACAGTGTAACCATAGCTTAAACACATTGTCAACTTTGCACTTTGTTTGCAATTCTATAACACACTTATTGCGAAACACTACACACATTTTCTTACATTAGACACTTTGTTCAAAAACGAAATCACCTGTTATCATTGAGAAAACACTCTGTTCAAAATGCAGAACTCATCTGACAATTGTAGGCACTTACATACACACCTGAAAACACTTGCACAGAAAACAGAACACCAATCGGTCTGAGCCTTAGCACTACAAACAGGCCTCAGGAAAGCCATTTTGAGAACTTTGCAAGCATGGAGGCAATGAGAGTCAGAGTAAGAGGAGGACAGAGAGAGAGAGGAGTCGGACGTGGAAGAGGACGAGGACAAAGACGAGGACCAGTGCGGAGACGTGTATCAGATGACATCAGGGCTACTCTGGTGGACCATGTGATAAATCATGGCCTGTCCATGAGGGTCCACCCTAACCTCAGTCGCTACACAGCAGCATCGATAATAAGGACATTCAGACTGGAGAACAGGTATATCTTCAAGTTTCTACTCCAGACTGTACCTACTGTATGTGTCACATGATTCTGTATCATATTACGGTATTACTGTACTAACTGTACTATACAAAAATGGGTAGTGCTGTGAAGTATATGTAAAGTAATACCATTGTGATGTTACAGTACTGTGTACAGTTTGAAAGTACAGTATGTGAAAAAGAACCTAACCAATGACATCTTGTGGTGGCATTTTCTACAGAATGGTTGGACGACCTCCTCAAGGTGGAAGGGAACGGCTCTTCACTCAACAACAAGAGCTTGCCATCATTGAAATGGTGCGAGAAAATAATGCAATCTGACTTCGTGAGTTGCAACAACGCATAATTGCAAATATAAATGTATTCAACAATATCAACAGGGTCAGCATTTCTACACAAGACGAGGTCTTGTGGCCAGATCCGAACAGAAGGCGGGATCCATAAGCCCCCCAGCCCCCCACCACACACACACACACACACAACAAGTATATGTATATGTTCCCCCCCATACCAATTTATCCAGTAATTGTTTTCTTTTTTTACTGTGTGTGCTGCTATTAGTGTCCTACAGAAACATAACTTCAGAATGAAGCAGCTGTACAGGGTGTCATTGAGAGGAACAGTGTCAGGGTCAAGGATCTGCGCCATGATTATGTGCAGGTATGTGTCACTTTACTTTACATACTGTATATTGTGATGTGGGAATGAGGGTTTATGCTGCCACCTGCCTTGTCTGTAGCTTGTAGTTTTTGTCTATACTGACCCAACCCAGCCCCTACTTGTGTGAAAATATAGACATTGTAGTTACTGTATGTGTTTTCAGTAACACTACTCAATATTTTCTGTTACAGACAGTTCTGGATTTTGATGCCAGCGAGCTGCCACATGAGTTCATCTATGTGGATGAGGCAGGCTTCAATCTGGCCAAAACCAGGCGTCGGGGCCATAACGTAGTTGGACAAAGGGCTGTTGTAAATGTCCCTGGGCAGCGTGGGGGAAATATCACCTTGTGTGCTGCTATTAGTGTCCAAGGTGTCCTGCATCACTATGCCACTCGAGGTCTCTACAATACAGGACAGATCATTGCATTTCTAGATGCACTACATGCAGTTGTGCAGGACAGACCACAGCAACCCAGGTTTGTTGTCATCTGGGATAATGTTAGTTTGCACCGGGCTGCTCTGGTCCGAGATTGGTTCAACAACCATAACCATTTCACACTTTTATACCTGCCCCCTTACAGCCCCTTTCTAAATGCAATCGAGGAATTCTTTTCTGCGTGGCGGTGGAAAGTATATGATCGGGAACTATACGCCCGCATGACTCTTCTGCAAGCAATGGAAGAGGCATGCAGAGACATTGAGGTGGGATCAATCCAAGGGTGGATTCAGCACACAAGGCGATATTTTCCCCAATGCCTAGCCCGCGAGGACATCGCCTGTGATGTTGACGAGGTCTTGTGGCCAGATCCGAACAGAAGGCGGGATCCATAAGCCCCCCAGCCCCCCACCACACACACACACACACACAACAAGTATATGTATATGTTCCCCCCCATACCAATTTATCCAGTAATTGTTTTCTTTTTTTACTTTTCTTTTGTTGCTAAATTTGATGATTTGTGATTCTATTTTTCTTTATTTCTGTAAGAATGTTTGTTTTTTTGTAAAAACTCTTGTTTGATTACTGCAGAAATTCTGCTTTTGAGTTTTACAGAAGAATGAGTCTGAGAAACTGACAATAAAAATAGAAACACAAAGACTGCAGTGTTTTATATAAAGCCCATCAGTGTGTTGCTGGTGATATGAAAGAGTAATTCAAATGGTGCTTGTGTGTATGGTTTTGTTGCAAGAATTTCATTTTTAGAAAGGAGTGTTAAGTTTTGATTGCAGTGTTTCACTTTGGCATAGATGTCAGTTGTTAATCTCCAAGTGCTATGTCTGATTGGCTTGTGTGTAGAGTTTTGACATAATGAGCCAAATTCTGCAAAAAGTGTGTAAGCAATAGGCAAAAACTGTAATGGGACTGAATGCATAAATGCACTAACTATGACAAATGATATCATGAATCTTTGACGGTCTTCCTGTGTGTGAGTGTGTGTGTGTGTGTGTGTGTGTGTGTGTGCAGTACCGCCGCTCCCTATATGCAGAGTGCACCAACTCCCAGGGGGGCTCCATCCCAGTTGCTCAAAAAAAAAAAAAAAATAAATAAAATAAATAAAAATTAAAAAACCCTTCGTTCTATATTAATATTAACATGCATATACGGAAATAAAAATACGGCATTTTACGGTGAATGCACGCTAAGCACACGTACCGTGTGATACATTTCTCCTAAACAAAGATACATTTCTCCTATGACTATTCCCGCATCCGCGCCCGCTCGCAGCTCATGTTTGCGGCTGAATGCAAATGATCATAACTGACTGACAACTTTACACGTGAAAAGACATCAGCAATCCGGCGCTGAGAAAAGAAAAAGAAAAAAAAATCAAAAAAAATAAATAAATAAATAAATAAAAAATGAAGATGAAGCCCGTGCATCACTTTGAGGTACATTCATCATAACAACGTTTTAATGTCTAATACTTCACCACCATCTAATATTTCCATGTTCCCTTACGAAAATTAGCATGGTTTTACTACGAATAAAACCAAAAATCGTGGTTCTTGTAGCCATGGTAACCACAAATTAACCATGGTTTTGTTACTTCAAATAGCCTAATAGTTTACAAAGAAGTAGCTATTAAGATAATATTTTTTTGTGGTTATAAAAACAGACCTAAGTGAACAACAGCCTTTAAAATGACTTAAAATGCATTATATAAAAACAATGAGGCAAAAATGATTGGTTAATAATTATATGGTTTCACTGAATAACACTGTTAAAATACATAATGTTATACAAAATAATTAATTTATGTACATTACATATTATTAAAAATGCCTGCAGAGGGATCTAAAGGCCTGGTAATTGCTGCTGTTACACTTACAGGACGATCAAATCCTTGTTTAATAGGCCTATTGACCAAACATTTAATTAAAATATCCACTTAATCTTTAATTTTTGGCCACCTTTTTGTGATAGATGACACAGCCTCTATAATTTCTTCAACAAAAACATGTGGACATCACAACCGTTACAAAAATTAACCAAGGTTTTATCGTAGTAAAACTGCTTAACTTTCTTTGTGTGATTTCTGAATGCTTTGAGACTACAAAATCAATCAGACAACTGTATTAAAATCATAGCCATAGGTAACTGTCTAGAGCTACAATTGTAATTTGTAAATTATATAATTTAATTACAATTTATTTATTTATTTACTTTTATATTTTATGAAAGTTCTATTTTGACCCCTATAGTAGGTGTTTTTTTTTTTTTTTTTACTTCCATAATATTTGAGGGAGGGGGAACAACAATACAATTCTGCTTAGGGCACCCATTCGGCCAGCAGCGGCCCTGTGTGTGTGTGTGTGTGTGTGTGTGTGTGTGTGTGTGTGAATGGCTCCGGGCAGGTAGTGTTGACTGACAGTCTCTTTAAAGCTGTAAGTCTCAAATTGAAGGAGAACTGGACAGCTGGAAAGACGTCTGAGGAAACACGTCATCATGTCTAAATGTGTTATTATTAAATGTGTCATAATAACCTGTCACATCTCTGCAGTACTTTTTCTTAAGCATAATTTTAAAAAGATTGTATGGATTATGAAATAACAGATTCAGTGCATTACTGAATATTATTGAATATTATGTTTTCAGACTCATTTAAGTGGGATTTAAGTCCATCTTTATATGTAATTTCATAATGGCTTCTGTTGTCGATGAAATATAAAGTGTAACCCAGATGCTGCTGAATGTACTGACAAGTGTTTATAATGAACTAAAATATGTCATTTCTGTTGAAACTTGTATGCCATTTAAATATATCCGTAATTACAAATTTGTAATGATGATGTTCCATTTTAATACATTTAAAATATACTTCAAATACACTAACTTTAAAAGTAATATCAAATATCAACACACTGCACTTAAAATACTAATCAAGTACTTCACATGTGCTTTAGTATGTTAGTCAACACATCAAAATAATTGTACTTAATTAAAGCATAACAAAAGATTATTAAAAAACTTTAAAGTAAAACTTTTATTTTGACATTTTTAGAAAGTGTAAAGTCTGCTTAAGTGTGTTAAAAACAATCATGAAAGTGTGTCTCTTTGAGTGCACTTAAGTGGCTTTTATTTCATTAATATTAAATGATCTGTAATTACAGTTTTTAAAAAATAGACTACAAGTGGACATTCAGTACAATTAAGCAGACTTAAGCAATAGTTGGTGTTAAGTATTTCACTCTTATACATTGCATTACAGTATCAGACAAATTACCTATTGTTTTATTTGAAGGTATTATGGTACGGGAGTGATGACTTATGTTGTTACGTGTTTACATCTCTACGTTGTACTAGAGCTGATGCGGATGTGTTGTAAAAAGTTTATGCTGAATAAAAGAGCAAGCTGAAGAGGTTAATAAACCCTGAACAACGTTCAGCTTTTGCTTCCGTAAACGAGTGATGGTGAACTGCGCACTCCAAGCTCAACAGGTTATGGGCCCAGGCACGGAAGCAAGCGAGTGTTTTTGATTGCTACGCTGAACTGATAAGACTGATAGATGATAAAAGCCTATCACTGATAAGACATGAAGCTGCTGACAATGGCAGGAAAGCCCTGGAAATAATGAAGGAGCATTATTCAGGAAAAAGTAAGCCATGGATAATAAATATATACACATCGTTAACCCAGATACGCATGACTGACAACGAGAGTGTTACTGATTACTTAATAAGAGCAGAGAACGTCATCACAGCCCTGAGAGATGCAGGAGAAACCATGAGCGACGGGCTGACCATCGCTATGATTCTCCGTGGGCTACCAGACTCTTTCAAGCCGCTAGCTGTCCACATGTAGCAAAATGAGGACAAAGTTACGTTCACAGACTTCAAAAGAAGACTGCGGATTTACGAGGCGGAGAAAATGAAAAGCACAGAAACTACAGATAATGTGATGAAGACACATATGAGACAAGGACGAGACCCTTCCAAGTCACACGCTAAGGATAGAAAAGATGAAGATGTGAAATGTTACAAATGTGGAATAAAAGGACACAAAGCAAGAAAGTGTTACAAGAGGGTGTGGTGTAACCATTGTAAAAATAGTACACATGCAGAATTCCTGTGCAAGAAAAAGGGTGACCAAGATGGTGCCAGAAAGTTTGCAGATGAACAAGACAGTGATCAAGACCACCTCTTCAAAGCTGAACACTCAGAGTATGAAAGACCGCCAGGCAATGTAAAGAAGAAAGGCATCATTGTAGATGCCGGAGCAACATCTCACATCGTGAACGACATCAGAAAGTTCAAAAACTTTGACAGCTCTTTTCAACCTGAAACTCATTCAGTGGAACTAGCCGATGGAACAAAGAGCAGCGGAATGGCACAACGAAGAGGAACAGCAGTGATTCATTTCCTAGACGACACTGGACGACATCACAGAGCACAGCTAAGGGACGCACTATACAAGCCTTCATACCCACATGACATTTTCTCAGTAGCAAGAGCAACAAATGGAGGAGCAACGATTACCTTTAAAAAGGGGGACAGTCAGATGGTTACCAAAGACGGTAGCAAGTTTGACATCCACGAAAGTGGAAATTTGTATTATTTGCCAACTACTGAAGATAGTGTTGACCAGTGCAAAGTATGTCATGATTTACAAATGTGGCATGAAATTTTGGGTCATTGTAACTATGAAGATGTACAAAAGTTACAAGGTGTGGTTAGAGGCATGGAGATAAAAAGAAGCACAGTTAGACAAAATCAGTTAAGTGTGTACGAAAGGAAAATTCACTCAGACAAGAAACAGAGAGCCAGACAGAAAGGCAGAGAAACCTTTAGAATAATTCACACTGATTTGGCCGGCCCTATGCCTACACAGAGCAAAGAAGGGTACAGATATGCACAGTCTTTTACAGATGACTACTCAGGTACTATGTTAGTGTATTTTCTAAAGTCTAAAACAGACACAGTTAATGCCACAGAAAAGTTCTTGGCAGACATAGCACCTTATGGAGAAGTCAAGTGCATCCGTTCAGATAATGGCACTGAGTTTATGAGCCGAGATTTTCAGGCACTGTTAACAAAGAATAAGATTAGACATGAAACGTCTGCATCTTATTCGCCTCACCAGAATGGCACAGCAGAGAGAGATTGGAGAACAATCTATGACATGAGCAGGTGCTTACTGATAGAAAGCGAGTTCCCAGATGAGTTGTGGAACTACGCTATGCAAACATCAGCTTACGTGAGAAACAGGTGCTACTGTAGACGTACAAAGAAAACACCATACGAGCTATTCACAGGCAGAAAGCCAGATGTTTCCAAAATGCAGAAATTTGGATCGATATGTTTTGCCTACAAACAAGAGAAAGGTAAATTAGACTCTAGATGCGAGCAGGGTGTTTTTATTGGCTACGACAAAAACAGTCCAGCTTATCTAGTGTACTATCCTAACACAGAGAAGGTACAAAAACATAAGTTGGTGAAGTTCACAACTAGGACAACCAAAGAAAGAGAAACACAAACATCTGAGACACACACAGAGCATGATGATATAAATCCTAAGATCATTAACAATGAGGAAAACGTTGAAGTGAAAGATGTAATAGACCAAGGCATTCAGAGTGATGTTTCCGAGACTTCGCCTGAACAGACTGAATCCACACAGCCGGGTAAAACTACTGAGACCGGAATCAGAAGGAACCCACCAAGAACTCAGAGGAGGCCAGCTCATCTACAGGATTTTGAGACTGAAAATACGGAGGATAAACTGCACACATGCATAGACTTTTGTTATAGAGCAGTATGCAATGTACCGCAAACCTACCAGGATGCCATAATATCAACCAAGTCAAAGCAATGGAAAAATGCCATGGTCAAAGAAATGCATTCATTGGAGGAAAGCAAGACTTTCACATTCACTCAGTTGCCACCAGGAAAACAACCAGTTGGAGGCAGATGGGTCTACACACTTAAAAGAGACATTGATGGATCTGAAAAGTACAAGGCAAGATTCGTTGCAAAAGGATACAGTCAAAAACAAGGGACTGACTATGATGAAACATTCTCACCCACAGCTGACATGACAAGTGTGAGAGTGGTTATGCAGAAGGCAGCACAAGAAAATTTGGTCTTGCGTCAGATGGACGTTGAGACAGCCTATTTCCATGCACCAATTGATCACGAAATCTATTTTGAACAATCAGGCAGAAACTGGAATGCTGTACTACATGAATGTTTGACTGAGAATGGTTTTACACAAAACCCAGCTGATAACTGTGTCTATACAAAGGAAAAGTGTGACGAGAAAGTAATCCTGATAGTATGGGTTGATGACCTAATCGCAGCTAACGATGAAAGTGTTCTGGAGAGTGTAAAGGGGATGCTCACTGAGAGGTTCAAAATGAAAGACATGGGAAGGTTGAAATATTTCCTGAGCCTAGATTTTGAACAAACAGATGGTCTAGTGAAAATGTCACAGGAGAGAAGGAAAATACTAGATCGTTTCAATATGCAAAGCTGTAAATCAAGAGAAACTCCATGTGAACCAAAACTTTAAGTTTTGTCTACTTGTCCACATGCACACGACCAGATTTAAGTTTAGTTGTCAGTAAATTATCTCAGCATTTTGCTGAACCAACAGAACAACACTGGAACACAGTAAAACATGTGTTCAGATACCTTAAAGGTACAGCAGAACAGGGATTATGTTTCAGACGAAATGACACAGAAAAACTAGGTCTAAGAGTATATAGTGATGCTGACTGGGCGTCAGAAACAAAAGACAGACGTAGTACGTCAGGTTACTGTGTCAGTCTAAATGAAGGAAGTTCTCTGATTTCATGGAAAACCAGAAAACAATCAACAGTGGCACTGTCTACTTGTGAAGCAGAATACATGTCCTTAGCATCAGCCATGCAGGAATGTATCTACTTAGAGCAGAAGGGGTATGAACACATACCAATACGCACAAACAAAGGTGTACGAACACAACCAAGGTACCATTGCACTAGCCAGAAACCCAATCTGTAGGCAAAGGTGCAAGCACACTGACATCAAGTACCATTTTATAAGGGAAACTGTAAATGATGGTAAGGTAATCTTGGAGTACTGTCCCACTGAAAAAATGATTGCTGACATTATGACAAAGCCAGCCACTAAGCAAAAACTGAAAAGATTTGCTCGAGATATATTTGGCACTTAAAAGTGTATGTATGTTTACATTATTTATGTAAAAGAGAAGTCTTATTTGTTGTTGTGTTTGTTATTTTTCTGGTAATACAATAAGCTAAGAGCGAGAGGGGGTGTTAAGTATTGCACTCTTATACATTGCATTACGGTATCAGACAAATTACCTATTGTTTTATTTGAAGGTATTATGATACGGGAGTGATGACTTATGTTGTTACGTGTTTATGTCTCTACGTTGTACTAGAGCTGATGCGGATGTGTTGTAAAAAGTTTATGCTGAATAAAAGAGCAAGCTGAAGAGGTGAATAAACCCTGAACAACGTTCAGCTTTTGCTTCCGTAAACGAGTGATGGTGAACTGCGCACTCCAAGCTCAACAGCTGGGCTCAAGATGTTGATTTTCTCTATTGAGAAATTGGTTTTAAATGATATGGTATAAACCTGTACAAAGATGGACCTACCAGCAGCTTGAGGGTTAAAAATATCAATCTACTGAACAATTCAGAAATGTAAATTATTAATTATTAAAACTATTTGCAGAGAATACTAAATGAATAAATGAATACTTGTTCATTAAACATATCTTTTTTCCTTTACATAACATTGAAACACTGAAGCGGAGTGAATGTGTGTGCGCTGACATGAGACCAGGCTTCATTCTTCCTGAAGGGAAGCATATTTACTCTGTCTGAAGCGTTCAGACACTCATCAGCTCTGGACTCAGACTCCAGTGAGCTGGTCTCAGCGACAACCCTGCTGTCTGTCTGTTTTCTGGTCCATTTTCCAGTGCATTTTGATTGAAATCAGAGTTTGAGTACAGTGGTTCCTAGCGTACACTTTACTGAAGTATTATCTGAAATCTCGACAGTAAACGAATGAGAAAAATACTTCCAGAGGCAAGATGCTGAAAAAGAGGATCATTCGTCATACACTCTCTATGAGCGAGAACTTTCACTGTTAAGTCTTACTCTAAACACTTTTCAAAGTAGCTTCTCAAAGAGCTTCACATAACCAAAACAACCATTAACAATGCAAACATGGCAAACTAATCAAAATACATAAGCGTGCATTATAAACATTAATCAAAACAGAGAACAAAACCAAGTCCTGAGCTCCACTTTAAGGTGATATAGCATGAGTCCGTCCTTGAGCTCATCCTCACACACACACACACACACACACACACACACACACACACCTTGGTCTTGGAAAGAGCATAAAGTCAGTGTCCACCTGGGGGTCCTGAAGAGCGATCTGCAAAAACAGCCTCCCAAAAGCCCAGAAGTGCTGCTAGAAACATTTGTCAAGTTGTCGACTCCTTGCCGTAATGTCCTGATAAAAACCTGCCGCGTTAAAGTCCAGGACATCACAGAACTGCACAGCGAGTTTGGGAAAAATATATATCACATACAGTAAAAGGCCCCCCTGCAATCACTCATTTTATCCCTTAAAAACCATCGCTTTAATCAAAATGACACATTTAAATGTTTTTTTCCCCCCATGGAAATAATTTCTTTGTCTTTAAATGGCTTGAATGCAACTCTACACCCTTACCTCATTTAATATACACATTAATAGTCCCCGCCTCCAAACCATTCACTGACCTGCTCCATGTTCACTCAGTGACACTGAAGCAGTAAACACTACACGATTATTATTGGATTCATTCAGACAAATACTGTATGTTTGAACCAGAAACTGATTGTAAAGAGGAAGAGTGAATTATACAGCATCGTCTACAAGTCCATGTATCAGAATGGTCATGCATTTTGTGTCGCTCTCTGCAACGTCAGACATTTTATGGCGATTCCTGTCATTAGCCTTTGGCTTGACTATGATGTCAAAAAGCTAATACTGTGTTGCTAATGTTTCACAAGCCATATTCCTGTGATGTGCTGATGATATGAAATGAAAAGCCTCGCCCTGCAGGTTGATGGGATTGGTTGCATGTTTGTGACGGTAGAAACATCAGTTTCAAACCGATTTTGATATATTGCAGTTTAAGGGGAAAATGCTCAGCAATGGTGTTGACTGATGAATTTGCACATGGTTTGTATTATTAAGCATATTAAACCACTAGACAGACATGTAAACAACATTAAAAACACAAGGGGTCTTTAATATACCACAGTACAACCAGATTACCACATTAATGTACCATCAGATTAACATGGTACTCCCATGTGTTTCCACCCCTGTTCCTGAAAGCACAGCACATTAATCAAACACACCTGATTCAGATCATCAGATTCATAGTAGAGCCTCGAGTTTTGTGTTACAGTTCTCTGTGATTTATGTACTGATTCAGAAGTGACTAACATCTCTGTTTGTTACAGAGTGCGTGCTTAAATGTGGCTGTTACAGAAGGTCATGTGATTGTGTGTGCATCACGTATGATGCATACGTATTTTAATGAATTACTTTTAACATAATTTTCATTTATTATTAAAACCTTATTTAAATATGAGTTTATAGAAGCGTCAACTCAAAATAAACCCACATAACTGAGCAGAGAAATTTCTCACCTGATGCTTACTGTTAAATAGCCAGTCTTAGAAGTTTCTTCTTCATTTTATATTTACATTTTATAATTTTACATTTATATTACATTACCTTTTCATCAGATGCCGTACATATTGAAAGGTGTAATATGCAAAAGATTAGAGTGCAAACAGTACACTATAAAAATGCAGGGTTAATTATTCAGCCCAAATGATGGGTTGAGGAATCTGACCAATTTGATTTGATAATCGTTCATAATCAGTTACCCAACAGCATTGGGAATGTGGATGAGAAAGAAAGCATACACACACACACAGGTTCAAACGCAAACTGATTCCACTTCGCCCGTCCATGTTTGCAGCGCTCATGACAGGAGTACACTGTAAAAATCAAAAGTTGAGACAACTTAAAAAGTTTAAGGCACCCAGCTTCAGCAGATTTTTGAGTTTTCTCAACTTGCTGTATTAAGTTTATACAACAAAAAGCTGAGAAAACTCAAAAATCTCCTACAAAAATAAGTTGAGAAAACTCAAAAATCTGCTGAAGCTGGTTGCCTTAAACTTTTTTTATTGTTTTTTTTTTTTTACAGTGTATGTGCACTGAAAAAATGGTAACCTAATACCTAAATGAATTGATTTTACTCAAATGTTGTTCAACATTACTGAATCATCTAGCTCTTTAACATAAGTGCAGGTTACCACTTTTTACAGTGTGTGAAAAATATAAGAAAACTAATAGAAGTAGAGAGGAGAGACATTTTTGAAACTGTGCTCTTTTAAAAGCAGAAGGTTTTGTCAAAATGTTTTCTCTCATGATGACTCGAGTGCTTACCGGTGACTGGTGAGCAGAAACTCAACTAGCCAGAGTTTAAGTGGTTATTACAGGCTTTCGGTCTGTGTGTTTCTTGCCATCACTGATGGTCCGGATGTAGTGTTACTAGTGTGTTCATTGGCAGAAGAAAAAATGAACAAAAGTTATTCAATATTTACCTTTTCAAAAGCGATTTTGTTTAACTGTCTAAGCTGTATTAACTACCGAGTTACCATTCTTTTCTGCACTTCTTTTCTCTTCTTTTTTCTTGGTTAATACTTTTTAACGTTTTGATTATGTTGCCTGTATTGTCATTCTGTGCATGGTTTTAATTTCCAACCCATTGTGAGTTCATTTGAACACAGCAGTATAGTAATTTTTAAGCAATAACTAAATTAAATAAAACACCTTGCACTTTTTTCCCCAAATAATACATCACTGCTTAAATAAAAGCATATTTTAGTATCCACATATACACTGTGTGCCGAATTACTAGGCAAGTTGATATTCTGGTCATATTTTTTTTCCAAGAACATTTTACCAATTCCAAACCACATCAATCTTAATAACTACTATTGACTTTGTATTTAATCATTTATAAGTGATATATAATTGTCCATAAAGGCTGGAAGTCATAAACTCCTCATATTAAGGTGTGCCGAATTATTAGGCAGGTTTTCTTTCTTTTATAGATAAAATGAGCCAAAAAAGAGATTTAACTCAGACTAAAAGTAAAAAATTAGTAAATGCCCATGAGAAGGATGCAATACTAATGCAATAATAGAATTTGCAAATTTAGGGCATGACCATTGGGCAGCGAAATGCTCATTGGGTCAGCAGAGTCAGAAAAAACAGGTGGAGAAGAAAAGACACTTGTTAACTGCAAAAGAATGAAGAATTAAGGTGAGGAATTAAGTGAGAAACCATCAGGAACCATTTAGTCTCAAACGCCATAATTTTCCAGAACTGCAACCTTCCTGGAGTCTCCACAAGTGCAATGTGTCAGGTTCTCAGAGAATTTGCTTGGGTAAAAAATCCTAAAAAATGACCCTCACTTAATAAGAATAGCATGCTGAAGTGTTGTGAAATACATTAAGACTCTTGAAGGACCAGCACCACATCCTCTTGTACCACTGTTTGAAGAATTGATCTTCCAGAATCTGGCAGTACGTTTTAGGAGCTCATTTTTAGTCCATCTCTGCAAGACAGACTTTTCAGGATAGGAGATGGACTAAAAATGAGCTCCTAAAACGTACTGCCAGATTCTGGAAGATCAATTCTTCAAACAGTGGTACAAGAGGATGTGGTGCTGGTCCTTCAAGAGTCACTCAAAACTTATCTGTCCATAAAGCCTATGAAAATCAGTCTTAACGGATTTCACAACACTTCAGAGCATGGACAGAAGAAAGAAGAGCAGAGCATCATCTGATCACAGGTTCATAGTCAAGCTTGGACAATCTCAAGGCTACAAACACATCTCCAGAGACACCGATGTTCCTGTTTCCACCGTACAGACCGTTATCAAGATGTTTCAGGCTCACAGCACTTAGCCAACCTCGCTGGACGAGGCCACAAGAGAAACCTGAGGGAAAGAAAAGGATGGTCTGAATGGTGGAGAAATAACCTGTTACCTGCAACACAGATTCAGCTGACCTTCAAACACAAGCTGCCACAGGTTCAACTCACAGCATCCGTCGCCTGCTCAATGACAGGGAGGACTGACGGACTGTAAAGCCTGACTGCAATTTTCCAAAACACCTGAACATGCCAAAATCCTTCTGGGATAATGTTCTGAGGACAGATGAGAGCAAATTATAGCTTTCTAGTAAAGCACACCATCTCTTTGTTTACACAAAACAAAACGAAGCTTTCAGAGAAAAGAAAAGTGATGTTTTGGGGCTGCTTTGCTTTTTCTTGATGCTTATAGGAAGTGCTTGAATGCAGTTTGGCTGTGCTACCAAATATTACATCTAGGATGACAATGGTTTTGTCAGTGCCATTTCTGTTCATTTTCTGATTTAAGTTTATATTTACAGACACATTTACATTACATTTACAAATCTGCACATTTACAGATTCATTATTCCAATTTTTTCTGAGTAAAACGTTCAATAGAACAGCATTTATTTGAAATAGAAATCTTTTGTAACATTACAAATGTCTTTACTGTCACTTTTGATTATTAATGCGTCCTTGCTAAATAAAGCATTCATTTGAATTAATTCTCATTTAAAAAAATCTTTACTTACCCTAAACTTTTAAATGGTTGTGTGTTTCCACAAAATATTGGGCAGCAACTGCTTTCAACATTGATAATAATCAGAAATGTTTCTTGAGCAGCAAATCAGCATAATGATGCTGAAAATTCACCTTTGATCACAGCAAACAATTACAGTTTAACAGATATTCACATAGAAAACAGTTAATTTAAATAGTAATAATATTTCACAATATTACTGTTTTACTGTATTTTTGATCAAATAAATGCAGCCTTGGTGAGCAGAAGAGATTTTAAAAAATCGCGTATCAATCAAAAACAAACAAACAAAGAAGGAGAATCACAGAGACTAAATATTTTAATGCAGAATATTGTGAGGAAAAACTGTGGATTATTTTGAAAAGAAAACACGGTGCCAATGTTTTTGGCCACATCTGTGTGCAAGAAAACAGCATGCACCAACAAACATGCTTCTATTCAGGGGTCTGTTTACCACACATAACTCGCTGATTAACTACTATTGCATGATGCATCTTTTGTATTTCGTATTGCATGGCGGGAAAGTACTTTTTCTACAGAAAATCCTTAAAAACTGCTAAATCTGATTACTTAAGCCTTAAGACCTGCTAAATCTGATTACTTTTCATCTCTTTTAGAAGAAAGCAAACACAACCCCAAGTATTTATTCAATACAGTGGCTAAATTAACAACAACAACAAAAATAACATCAGGAGATGCAGACATTTCCCAACAGCACAGTAGTAATGATTTTATGAAATACTTTACTTCCAAGATTGATACTATTAGAGGGAAAAAAAGTCATTGCGTCACTGCAGTGGCCATTACAAGCTCCAGTTCCCATAGAAACCGGAGGCTAGATCAGCCAATGCTTAGTGCAGTCTAAGCACGTTAGGACTGTGCATGCGCATTGGCTGGTCTAGCCTAAAAAATAAGCTTTTTTAAATGCTATTTGATCATAAGAAACAACATTCATGGGGCAGTTCATTTCAGATTTTGTTGCTGATTTGAAATATGTAATTTAATTGCGAGTTCAGCAAGCAGTTTTTGAGATTCCAGGATTCCCCCATTCTTTTAGATAGGACTTGGTCTTGTTTGAGCTGTCCGGAGGCATTGCAAATATGGCTGCCGAGTGAACAGACTTTCCTTGAAAGGGACTTTGATTCTTTTGAATAGAATAGAAAATTATGTTGGCATTAGAGGAAATGCATTAGCATGGTTCAAATCATACTTATCTGACTGTCATCAATTTGTAGCAGTGAATGACGAGGTATCATACCAAACACAAGTGCAGTATGGAGTACATCAAGGCTCAGTACTAGGGCCGTTACTTTTCACACTTTACATGTTACCCTTGGGAGATATCATCAGGAAACATCATATTAGCTTTCACTTTTATGCTGATCATACTCAGCTCTATATTTCTTTGCGGCCTGACGAAACATACCAATTTGAAAAACTAACGGAATGCATAGTTGATATAAAAAACTGGATGACTAGTAACTAGTAGATTATTCCAAACTCTGGAATAATCTACCTAACATTGTTCGGGAGGCAGACACACTCTGTCAGTTTAAATCTAGATTAAAGACCAATCTCTTTAACCTGGCTTACACATAATACACTATCCCATTTCTATAATTCAAATCTGTTAAAGGAGTGTTAGGCTGCATTAATTAGGTCAACCAGAACCGGGAACACTTCCCATAAAACCCGATGTACTTGTTACATCATTTAAAGAATGGCAGACCAGATGGTGGATCTGCACATAAAGATGACCTCTACAGCCCTGAATGTCAGCGGAGACCAGGACAACTAGATGAGCCGCAGAGACAGATCCCCAGTGAAGACCTCGTCACCTAGACGGCCATCGGGACAAGACCACGGGAGCCAAATGAGTCCTCTGCAGAATCTGACTTTGCTGCAGCCTAGAATTAAACTGCTGTTTTTGTCTGGCCAGAGGAGAATGACATACTGTTTTGACACACTATTAACTTGTTTAATACTGTAAAGCTGCTTTGACACAATTTGCATTGTAAAAAGCGCTATATAGTAATGGTGACTTGACTTTTGAGAAACTAACCAACTAGTCACAACTGTTTCATAGTAACATGACAGAATGACAGTAATGACAGATCTTGCAACCACAGTTGGTTAACGATGCTTTTGAGAAACTCACTCCAGTTCTGCAGCACTCCATCAAGCTGTGTGTTACAAACCCCTTAGATGTTAGATTTGCTTCATGCACTTTGCAGGTGTCTTTCATTATCTTTGCAATATGTGAAAATATTAAAGCCACACGCGATGAATTTTGAGCAGGTCATCCATTAATGTACGACTCTAGCTTTCACTGTGCTCCCTGTCGCCCCATTCAGGGTGTAAAAGGTCTGTTATTGTGATGCCTGTGTTTCTTTCACTCTTTGTGTGTAAGAGGTCAAAGTATGACTGTCTTGATTTTCTTGATTGAAAAGATGCTCTGCAATCAGGCAGAACTACAGCTCAGGATCTGGACACAAACTGACTGCAGGGCAGGAAAACAGCATGTGGGTGGACAAACTTCACAAATTTCACTGATAAACAAACCTGAATCTCTGGACTACAACTAAAACGAGATTTGCATTATATTGACATTGAAACTGATGAAGAAACAAACTCATCTACATCTTGGATGGCCTGAGGGCGAGCACATTTTCATGGAAGCCCATGATGATGCTAGGTGTACACCTACCTCTTCATCTCAAGAAACGTCAAGAAGCACTGTAATTGAATCCAAATCAATTGACCTATTGGTGAGCCCCGCCCCTTACTCACTCGGACAAAGTTGCTTACAGTTTGCAAATTGTCTTACAATGACAGCAGTCAGTGTGAAAATCTTGTCCCAAGATGCTTTTGATAAATAATATAATTGATAATTGATATATAAAAGATTTTAAAATAAATATAGTGGACAACAAGATTAATTTGGAAGCGAGGGTTTACAGATCACAATGCAATCGGGAGTCACGATCGCAGCTGACAACATCCAGGATCAACACTTTTCAAGTACCGCAGGGTACGATTAAATTAATTAATATTTAACCAGTTTAATATGGAGAGGCACTGACATGTAGACCTTCGTTTATGTGTTTTTGATCTACACTGTACATGACGTGAGAACAGTTCGCTATTTAGGTTTGAACGTTAGCATGGACTCACTAACTTCAACATTAGCTAGTTTTAGCCAGAGATACCTTGCTGAAGCACATGATGATGACATTAACGTTCTGCTTGAGCAGATGAAAATTATAAATGAATGAGAGTATGACAACCAGAAAATTAACGTTGAATAATAAAATAAATTCCAAATTCTATTGCCTATCCTCTCAGGATACCTGGAATCAGTGTTACAAATACCTCAGGCACATTTTTATAGCATAAACACCACCAACCCTATATGAGAGCTTCAGATCTTCCAGTGTTTCTCGCTGAAACCTAAGGATGTTGTAGCATTTGGACCAATCAGACACACAATTTTGCATGCGATTTAACAAATCAATTAGTTATTAGATTAACAAATGGTCACAGACCCCCCACCCAATACACATACTGAGTGCTGGTATGTCTGTCCATGACTCCAGGCCCCCGGCGCCATGGCAACCTATCTGATAACACTAGTTTTATTGGTCAAAGGAATGCGGGCAGAGCAACATTTCCCTTTAGGAAAGACATAATGCCCATAAAAGTGGACTCTTCTCTATTTAATTCATAGAAAAACCTTTCTTTGAATTAACACCCATATCCTTCAGGTCATTGTGTATATTGTTACTGTTCTTGTAAATTGTCTTTTGTACTGTATATTGTTTTATACATGCTTATGATAGATCACTAGTTAATATCACCCCATTCATTCTATGTTTGGTCTCTATCAATTCGTCTTCGGATGATCTAAATGACAGTGTTGATACCTATGCAACATATTAGTGTTCTAAGAATCTTTAATAGTTTGTATATCAACTATTAAATCCAACCCCATGCAAATTACCATGCTCAGAGACAAAGAGTCATAAAACCTTCCCTCCAAAAGTTCAAGTCACCATTGGCTCTTTGACACCCCAGAGGTGTGACCTCTATACCAGATAAAGCTCTCACATCAGTGACGCCAGCCAGTCTGCGGTTCTGTTAGATCCTAAGAGGATGAGGAAGATGTGAGCTAGAACTCTTCTGGACCATTAAGTTTTTGTGCCAGGCCTCGCGGCCTTGTCTCTCCATTCAAACAAAGATTCTTGGATCTTAGTTGATGTCTCTTCGAGTCAGAACATCTTTGGAATTCATTACTCTTCAAACCAGGAAGAACGTGACTGCAAGTCCAAAACCGTGAAACCATCAAGACTTTCATCCGAGACTGCATTCTGAAATATCCTTTCTTAGAGTTGATATGAATTTACACTGTATGTTCGCTGGACGAACAGATCAGCTGATGGCAATTTAACTCTGCGACAGTTATTACTGTCAGCCGATATAAATAATTGTAATTAATCATAATTAATTGTAAATATTTATACACAATTCCCTTTTGGAGCTAATTTGCTACAATGTCCAAGGTTGATTGTAGTTTCATATTTAAAAAAGTAGGCTAGCTTATGATTTCATTTTTGCAATCATTTAATATTTCTACATAAAATTGTTATATTTAAACTTAACAGTTTATGCAAAATCCATCTATGGATTTTGTTGATATTGATTTCATTTGATTGTTAATAGCCAACAGGTTTTTTCAATAACTTTATTTACTTATTAAATTTAAGAATTTGACACAAAAGGACACAGATTTGAGAATAAATTTTTATAATACTAACGCATCTCTGGCTTTTTTTGTTCAGTGTTATTTCAGGGTTTTGATCTCCCAACTGAGAGAATACATTCTGTTTATTGTATTATAATGACTATTTAACATTACATCTAAACTTTTACTAGACTAGACATGTTGCATATTAATTGTATTACATGAACCTCAAAGCATATTTTAATTTTTGTGTATTTTGTGTTATTTCATAATGATGTTCTAGTTGAGGGAATTTATAGGTATAGGGCCCAAACATAACCTCAAGCCTAGGGGTCCCCGGTCCCCTAATTCCTGGCCTGGCCATTGGCTCATCTGCATTCAAGGGGAGGGGCTTACCGACAGGTCAATTAACGTACACAGTTAATTCAAATGTTTTATAGATCATGTGTCTGATCACTGTGCTCACATGCCTGAGCTCAATATTTAAACATCTCCATCCTTCACTAAAAGCCTCTTCATAAAGCTGCATCACAGAGTAACAGATTCATAAATCAGTCAGAGCTAAAATGTGCCGCTTAAACTGTTCAGTTCAGAGGTCTAACTGGGCTTTCTTCAGAAGGAACTTTAGACCAGCACAAACCTTCACACACTTTACCACATTTACACTAGTGTTTCTGCTGTTCTCTGTATGGTCTCACTGCGACTGTGTGGAGAAGGTGAAGAAAAAACACAATTTCAAATGTGCATCTTCAACCATTTTGAGCTAATTACTTGCGCTGTAAACATCATGTGACTGATGAATATCTGCAGGAACATAGCACCATGACAGCACTGAATGTCTGATAACGCCACAGGATCACAAAAATCTCATACCTTTTTCTCAAAAGGTCTGAGAAAAGCGCAGTACCACAACAAATTAACCATATTATGGTATTTACATCCTTAATATTTGCAAGCTTGTTTAGCAGGGTAAATTCTATGAAAATGTTTAAATGATAAATCCTTAAATAGCTGTAAAACTTTTGAAACCAATATACAAAACCACAAATAGTGGCGTGATCAACAACTCTGAAGAAAGAGAATGAAAAATAACCTACATTGCATTTAAGAACAGTCAAAACTGTCAGATGTTGGTTATTAGCCTTTGGATGTTGCATAAACAGCATTAAGACTTCAGCAGGCATTGCAACTGAGCTGTAATATTTATGAGAAAGTCAACAATTTGTCATATCAAACCCATAATTCAGGTAGAATTTACTTCTTGTTCCATATTTGAGACACCTGTAAGGTGAGGATCCTCGTAGGTCGCTTTAAAAGTTGGTCAGGTCCCCTTGACTAAGATTTTGCCCGATGCGAAGGCGTCGTGTAATATTTGCATACTGAATTGCGATTGGTCTTTCTTTTTTGCTGGATCAATTTAAGCATCTTTTAACACTTTACATCGCGAAAGCGTGCGTGTCTCAGAATCAGGCTCATCAAGACAACAGTAAAACCGAGAAACTTACTTTAACTTGAGCGCGACTCCAGTGCTGCGTGCAGCTCCATTCTCACGAGAGAAGTGCTGAGACCTTTCATATCGACTCACTTATCCATTCAAACGAGTCCTTTTAGAATCTCCCCGTCCCGTAATTACATTAAGTGTTTGATAAAAGTGTTAAAAATCCCGTTTTCTGTCAAGAATCATTGTGAAAAGTCAGATTATAAATCGAGACTGTCGCTCATTTCTCATGAAGTTTTTGCTTCTACACTTGTTTCTCTCTCTCTCTCTCTCTCTCTCTCTCTCTCTCAATGCAATCTACAACTAATATAAAATAGCAAACAAGAATCGGTTTACCGAGGCGAAGAACTTTAACTCACCTGCATCTCAAGCGTCCATGCACTTCTGCAAGGTGAATCAAATATCCATCTTCAGCGGGAAAGAGCCGCTTCTGCTCGGGTTTTAGTGGACCTGCCGAGCTGTTTCATCAGATGTGTATCTATGAATCTCTCGCACACACCTGGGCAGATCCCTCTGACAGCTCCATCCTCCTCCTCATGATGTGAAGCCTGAGAACAGCAGAGGGCTCCTCTCATCAGCTGCTGAGGCTGGAACCATGGCGACGGAGAACACGTCACGAGACCGATAACACGCTTCATTATCTGCTATTGTGTGCTGCAGGCTGTCTGTGCAGCCCGTTTATTAACATTAGTATATATATAAAAAAACAAAAAAACAAAAACTGAATAAATATACTGTATACGGCGGGTCTAAAAAACCACGACCGCACTGCTCTATTTTTCATTTAAGCCTGGCAAAAAACAAAGTTTTAGTGTTTTGAAAAATCTAAAATATATGTAAGGCTATAATGATGAAATTGTAAATCTTTCAGATTTTGCACTATGTGTCTACGTGTCTAATCAAATTAAAGATCATTATAAGCTTATTTCTGCTTATTATTATAAACATGCAACTTATTATGAACATTTCCATCAACAAAACTACATATTAGTGACCCTGGAGCACAAAAGCAGTCATAAGTAGCACAGGTATATTTGTAGCAATAGCCAACAATACATTGTATGGGTCAAAATGATTGATTTTTCTTTTATGCCAAAAATCATTAGGATATTAAGTAAAGATCATGTTCCATTAAGATAATTTGTAAATTTTCTACCGTAAATATATCAAAACTTAATTTTTGATTAGTAATACGCATTGCTAAGAACTTCATTTGGACAACTTTAAAGGTGATTTTCTCAATATTTAGATTTTTTTTTTGCACCCTCAGATTCCAGATTTTCAAATAGTTGTATCTCAACCAAATATTGTCCTATCCTAACAAACCATACATCAATGGAAAGATTATTTACTCAGCTTTGTCAGCAGATGATGCATAAATCCCAATTTTAAAAATCTGACCCTTATGACTGGTTTTGCGGTCTAGTGTCACATATTGGAGTAATGTAAGTTGTCAGAATGGCACTGATTTGACATTTGGGATAATGGATTAAGTCACAAAAAAACTTTGTTTTTCTGGTCCTGATAGGACAGGCTCAAATCTACCATTATATCATTGTATATCAACTCTCGTCTTACAGTTCGGGCAATATTGAAGCCACTTTTTCAAGACTCTTCATACATTCTACATTATAAATCTTGAACCAACAGTTTACACAACATGAAGCATAGCATTTTTTAATTTATTTTTTTATTTTTATCAGTACAGAATATGAATAACAGCATTTCACTTTATTAACTTGACTAAAGCATGTCAAGCCCTGGTCTCCCTTAGCCTACCAAGTGTTTACCACAATCATGATCGGTATTTATAGGTTTACATGGTACTCCAAGACACTTCAAAATACAATATGGCACAAAAAAAAAAATAAAATAAATAAATAAAAAAATAAAACACATCACACACACGTCATTAGTTGAGATTTTGCGTGAATCCATAGACATCATTTCTATAAATTTCTTAAAGGGATAGTTCACCCAAAAATGAAAATTTGATGTTTATCTGCTTACCCCCAGTTGCATGTTTTTTTTTTTTTTCTCTCAAAGATTCTGTGCCCATTGACTGCCATTATATGACTGACAGACTACAACGGTTTGAGTTAAAAACCTTCGTTTGTGTTCTGCTGAAGAAACAAAGTCACCTACATCTTGGCTGCCCTGGGGGTAAGCAGATAAATATCAAATTTTCATTTTTGGGTGAACTATCCCTTTAACTTCTAAATTTCGTTCTGTGTGGCTTGTAGGAAAAGGGAAAAAAACTGAACCATAAAATGAGAAGTATCATGCTATATGTCATTGAAAGCTATCAATGTGTCTCTGACGTATTGAAAACTAAGCTTTATGCATAATTAATATTCATTGTTGCAAATTTTACACCTCCGGAAAGCATACATTATTTATATTCAGCTGTTCTCTATGCTTTAATTAAGCCTGCTGTGTGCTTTTAAGGAGACACTTTGATTTAGACTCAATGCAAAATTATCTCAGCTGTCAAAAAGCCCCAGGAGCAGTTTAAAAAAGAAAAGGGGCAATGTAATTACCAGGGTGAGAGAAAAACCATCCAAATCTGCAGCTTAAAGGGCTCATAATGACAAGTGTAATTATAAGTACATGTTTAGATTCACAGATGCTTCATTATTGTTCAACAGACCTGCTCCATCTGTGAGTGCTTTCTCAGACTCATCTAATACAGTGAAATATCACCTCATTTCTATCTCTCATCTTCATCTGATCATCACATGCTGTTAATGTATTTAGTTTCGTTTTACTGTAGCTGATGTACAGTGTGTTTTATTAGAGGAGAGTGTGTGTGGTTCTCTGTAGATTAGATGTGTGTTACGCATCTGTTTTCTCTGAATCTTTTGCAGTAGTGCAAGATAGATGCACTTTCTCCGTGCGATGCAGGCGAGGTTTTCTTGTCCTCTACGACTGCTTAAAAGAGTAGTTCAACCAAAAATGAAAATTCTGTCCTTTACTCACCCTCAACTTATTCCAAACACAGCTATCTAGTAGTTTAGCAAAATGTCCATGCTGCTTTTTCACACATAAAAAAGTGAATGAGGACTGGAAGCTATAAGACCACAGTAAGTATGAAATGGCATGAATCCAGCAGTAAAATTCCCTTAAAAATAGACAGAAGTGTGTTGACTTCGTCCAGAACACATATTGACTGAAGTCCAGAACTTTGACCCATATCAAAAATCAATTTAGATGAAGGCTTGCCAAAATCTCTTCTGCTACATTTTTCCTCTGCCGTTTGCTCTAGAGGTGCACAAATAGAGATCACACAAATATAAATGCTGGAGGCAGCACTAGTCATACTAGTCATGCATTTAGGGTAAACTGTGCAAAAGAGAACAGATTCACATTGAAGCACTGATTTCTACCCTCAGTCATTTTGTGTTGTAGCATCACAACCCAGTGCATTTTACAGTTTTTTTCAATTGTTTACACGCAATTTTGAAAACCGGGTTCTTTTTTTTCAAAATATAATCACAATTATCCAAACACCACACTCAATTTGCATAATTCCTAGATTGTTTGCAAAATGACACACTTCAGTCAAAACATATACACATTTGTGAAAATGCTGTTAGTTTTCATTTAACCAACACAGTCCTCAATGATCAGACACTACTGCAGCCAGTTTCACACTGCTGTGATAAATAAAAAACACATTTGTAAGAAAACTAATTTTACGAAATAGCATGTGCTAGATTTTTGGCCAGACATTGTTATGTAAGGGATAATTTAGATGGGAAAAAAAAAAAAAAAAAAAAAAAAAAAAAAAAAAAAAAAGTGACAAACCCACAACATTCTTCATGATTAGTTTGAGATATAGGGAGAATGTACTCAAATAGGACTACCATAAACTTACCAAGCACTGCACAACACTGATGCCGCAGACTGAATATTTCAAGTATTTATTTCAATACTTACAGTATTTCTTACCATAATCAGTTACAGTAATCAACTAACAATGAAATCAATGAAACATAAAATCTGTAGACAAATAAAAATTACTGCATGAAGTACATACACTTTGACTCTGAAGAAAAACTACTGTAAAAGCAACAAGAATACTGTAACTATTCATCATCTCTCCGTCTGGCTGGATCAGGCCATAAGATTTCATCCACATCACAGGCTATGTCTTCATTGGCAAGGCACTGTTGGAAGAATCGCTTCGTGTGACGAATCCACCCCTGCACAGAAGCTGCTTCGATATGATCACAGGCCTGCTCCATGGCCTGAATGAGGGGCAAACGGTCATAGGGCCGCAGGTCGTGTACCTTCCACCACCATGCTGAAAAAAAAACTCTTCTGGACTATGGGGGAAGGTATAAGACTTCAAATTCAGGGTGCTTATGGAACCAATTCTGGACCAGAGCAGCCCGATGGAATGAGACATTGTCCCAAATGACAATGTACCACATCTGGTCCACTTGGTTTAATGCTGTGACAATCTCGTGCAGTCTGTGAAGAAATGCAAGTATTAGATTTGCATTCTAGGGTCCCAGATTTGCATGGTGGTGGAGGACCCCATTTTGTGTAATAGCAGCGCAAAGGGTGATGTTACCCCCTCGCTGCCCTGGCACATTGGTGATTGCCCTGTGTCCAATTACATTTCTCCCTCTTCTTGTTTTCGCAAGGTTAAATCCAGCCTCATCCACATATATAAATTCATGTTGAATTTCTGCAGCATCCATTTGCAAGACTCTCTGAAACACAGTAAAAGACAATAGGATGCCATTCAATATCTATTGCACAGTATTTTTTTTGTGCCAGAACATTATGAGCAGTGCACAATACCACACCATAGTAAGATGAACAATACATACCTCCACATACTCATTGCGCAGATGTTTCACTCTCTCTGAATTTCTGTCAAATGGTACCCGATACAGTTGCTTCATGTATATTTGATTTTTCTTGAGGATTCGACCTAATGTTGACAGAGAGACTCGTTGGATGTTATCGAAAATATGGTCATTATTGATGATATTGGCTTGGATTTCTCGCAGCCTGATACAATTATTGGTCAAAACCATGTTCACAATGGCGGCCTCTTGTGCACGAGTGAACATAGGGCCCCTTCCACCTTGGTGTCCTCGACCCTCAATCCTATGTAAAAAAAAAATATATATAAAAAAAATACACATGCAGCCTACTGTCAAATGTCACAGTAAACAATATTGATGATAAGTACCGCAAGCTTCAGTTTCAATGTACTGTGTGGTTAGCTTACCTGTTTTTTCTATGAAATGTCCAAATTACTGATGCAACAATATTTCTGCTGAGATTTGGTTGAACTCTTTGTCCAGCTTTCATCAGTGTCAGTCCATGGTTGATAACATGGTCAATAAGTGTTGCACGGATTTCTTGAGTCAAATTTGGTCCTCGTCTTCTTTGTTCAGGTTCTATCAACTCTTCAAGTCCTTCTCTACCTCTTCCTCTATCTCCTTCTCCTCTTCCTCTACCTGGGCCTCCTCCTCTATCTCCTTCTCCTCTTCCTCTACCTGGGCCTCCTCCTCTACCTCCTTCTCCTCTACCTAGGCCTCTTCCTCTATCTCCTTCTTCTCCTCTTCCTCTACCTGGTCCTCCTCCTCTACCTCCTTCTCCTCTTCCTAGGCCTCTTCCTCTATCTCCTTCTCCTCTTTCTCTACCTAGGCCTCTTCCTCTATCTCCTTCTTCTCCTCTTCCTCTACCTGGGCCTCTTCCTGTACCTCCTTCTCCTCTTCCTCTACCTAGGCCTCTTCCTCTACCTCCTTCTCCTTTTCCTCTACCTAGGCCTCTTCCTCTATCTCCTTCTTCTCCTCTTCCTCTACCTGGGCCTCTTCCTGTACCTCCTTCTCCTCTTCCTCTACCTGGGCCTCTTCCTCTACCTCCTTCTACTCTTCCTCTACCTCCTTCATCTCCTCTGAGCTCCCCCTCTCATTCTCACTCTTCTTCTTCTAGCTCCTTCCATATTTGTTGAAGACAGGTGAACTCACCTGCTGCCTTTTATAGCACACCTGAGTGCTGCGTTTTCAAATTAGCACATGTGTGCTTCTACACCTGGTGGATGTGATTATCCAATTCCAATTAGTGTGGTCATTGGCAATCCGGGGCTTTGTAATGACAAAGAAGTAACCTCACAATCCTTATCTGTGTCTAAGGTGTGAAAATGTGTGTAGGAGTTTTACAAATCACTGTGTGTAATGTTTTGCAAAAAGGGTGAAGCAGACATTGTGTGTAATATTGTGCAAATCTGTGGAGGTGTTTTGCTCATTGGAGTAGAATTTTGCAAATTGTGTGGAAATTTTTATTTTAGTGTGTAAACAATCGTAAAAAACTGTAATTCACAGACTATCTACAGAATTAGAAATAGATCATATTATACTGAAAATTGTGTGCCAAAGGTGTCCAGTAGACTTTGAAAGAGCCCACATCTACTAACCTCAGTCATGCCAAGCTGTTTTAATTGTCTAAAATAATAATAATAATTGCATGTCATTAGATTTAGGCTCTTGTTATGTTTTCTGTTTGTATTATTACTGACGCAATGTTGACTGAGGTATTTTTTAATATAACGTTTAATAATAATTTATAATATAATAATAATAATAATAATAATAATAATTTTTTTTTCTGTGGAATACAGAATTCAGCATTGAAAGATTTCAGAATACAATTGTGACAATTATCCATAGTAACACTATAAGTCCATGCTTATCTGGGAAAGCTGTTTGCTGTTTGTGTTATCTTGGATAATGTACAATTAGTTGGTCATTATTACAAAATTAATTGCTTCAGGGATACAACATCTGATTACCCTTTTCTGTATAAATTTTTTTTTTTTTTTTTTTTTTTTGTGATAATGCCGCATTTCAGAGATGTATGAATCTGGATGATTAAAATGCTTATATAACTGATCTACAGAAAAAGTGATAATCCAAATATAGCAGATGCATTCCCTGTGCCACATCAGGTCTATATATAAGCATAAACAAATGTTTAAATATTACAAACCATTAAAAAGGTGTTTGTCAGACATAGTCATATTTTTCCTATTGTAATTTATTTAGGGAACAACATTTGAGCTTTTCAGAACAGAACAAATGTCTGAATACGTCATTAAGTTGTCATTAAATCAACAGCATCCCACGTATGCTGTCAATCAGACAGTCAAGACATCTTTGAAGACAACACCTCAGGAGACTCTGAGAATTACTTTATGTCTTTGCTATCATAAGCGAGGATGAGTGTCAACTTAAAGACTAGACAAAATATGAGAAGGGCTGTAAAGAATAAGCATTTCATATACTAAAGTTCTTAAAGGAATAGTTCACACCAAAATGGAAATGAGCTGAAAATGTGCTCACCCTCAGGCCATCCCAGATTAAGATGAGTTTGTGTCTTCATCAGATTTGGAGAAATGTGTCACTGCATCACTGTCTCAGCAATGGATGCTCTTTAGGGTCTTAATGAAAAGTCTATAACATACTTTGGTTAAAATTTCTCAATGGTAGTGTAAAACAACACCTTTTTACCCTGTCAAAATCAGCTGTTTTCAGCAAGCCGTTTCGGTGCATGTTCCTTTAAATGCTAATGAGCTCTGCTGACCCCGCCCCTCTCTTCTGTGGGGTGACTAGCCATTCTCATGAGACAGTAAACTTTAGCGGCATTTAGCCACAGAAATTACTAACTAGCACGTTATTAGGAAAGGTGATTTGCAAAAATTTATAAAATAACCTTATACTCGCTTCTTCTGAAGGTGAGGCTGGATCACGAATGATTCATGCGAACATAAACACATTTAGGCAGATCGGAGGATGCATTCCCTTCAAAAACAAATGTAATCCACTGCGTCTTCAGCGGCTCAGATGTCGGGATTAAATGACGACTGCTATGTTCATTATTACATCCAACAACAACACCACAATCTCTCAGGAGTCATTCTTGTCTTCATCTGCTCCGGCATCGAAAAACAATGGCGGACTGATGACAGCTCACTCAGGGCGGGTGTAACGAGGAGTCAGTGGCGTTAGGATCCATGTGCAGCTTTATTAAAACAGAATGCAAGTCAAACAGGCAGAATTCAATCACGAGCTTCAAACACAACGTAGACAGGGCAGAATCAAAGTCAGAGTTCGGGCTGAAGATCAGGGCTGGCAGCAAATACCCAGGATAATCAAATAACAAGGCAGGTTGAATCAGAGTAGGCAGGCGGCAGAGAATCAGAGTCCAGTAAATAGTCCAGGTCATACACGGGAGAAATGCTTGGAAATGTTTGCATGGAAAGACAAGACTTCGCAATGAGGTGACTGGGAGAACAGCTTAAATGGGCCAGAGTCAATATGAAACACCTGTGCAGGTAATCAGCCACAGGTACGGGGGTATTATGGGAATTGGAGTTCGTGACAGTTAATACTCAGGTGACGGTTCCTTCTGGTGATGATCGGAGGGAGCCACAGAGGCTGAATTCATGACAGAGCCCCTCCCCTGTGAGCGGCTCCTGACGCGAGGAGGCAAACGACGCCGGGGTCTTCCTCGATGTCTTGGGGCAGGTCTGTCCGGGTGGTCTCTATGGAAGTCTGTGGTAAGTGAAGGGTCTAGGATATCATCAGCATTGACCCAGGACTGTTCCTCCGGACCGTACCCCTCCCAGTCCACGAGATACTGGAGGAATCTGCCCCAACGACAAGAGACCAGGATTTCTCTGACCTGGAATGCCTCCTGGCCGTCAACGATGATGGGAGGGGCCCTCTGGTCACCAGCCTTGTCTAGGACCTCCACTCCTCTCAGAGTCTTAGATCACGGGTGGACAACCAAACCCATTGCCCCGGCTGGTAGTTGGAGTTGGCACGCCGATGACGATTGGCCTGTTCTCTGGTGCGACGAACTGCTCTTTGTAGATGGACATGAGCATCGTTCCATGTCTCCTCACTGCGTTGTAACCATGAGTTGACTGCAGGTAAGTCTGAGGGTTCTCCAGACCATGGAAACAATGGGGGTTGGAAGCCTAGGACGCATTGGAAGGGAGTGATACCTGTAGATGGTTTGCGGAGTGAATTTTGGGCATACTCGGCCCATAACAGATAGCGACTCCAGTTCATACTAGATTCTTATGGCAGTATGAACGAAGGAAGCTGGTGAGTTCTTGGTTCAGCCGTTCCACTTGTCCGTTGGCTTGAGGATGGTACCCGGAAGTGAGGCTGACATTTATGTTTAGTTGACGACAGAAGGCTGACCAGACACGGGAGGTGAACTGCGGACCCCGATCAGAAACTACATCCTCTGGTAGACCATAGAACCTGAATACATAGTTGCAGAGAACTTCAGCGGTTTCTAGGGTAGTGGGAAGTTTGGGAAGTGGTATCAGCCTGCAGGCCTTGGAGAAGCGATCAATTACAGTGAGGATAGTAGTGTGGCCCTGAGAGGATGGTAAGTCAGTCACAAAGTCAATGGCTATGTGTGACCATGGGCGTTGTGGGATGGGTAACGGATGAAGGAGCCCAGCAGGTAGTTGATGCGGAGACTTAGATGTATTGCAGACGGTGCAGTTCTGGATGAACGTGATAGTGTCAGTTTGTAGTGTGGACCACCAGAACTTGTTGTTGAGGAGTTGTAATGTGGCTGCAATGACTGGAGCTGGGAGTCGAGTGGACCCGTTGCATCACTCTCTGTCTTAAGACCTGCGGAACGAACGTGAGGTTGCGTGGAGTTTCAGCCAGTGGAGGATCAGTGACCTGAGCTTCGGTGATTTCAGTCATTATGTCCCACTGCACGGTTGTGAGAATGATGGTGGATGGAATAATGGGTTCTTGATCTGGGGATTGGGAGTCAGACTCATGGAGACAAGAGAGAGCATCAGCCTTGGTATTTTGAGAGCCGGGACGATAAGTAATTTTGAAGTCGAATCCGGTGAAGAAGAGTGACCATCTTGCTTGTCGGTGGTTGAGTCTCTTGGCTGATACTCTAGGTTACGGTGGTCAGTGAGAACAGTGAATGAATGTTTTGCCCCTTCCAGCCAGTGATGCCACTCCTCGAATGCTGCCTTCATAGCGAGGAATTTGCGGTTGCCAACGTCATAATTCTGCTCTGTCGGGTTCAGTTTGCGGGAGAAGAACGCACAGGGGTATAGTTTGGGAGGATCACCCTGGCGTTGTGAGAGCACTGCTCCAATGCCTGTACTGGAAGCGTCTACTTCCGCAATGAATTCGAGATCTGGGTCGGAATGATGCAGGATAGGAGCAATCGTGAATCTCTCCTTCAGTGACCGGAATGCTGCTATTGCTGCCGAAGACCAGGTGAGACGTTGGATTCCCTTCTTAATCATGGATGTCATGGGGGCAGCGATCGTACTGAAGTTACGGATGAACCATCGGTAGAAGTTAGCTAATCCTAAGAAGCGTTGTAGTTCTTTGAGACTGGTAGGCTGGGGCCAGTTGACTACTGCTCTCACCTTCTGTTCGTCCATGGCGACCCCTCCTGAACTGATCACATACCCGAGGAAGGAATTGGTCTCTTGATGGAACTCGCATTTCTCTGCCTTGGCGTACAGTTGGTGTTGTATGAGGCATTTCAGGACTGCTCTGACGTGTCTGACATGTTCCTCATAGGTTTCGGAGTAAATCAGGATGTCGTCGATGTAGACAATTACCCACTGGTTCAGCATGTCTCTGAAAACGTCGTTAATGAATGCCTGGAACACTGAAGGACTATTGGACAGCCCGAACGGCATAACAAGATACTCATAGTGCTCCGTAGTGGTGGAAAATGCCGTTTTCCATTTGTCCCCTTCACGAATGCGGATGAGGTTATAGGTACAACGAAGGTCCAGTTTGGTGAAATATCTAGCTCGTCTGAGTTGTTCGAGGGCTGCGGGAACGAGTGGTAGAGGTTAGGGATGTGACGAGATCTCGTGGCACGAGATCTCGCGAGATCAGATGTGTCTCGCGAGATCCGACTGGTTTCGAGAGAACGTGACAATATCTTGCAAAACATTTTGCAGTGTTTACATTAGAGCTGCGTTAAAAAAATTGCGATCGTGATTTAAACACCCACGCGATCTTATTCATGAATGACAACGATTCAGCTATGTCTACGACTGTTTAACATCGCGAGTGTCAGTGGATCGTGAAGCACGTTTTGTCGCTGCCCATGTTAATGAATCAGAGGTTCGGCCATCATCACGCTTCCGATGCGAATGCTGTCATTCACTGATATGGGTGGCGACAAAACACGCGCTGCTCACACTAACAACTCCACTAACACCTGTTTCACATCGTAAGCGTCTTAAAGACATTCAAATCTGCATTCATGCTGCTGCTGATCAAGAAAGAGCAACACAAACAGTCTTTTCAACCACACATCATTATTTCTGTGTTACAGACATTTAAATAACAGAAGTAGGCCTACTGGGATAAAAGTTTATAGTTTGGGTATAAACACTGTTTTTCTACAGTAGCGATCAAAACGAAAGTAACTTAAAACTTGTATTGTAACACTTATCTTCCGCCAGGAGGTGGTTACAACCCCTTTAAAAAAATGTTTTTGACATTGAATCATTCATTCAGGAGATTCCAATAGTGAAACAAGTCTTTATGAACTGAGACACTGTCTCCTTCATTGAATTTTTTATTTTGTTCAAATGAATGTATATTTTTAAAAGACTTAAGCAATGAACATTTTGTCAGAACCACTAGTAAATTACGTTATTTTGTTTAGTTTTCTAATATATTTTTTGTTTTCAGAATCGTGAGAGAATCGTGATCTGCAATTTATTTAAAAAAAAAAAAATTATGATTCTCAGTTTATCCAGAATCGTGCAGCTCTAGTTTATATGTTTATTACTGCATATAATTCAGTAAAATAGAAGTTTAATTTCATAAAGTACAAGTTGATTTCAAAATGCACCTACATTTTTTGCATTTTGTGTTTCTCAGTTGAATAAAAGACAATTTTTCCCTATATATTTCATCACTGAGGATTTTTTTTTTTTTTTTTAAAGTCAAAAAAAAAATCTAGCCTCATTCTCGTGAACCCAGTCTCGTGTCTCGTCTCATCTCGTGGGATAAGTGTCTCGTCATAACCCTAGTAGAGGGTAACGGAACTTGCTGGTGATGTCGTTGAGAGACCGGTAGTCAATACAGGGACGAAGACCTCCATCTTTCTTCTTGACAAAGAAGAACCCGGCCGATGCGGGTGACGTGGAGGGACGGATGAAACCCTTGGCGAGCTCCTCCTCAATGTATGATTTCATAGCCTCTGCCTCGGGTTGTGACAGCGGAAAAACTCTGCCCTTGGGAGGTTGTGTGATCATGGGAGGAGATCTATGGCACAGTCGCTGGCTCGGTGAGGAGGTAAGTGCGATGCTTTAACTTTGCTGAAGGCTTAGGCTAGATCTTGATATTCGCTGGGTAATAGGTCTTTCAAGGAAGTCTCACTCCCCTCTTGACGGGCATGCTGCGGAGACAATTTTGAAGGCAGAAATCTGACCATTGAATGAATTGTTTCTTAGTCCATGAGATAGAGGGGTTATGCTGCTCCAGCCATGGAAGGCCGAGGATGATGGGGTTTTGTGGAGATTGTAACACAAACAGGCGGATGGTTTCAGTGTGGAGGAATCCGGTCCTCTATTGGAGATTTTCAGTAGTGAATTGAATGCAACCGGAGCCCAGGGGTCGGCCATCTAGCGCTGCGACTGCCAAGTGAGAGTCACAGGGAACAAGAGGGATATTATTATTTGTAGTGAGTGACACATCAATGAAACTTTCTGCAGCACCTGAGTCGATCAATGCTACCGTCTCCATAACCCTCCCATTGATCTCCAGAGTGACTGCAATCTCTAAACTGGTAGCAGATTTAGAAATTACACTCACCGTAGCAGGGTTGCGAGATGGACGAATGGGGCAGGATGCTCGTAGATGTCCAGGCAATCCGCAATACAAGCATAAGCTCTGTCGAATGCGTCTCTCTCTCTCCTCCTCGCTGATGCGTGTCAAGCCAATTTGCATGAGTTCTACGTCTGAGTATGCTGCTGAGAGTACAACGGGGAATGCGGGCAGATGGTTGGTGCAATGAGAGCGGAGGAGGTTGTCGATCTTGATGGAAAGCTCGATGAATTGTTCCAGTAACTTTCCCTCGTCGCGACAGGCGAGTTCAGACTGTAGCTCTGTATTCAAGCCTTTACGGTAATGAAGTTTGAGGGGATCGTCTGGCCACCCTGTCTGAGCTGCGAGAGTGCGAAATGAGAGAGCGTAGTCAGCCGCCGAACCCCTTCCTTGACGGAGAGACAGTAGTTGCTCACTCGCCTCCTTTCCTCCAGCAGGGTGCTCGAACACCTCCTTGAAACGTTGAATAAATGCCCTGAACGAAGGGAAGGTTGGTCTATCCTCGCTCCACACCACGGTGGCCCAATCCAGCGCTCTCCCCAAGAGAAGCGAACACACGAACGCGATGCGACTCTCGTCTGTAGGGTACAGCATGGGTTGTTGGTTGACAAACATTGAACATTGGAGTAAGAAGCCCTTACATTTGGTTGGAGATCCATCAGATTTCTCTGGGAAGGCGAGACGAGGGCTGGCGGTGGTAGAAGTAGCATGTGCTTGAGGCAGGCTGGGAGGTGGAGCAGAAGTGTTGGACGCTTGGAGACAAAGCGCTTGTAAAGTCTTTACCAGTTCTTCGGTTAATGAGGTCAGCCGGTTGAGCTGTTGTTGGTGTGTGGCCAGGACCAACGCTTGGGCAGAGACCTCGGTGGTGAAGTGGTAGAATGCTGCTGGATCGAAGTCTGGCGAAGTCTTCTGTAACTAGGAGTCAGTGGCGTTAGGATCCAAGTGCAGCTTTATTAAAACAGAATGCAAGTCAAACAGGCAGAATTCAATCACGAGCTTCAAACACAATGTAGACGGGGCAGAATCAAAGTCAGAGTTCGGGCTGAAGATCAGGGCTGGCGGCAAACACCCAGGATAATCAAATAACAAGGCAGGTTGAATCAGAGTAGGCAGGCGGCAGAGAATCAGAGTCCAGTAAATAGACCAGGTCATACACGGGGCGTCATTGACAGGAGAAACACTCGGAAATGTTTGCATGGCAAGACAAGACTTCGCAATGAGGTGACTGGGAGAACAGCTTAAATGGGCCAGAGTCAATATGAAACACCTGTGCAGGTAATCAGCCACAGGTACAGGGTATTATGGGAATTGGAGTTCGTGACAGTTAATACTCAGGTGACGGTTCCCTCTGGTGATGAGCGGAGGGAGCCACAGAGGCTGAATTCGTGACAGCGGGTCTACGGTAAAACGCTAGTGTCAATCAACTATCGTGGGAGGGGCCTGTTTGTGACGTCACACAGACAGGCATCTGAGAACGGCTTGATATGAGAAAGGGGATATTATTTATAGGGATTAAAAAAAAAACACTGGGTGGATCTATCATTATAGGGTGGTTGTGTACACACACTGCCAACACACATTTCAGTTCAAACAACTTGTAAAAGTGCATGTCGCATCCGATGACCCATTTAAAAGAACCATTCTTTAGTTCAAACCTTTTTCCATTATAAAGGACCTTTTGTGCAAAGAAACGTTTCCATGGATATATAAAAAAAAATGTTTTTCACAGAACCATAGATGTCAATAAAGAAGCTGTATTTTTAAGGTTGTACATGGTGTATATAGTTATAGTAAACAAATGAAGTGACTTCCAAGCATCGCTGCCACAACTGCGAAATGCAAAATTCACTTTTAAATGGTGTTTGCATTTAAATGTGCCTTAGTAGTGTGTGGACACGCAATTTGATCTCATGATAATTCATATGTATTTTACGTAAAATGTGGTTCTACAAATGTACATTTACTTACGATTTTACAGGCACTAAAACGTACAATACTGACGTATTTTCAGCATCTAAGCGTACAAATACTTACGTATTTTCAACATTTAAACGTACAAAACTGAAGTATTGACGACACCTAAAAATGAATCTTTATGAATATTGAAATCGCAGCATTAATTTTCTTATTGTTGTTGTTTTTAGTTGTCAGATCAATGACTTTATGTTTTATAAATTACATTATTAAATTGTTTACTCTTTTACTTAATATGAAATGATAACATTTCGTTCTGTTCTGTGTGATTTCTGCTGTCAGCTCGTTTCCAAAAATAGGCCTACATAATGTTAAACAAGACTTCACTTTAAATCCTCAAAATAAATAACATTTCTGCAATCGTTTAACCTTTACTTGCCATGTAATGTTTACTTTGTTTGCCATGGGCTACAAAAGGTGTTTTCTCCGACATGCTGTGACTGACAATAGAAGTATAAAATACACCAAAAACGCAACATAATTACAAAATTAAACAATTTTATTTGTGTGCTGTAATCCAAGTCTTCAGAATCCGTATGACTGAGACCCAAATACAAGCCTTTATTCGGCGATCTTCATCTCCATCCCATGCAGCGAGTCCAGTGACCGTCAACAGCAAAGCCCGCGCTGACTGACACACTCTTTACAAATTCAAATGTTGCCACTTCAAACTACAGGTTTTACAGCAGGATAATCAAACGCTCATTGGCTCTCGCCTGCATTCGTCACAGATTGCGATATGCCGTGTTTCTGGTGAGGTGTGTTTGAATGATGCACGCGAGCCTTCACAAATTCACGGAGTGGATCGGGAAAATAATAATATTTTCAGCGATTAACAATTTAAATTCTGCTCTGCACCTCACAGAAACCTACTGTATTCCGCATCGTCGTACATAACGCATCCTCATTTGGATTATTTTTGGTACTGCTTTTGACATTTTTGTAAATAAATAAATGATTGTAATTGCATTTATCTGTCTGTCATGTTTTTCTTATACTGTACAGAAATAGTTATGTTTAGGTTTAGAGGTAGGAGTGGGATTAGCGACTATTTTTAATGCTATATTGTTACTAAAATAGCTATTTTCCTGCATATTTCCGTTTTATATCCTTTAATATTCACTATAAAATGGGTAGGTTAAGGTTTGGAGGTAGGTTAAGGGGTCTAAAAATCTAAATCGCTTATTGATAAAATGATAAAAAAAAATGCATTGATTCGAATATCTTAATGATATCGAAGATACGTAACTATTTTACATTTTTTAGCTAAAAATGCATAGCAATTTGTATGCTTTAAATGTTGAAATATGTCTAAATTGTACGTTTTAGCATCAGTAAAAACATAAAAAATGTATGTTTGTGCTTGTAAATGTTACATATTAATACCTACATATAAACAATGAGACCAGGCTGGCACACAACAACCCTACAATGATAAAAATCCATTCACTTCTTTTTTTGATTGTCTGGCCCCACCCACAGGCATATTTCCGTCCTCAGCCAGTTGTACACTGTCTGTCATTTTCTCTGCACTCGAGTCGCTATAGCAACAACGTTTCATAAGCAATGCAGGTGTTTTGTAGTTGTATGTAAAAGTGAACATCAGAGCCACTGAGGACACAATGGATTAGTTTTGTTTCTGATGGTAACACACCACTGAATACACAAAAACCAGGAGAGGAGCGGGGTGAGCAGAGTTCATTATCATAAAGAGGCATGCCCCAAAACGGCTCGCTGTGAACAGAGCTGTTTTTGACAGGGTAAAAAGGGTGTTGTTTTACACTACCATTGAGGAATTTTAACCAAAGTATGTACATGTAGAGTACAGACATGTAGACCTGAGTCATGAAGACCCTAAAGAATCATACCAACTTGTGGAAAATGGGCATCTGATGTCCCCTTCAAAGAAGTCTTTTTACAGGAACAATAACCCTGGAGCTTTTGATTATTCATTACCAATTTGATTATTAATCAATATCATATGGAATTAAGATGTGTAAGTTCATATTGAGATATTCTGGTCACACTTTAGTTTGGGGACCAATTCTCACTATTATCTATTAATTCAGATTTTGCCTCAATAAGCTAATATAATATGGTCCTGCAGAATAAGGCACAAGGCAATATGTGCTTTACAAGTGCCAATAAACAGCCAATATGCTAGTAATAGGTATGCTAATAAGCAACTAGGTTATTGTAAGAATTGGCCTATAAACAAAAGTGTTACCAATATTTTCCTTGCTGCACAGTGTGCGATGTTTTTGAGATTTTTCTGAAATAGAAGAAATAAAAGAGAGGGTTTTAAGTTAAAGAGAAAAATGTGACAAGCAAGTGACTTTTTGTCAAAAGAAACATCCAAGAAGGAAGAGACTTATGGGAATGTCCGTTTAATCTCATTACTGTCTACAAGAAACAGACCATACTAAAAAAACATCTGATGTGCAATGTTTCTCCTGCTATAAATGATCTGTTTGAAACATTTCTTCAAAAGAGCACATGTGAGGTTTCTGTAGTGTAGTGGTCATCACATTCACCTAACATGAAAAAGGTCCTTGATTCCAAATAGTTTTGATGAAAATATTTTATAGTGGAGAGGAGAGGACCTGCTTTTCAGCAAGTGAGCACCAGTGGATTTCTGCTGGTTTCCAAACCTGAATGACTTCGCTTCTTTCCATGGAATACAATGAATGAAGATTCAACCAATATTCTCCAATGATGAAAGAAAGTCAAATGGGTTTGGGAGAGTGAATCATGAAATGATTGGATGATGAAAGATTTTTTTTCTTTTAGACTAGCAGTCCAATTAAATGGCTGCTAGTCATTGTTATAACAATCCTGTTCCTGTTTTCTGCTGTCAGTTCTCAGTAAAATGAACACTGATCTAAAGGGAGAATATGACCAGAGGGACGTCGGATCTGGGACATGAGTAAAGCTTGCGATAGAGACTTCAGAGAGAGTGTCAGACTTTGGGTCAAGGTTAGTGCAGTTACAGTCTGTCAAGTCAAGTCAAGTCACCTTTATTTATATAGCCCTTTTAACAATACAGATTGTGTCAAAGCACTTAACAGTATCAAATTGGAGGATAGAGTGTCAGTAATGTATAATAATAAGATTAAACACTCAATTTTCAGTTAAAGGCATTTCATTATTGAATTCAGAGATGTCATTGTCTAGCTCAGTTTAGTTTAAATAGTATATATGAAATCAAATTGACGATAATCGTTAGAAATTAAGTGTCCCCAACTGAGCAAGCCAGAGGCGACAGCGGCAAGGAACGAAAACTCCCTCTGTGACAGAATGGAGAAAAAAAACCTTGGGAGAAACCAGGCTCAGTCGGGGGGCCAGTTCTCCTCTGGCCAGGATATTATTATTTATTTTTTTACTTATTGTATTAATTAAATTTTAAATGTATAAATGTATTATATTTCTATTTTTATATTGTTGCAATTTCTAACACTAATAGTATTATGTAGTTAGGTATTTTATTATATTATAGTTATTTTGTTTAATTTTAAGTTTTATTGTATTTAAGTCGAGGTCTTCACTGGGGATATGTCCCCGGGGCTCATCCAGGTGTCCGGCCTCCGCCGACGGTCAGGGTCGCAGACATCATCTCCCGGCGCCATCTGATCCGGACACGGACTGAGAAACAGAATAATAAAGAAACAGACAAATATTAGCGTAGATGCCATTCTTCTTACGATGTAACGAGTACATCGTGTGTTATGAGGAGTGTTCCCGGTTCCGGTTGATCTAATTAATGCAGCCTAACAATCCTTTAACGGATTTGAATAATAGAAGTGTATTAGTGTGTTATGTGTAAGCCAGGTTAAAGAAATGTGTCTTTAATCTAGATTTAAACTGACACAGTGTGTCTGCCTCCCGAACAGTGTTAGGTAGATTGTTCCAGAGTTTGGGCGCTAAATAGGAAAAGGATCTGCCGCCCGCAGTCGATTTTGATATTCTAGGTATTATCAAATGGCCAAAGTTTTGAGAACGCAGCAGACGTGGAGGACTATAATGTGATAAGAGCTCGCTCAAGTACTGAGGAGCTAAGCCATTCAGGGCTTTATAAGTAATTAACAAGATTTTAAAATCTATCCGATGTTTGATAGGGAGCCAGTGCAGTGTTGACAGAACTGGGCTAATATGGTCATACTTCCTGGTTCTAGTAAGGACTCTAGCTGCTGCATTTTGGACCAACTGTAGTTTATTGATCAAGCGTGCAGAACAACCACCCAGTAAAGCATTACAATAGTCTAACCTTGAGGTCATAAACGCATGAATTAGCATTTCTGCATTTGACGTTGAGAGCATAGGTCGCAATTTAGATATGTTTTTGAGATGGAAAAACGCAGTTTTACAGATACTAGAAACATGGCTTTCAAATGAAAGATTGCTATCAAACAGCACACCTAGGTTCCTAACTGATGAAGAAGAATTGACAGAGCAGCCGTCACGTGTTAGATAGTGTTCTAGGTTATTACATGTGGGGTTTTTAGGTCCGATAATTAACACCTCTGTTTTTTCAGAATTTAGCAGTAAGAAGTTACTCGTCATCCAGTTTTTTATATCGACTATACATTCCGTTAGTTTCTCAATTTGGTGTGTTTCACCGGGCCGTGAAGAAATATAGAGCTGAGTATCATCAGCATAACAGTGAAAGCTAACACCATGTCTCCTGATAATATCTCCCAAGGGTAACATGTAAAGCGTGAAAAGTAACGGCCCTAGTACTGAGCCTTGAGGTACTCCATACTGCACTTGTGATCGATATGATACCTCTTCATTTACTGCTACGAACTGATGGCGGTCAGATAAGTACGATTTGAACCATGCTAAGGCACTTCCACTAATGCCAACTAAGTTTTCTAGTCTATTCAAAAGAATGTTGTGGTCGATAGTGTCGAACGCAGCGCTAAGATCCAGTAGAACTAATAAAGAGATACAACCATGATCGGATGATAGAAGCAGGTCATTTGTAACTCTAATGAGAGCAGTCTCAGTACTATGATACGGTCTAAATCCTGACTGGAATTCCTCACAGATACCATTTTTCTCTAAGAAGGAATATAATTGTGAGGATACTACCTTTTCTAGTATCTTTGACAGAAAAGGGAGATTTGAGATCGGTCTGTAATTAACTAGATCTTTGGGGTCAAGTTGTGGTTTTTTAATGAGAGGCTTAATAACAGCCAATTTGAAGGTTTTGGGGACATATCCTAATGACAATGATGAATTAATAATAGCCAAAAGAGGATCTATGACTTCTGGAAGCAGCTCTTTTAGTAGTTTAGATGGAATAGAGTCTAACATACATGTTGTTGGTTTAGATGATTTAACAAGTTTATACAATTCTTCCTCTCCTATAATAGAGAATGAGTGGAATTGTTCCTCAGGGGATCTATAGTGCACTATCTGATGCGATACTGTAGCTGACGGCTGCATGGTTACAATTTTATCTCTAATAGTATCGATCTTGGAAGTAAAGTAGTTCATAAAGTCATTACAGCTGTGCTCTTGAGAAATGCCAACACCTGTTGATGCTTTATTTTTCGTTAAATTAGTGACTGTATTGAATAAATACCGGGGGTTATGTTTGTTTTCTTCTAGAAGAGACGAAAAGTAATCAGATCTAGCCGTTTTTAATGCTTTTCTGTAGGATAGGGTACTTTCCCGCCAAGCTAAACGAAATACCTCTAGTTTTGTTTTCCTCCAGCTGCGCTCCATTTTCCGGGCTGCTCTCTTTAGGATGCGAGTGTGCTCATTATACCACGGAGTCAAACTGTTTTCTTTGATATTCCTTAAGCGTAAAGGAGCAACTGTATCTAAAGTGCTAGAAAAGAGAGAGTCCATAGTTTCTGTTACATCATCAAGTTTTTCTGCGCTGTTGGATATGCTGAGGAATTGAGATAAATCAGGAAGATTACTTACAAAGCAGTCTTTTGTGGTAGAAGTGATGATTCTACCATACTTGTAACAAGGAGTAGAATTTACAGTTTTAGCTATATGGAGTTTACACAAGACTAGATAATGATCTGAGATATCATCGCTTTGCTGCAGAATTTCAACACCACTAACATCAATTCCATGTGACAGTATTAAATCTAGAGTATGATTTCGACAATGAGTAGGTCCTGAAACATGTTGTCTAACCCCAATAGAGTTCAGAATGTCTATGAATGCTGATCCTAATGCATCTTTTTCATTATCGACATGGATATTAAAATCACCAACAATTAAGACTTTATCTGCAGCCAGTACTAACTCTGATAGAAAATCAGAAAATTCTTTAATAAAGTCTGTGTGGTGCCCTGGTGGCCTGTACACAGTAGCCAATACAAACATCACAGGGGATTTATCACTAACACATGTTTCTCTAGATAATGTTATACGCAGCACCATAACTTCAAACGAGTTATTCTTAAAGCCTGCCCTCTGAGAAATACTGAGAATATTGCTATAAATTGTAGCAACACCTCCCCCTTTACCTTTTGGACGTGGCTCATTTTTCTAGCAGTAATCTTGGGGGGTAGACTCATTTAAAGTAATGTATTCATCTGGTTTTAGCCATGTTTCTGTCAAACAAAGCACATCTAGCTTATGGTCAGTGATCATATCATTTACAAATAGTGCTTTTGTAGAAAGGGACCTGATATTCAGTAAGCCAAGTTTTATCAGTTGTTTCTCTGTATTGTAAACATTTTTTATTTGTTGAACATCAATTAAATTGTTACTATTACTTTGGTTTGGACGTTTTCTGTATTTTCTAGTACGGGGAACAGACACAGTCTCTATAGTGTGATATCTAGGTGAAGGAGTCTCTATGTGCTGAGAATTAACTGCCTTCTGTGACGTGAGGCGGCTAGCAGACGGTCGGTTTAGCCAGTCTGTCTGCTCCCTGACCTGGGCCCTAGTTAGTCAAGTACGAACTCTAAGACTATGTGCCATATTTCTAGAGAGAAGAGCGGCACCACCCCAGGAGGGATGAACACCATCTCTTTTCAACAGGTCAGGTCTGCCCCAAAAACTCCTCCAATTGTCTATGAAACTTACGTTATTCTGCGGGCACCACTTAGACATCCAGCCATTGAGTGACGACAGTCTGCTATGAATCTCATCGCCACGGTAAGCAGGGAGGGGGCCAGAGCATATTACAGTGTCTGACATCATACTTGCAAGTTCACACACCTCTTTAACATTATTTTTAGTGATCTCCGACTGGCGAAGTCGAACATCATTAGCGCCGACGTGGATAACAATCTTACTGAATTTACGTTTAGCATTAGCCAGCACTTTTAAATTTGCCAAGATGTCAGGCGCTCTGGCTCCCGGTAAACATTGGACTATGGTGGCTGGTGTCTCTATTTTCACGTTCCGTACAATAGAATCGCCAATTACTAGAGCACTTTCATCAGGTTTCTCAGTGGGTGCGTCACCGAGTGGGGAGAACCTGTTTGATGTTCTGATCGGAATGGAAGAGCGGTGTTTTGACCCGCGACTATGCCGTCTCACAGTCACCCAGTTGCCCTGCTGCACGGGCACAACCGGAACCGAACAATGTACAGGAGTCCCTGAGCTAGTCGCATCCAAAGCAGTATCTACAGCCCTCAAATTCTTACTATCCTCAACTAAAGTTTGGATGCGTGTCTCTAGTTCTAAAATCTTCTCTGTCAGCCTAACTATTTCCCTGCATTTATCACATGTGAATCCCTCGCTGCTGACAGAGACAGATAAACTGTACATGTGGCATGAAGTGCAAACAACAAGAGAAGGAGAAGCCATTACTCACCGTGATTGATGAATGATACCAACTTAACTTACCACTGTTGTTTGATGAACTTGTGAAAAACGGAGCGAGAGAGAAATGAAAACGGAGCGAGAAAAAATAAAACAATAATAGGCGCGAATAGAAACGTGAATGGAACCGCGAGTAACAAGCTAACCAGCTAACGCGCTGCACGCGCGCTGCACTCGCGGTTTTAAAAGCGAACGATCAAATTAGTTAGATTAGTTTGATAGATAATACCAGAAATATGGTGGGAATTAAGTTATATATTATCACTTTAAACAACAGAGAGTGAAAGTAAGGTAAAGATTCAATAAAAAAGCGGAGCTACAATCGCAAACCTCTCAGCAGCACAACAGACAGGAACAGACTGAAGCAATCGATCAGTCTGTCTGTCTCCAGAGCAATGTCAGCTTCAGAAAACATACATTACGAGTGGACAGAGAAACATGGAGTTGACTTGTGCTGAAAGAGCACTGGTTTGTGTCTAAAAGGACAAATGATCACACATTACTGTAAATCTGCAGTAAATTCACCATATGACACCACCTCAAGGCCCACACTGATCTTATAAATCTGCTTCCACATAATAAACATTTTAAGTATAGTTTCACGAGTTCCCCTGCCCAGATGGGGAGGTGGAGGGATGCTGGAAGAATTGTCGCTGGGGCGGCGCAATGACTCATGCTTACACATTTAACATTGCGGTTAAATGGTGAACAGTATTGAGTTCATCAGTTATAAAACAAATTCAGCTCAACCAAAGACAAGAGTGTCATTATACAGCTCAATTCAGTTCAAGTTTTGTTCTCATCCGATAGTGTCAGTGCAATTAAACTGATAATATTACTGCAAATACACTTTATTTCACTGTTCCACTGTCAGCTTTCATTGCATGAAATGCATTCAGCAAAGCATCTCTTTTTGTGTTCTTCAGAAGAGGGAACATCATCTTAAAATAGCGTCAGTATCTAACTGCACATGATTGGCGTGTTAATATTCGAGCAGCTGAGAAGAGTAAGGGTGTGAGATGCCAGCTGATGGTCCATGCTCAGTATGCAATGAAGATGTATTAAACACGCTGCTAAAAAACACAGCTCCTGCCGCTTGAGCTGTCATGGACCCCACAATCACAACACAGCTGGAGCCACAGCACGTCTGGAGCAGGACTTGCTTTGGCTTTGCTCTCAACCCAAACACACAAACCTCTTAGTGATTACTAACAGCCCACTGCTCTCTCTCTCTCTCTCTCTCTCTCTCTTCATCTCTCACCTTCCACCCACCCCTCACTCTCTCCATCCACATATCTTTAGACTCTGTGGAGGGATATTGTCCGTGATGTTTCTGCTCAGACTGTTGCCAGATGGCCATTCTCATTTTTATTTTTCAGGTCTTTAGCTGAATTGCACCCAGAACGCTGACTCACTCACATTCCCACGGCGGCGCTCAGGTCGGAGGCGATCAATCTCAGATGATATTAGCATTCACTTAATGTTTGAGTCAGTGGATCGGTGCAAGCTTGTCTTCACAGCTACAGCAAAGTCAAATAAAGCTGAAAATATCTGCCTGTCATCTGTGGGAAGAGTATGAAAGGAAGAAAAACAGCAGTGTAAAATTTGAATTTGGTTGTATTGAAACTCTGGATTGTTTTTCTAAAGGTTTTCAGATGTTAAATGCAGTGGTTAATTCTGCAGTTAAATGACTGTGATTGTCAACGTACCTATCCACACGTTATGTACGTCTAACTCACTGGTTTAGTATATGCAACAGTATAATAATACATACGAGCACCTAGTCAGTTGATGTCAGCAAACACATGCATAAATAAAAACTCCAAAAAACCCTAAAAAAATACTGGGTGTAATATTGTTTCTGTGAAGGATTTCCAAATTATTTTGTTGTAAAAAGTAGATTGATTGCTTTCTACTTTTAAGAATGTGTAGCTGTTCACTATGGACAGGATTACTGAACACCCGGTTTAATACTGAATCAGCTTGTATTGAAGAGAAGTGTGTTTATATTAAATCCATGCAGGTCTAACTTTGTGCCATATTTTAACTGTTGTCAGCGCTTCAGTGTTCATTGTATTTAAATTCATTTCACACTGATTCTTTACAGATTATAATGAAAAACAAATCATGAAATATGAATCTGAAACATTGAGACATTTCATGTTGAGTGAAAATCCTGACGTACACAATCTTTTTTTTTCTCTATACATCATGCTGTTTTTAGGTTTTAGCAACACAAAACAAATAACACAGATTTAAACTATAAAAAACATTGTACATATCTTGTATCTGTTACAATACGTAATGCCACAATACAAATCACAATAAAAACAATATATGATGCCATCACTTTACACCTGTCGCACATTGGTGGGACAGAAGGGAAATTGTTTGCAGCCTGGCTTTAGTGTTGTGTAAATGGTGGATATCTCTGAACTTAAAAAAATAAATGCGTATGAGGCAAAGCAGCTGATGATCACGGCAGATTATATCAAAGGGGGGCAAAACAACGTGTCATTACACCTCATGCTGTGTGTAAAGAAAATGTTTCTTGTGTAGAATTTAGGGCTGTCAAAGTTAAGGTAATAACGTATTAGGACAATCTCACAAAAATTTGCACCATTATCATAGGTTCTATTTGACTCTATGCATCACCCGTAGTTTAAGCCAGGATTGCCAGCGTGCTGCCATTTTAGCAACAATTTTTTTCAATCAAAACTTTTAAAATCATAATCAAGAATTCTCTCACTTTGTCTTGCATATCTGATTTTTAGTGAGCTTGTCACATTGCATTATGGTTTTACCTTCTGGCAATACATACAGTGCCATTTTTGAACTACGTGGTGTTTTAGAAGTCATTATAATTTGTTATGCTGCCTGCCTTCACATTGGGAGTGCACTTGTGGTAATCGTAAGTTGTGTTTGTTTCCTGGTATAATTGTTGTTTAGCGTGCATGGGGACTATATACAGCTGAAGTCAAAAGTTTACACAACTTGCAGAATCTGCAAAATGTGAATTATTTTACCAAAATAAGAGGGATCACACCAAAGCATTTGTGGGAGCTGAAGGATTTTTCTGAAGAACAGCAGGCAGTTTAACTGTTCAGGACAAACAAGGGATTCATGAACAACTATCACTAAACAAAATAATACAGCTGTGGATCATTCAGGGAACAACACAGTATTAAAAATCAAGGGGATGTAAACTTTTGACCAGGGGCATTTTCATAAATTCAACTATTATTTTCCCTTGTGGACTATATGTAAATATCTTTTATGTGAAATATCTTTTTCAGGTCAGTACTAAATAAACAATAACACGCATTTTGTATGATCCCTCTTACTTTGGTAAAATAATTAACATTTTGCAGATTCTGCAAGGGGATGTAAACTTTTGACTTCAACTGTATATACTTTATAGCCAGTATATATTTACAAACAATTTGCAAATCATTGTTTTAGAAAACCAACCCTTTTATTGTGGAACTAAATTTAATTTTTGGAAGTTTCATTAATAATCAAACTGGAGTCATGATCCATGACAAATGCGGAAACCTAGAAATCGCTTTGGATGATTAAAAAAAAAACTATGGATTTCTATTTGGAGCATAAATGTTTTAAACCCCTTATAGCACCTGCAAAAGAGTAGTTAAGTGAAAGCCATTCAGCTGTCAAGAGTGGGAAATTACTCCAATGTTTTCCAATTACATTTACTGAAGCATGTTTTGGAGCTCCTCCAGACTAGGATTTTCATGTGTAATAATACTGTATGAGAGAGATGTACTTTAAGTGTTCGTTAATTGTATGTATGTTTTGAATGCTGCTTAGAGGAAAAGAGTGAAAGGAAATCAATCAATCATTCTGCTGTTGCTACTGCTCTGGAAGTCTATGGCAACCCATAGAACAGGATAGAACATTAACCACACCAAATTTGAAGTCTCTAACTCAAACCCTCTAGCGCCACCACTTGTCCAGAGTAATGCAAACTCATGTTTGCACTAATAACTTTTGAACTGTAAGGGCTATAATTATAAATAATAATTTTTTCCTCTGATTCCTTGGCTCAAGTTGATTCAAATGCACTATGATGTCATTTTCCATCATAAAAATCATATATATATATATATATATATATATATTACATTTTTCTAAAAAACTACTTTTTCCTGCTAGTCCGTTTATCTGGTTTTTATGAAAATTTATATAATCTTCAGACCATGTTGACTAAAAAGCATGTAAATCAAGTTGATCAGTCAAACTGTTTCCAAATAACATGCAAACAAATTTGTCAAAGAGCTTGCCAAAAGTGGACATGAGGCTATTGGTGCGTTCTAAACGGGATATATTGCCCTCCGAAGGGCACTTCGGAGTGAAACCAATCATGGCCGCCATATTGAAAGGTTGTTTCAAACCGAAGTGCTCAAAACTAGCCACTTCAAAGGGCCCTTCGGAATAAAGGATTTTGAAGGGTACAACTGATGGTTACTTCGGGCTCCCATGATCCTTTGCGCAGATTCTTTGCATGATGACGGCGCCTCCGTGTGGGCACGGGATGATGACACAGAAGGGCACTTCAAGAAACAGTTGTTTGGTCCCCTACACCCTTTAACCCTTCAAAGCTCTCACTCCGGAGGGTAAACCCTTTGACGGGATTAGGGCATAGGTATGAACCCTTCTGAATGGAACGCAGGGTATATCTCCACAATGCTTTAGTGTATTTAGATCAAACTTGGTGTGTGTTATAATAACCATGACCTGAGGGAGCCTGCACTGTTTCAGCACAGCACCACCTAGTGGTCAGGAGATATGAAAAATGGCTATTTTTGCTTATAACTTCTGAAAGGTTTGGCCAAAAATCACAATACTGGTGTCTTTACCATGTTGGCCATTTGGAATGTCAACAAAAAAAGCCTTATTTTACAAATGCATTGGCTAATCAGTATGAAACTTGGTATGTGTCTTTGGCTCCATGCCCTGAAGGCACTCAAAAAGTTTTGTGGCAGCGCCAGCTTGTAGTCAAAAAATATACAAAAAAAAAAAAATAAATAACATAATTTTTTTTTTTTTTTAAAAATGCTAATAACTTTTTATTCATTTTGCCTATTGTCATTTGTGCATGATTCCAAACTGCATCTGAGGCTGCATCTCTGCAAAGCTTTGACATACTGGCACCAAAGTTTATGTGTGTCATCATCAGCTCACACTGACAAACCACATCAATTTGGTAACAATGCCACCTATTGGTCAAAATGGATAAACCATTAAATCATATTACCAATGAATGAATTTATGATTTATCAGCCACTTTGAGTAAAATCACCTAAAAATGTCTTTAATTTCTCATTGCTGCGTTTGGTCTGATCCTCCCTGCCATGTTTGCTCCTCATAATTGCATTCTTCAATCAAAATTCAAATTACAAAATTTGCTGTCTTTGGATCATTTTAAAATAGTTATTCGGCAAATGGAAGATGACTCAGTGAAATGCAATTGTTTTCAGTGTTTTTAGTTTGTTTGTACTGTGTAAGTCTGTGATGAAACTTATTGTTTTGCTGCCCATTTTGGCCAGGTCACTCCTGTGAAAGAGATTTTTAATCTCAGAAAGTATTTTCTGGTTAAATAAAGGTTAAATAAAATAAATAAAATTCTGCCTCTGAATTTTAGCAGCAAGTGTGGCCCCTCACTTGCTGCTTGCAGCTAAATTCTTTATTTGAGTTCCTCCCTTGCTGGTAGCCCTCAGTCTCATTGTTGATTGACTGATTGATTTGTTTTGTTGTTTCACAGTTTGTTGCCTTTGTGATGTCAGTAATGTTTGTGTGTGTGTGCTTTTGGCATTTTATGATATGATGTGTTTATTGTCAATGTAGTATAATAGTCAGCGCTGTACTATTTTCTTAAGGTGCTGAATATATTTTGGTCCTTCTGTTTTATATTTTTGTGGTTTAATAAAAGTAATTTATTTGTGTCTACCCACATCTCTTTGTCTGGTGTAGGAAATTAATCTGTGTAGCCTATTTATTGGATTTCATTGGTAATAACCAAAGTAATCTTGGGTTGGAGGTTGTCTGGTGGGGTAATTATATGGAGTTATACCGGGGGTTTCAGAAATTCTCCTCTTGGCACATTATTTTTGGGAATAGTCTCCCACTCTTCTGGGAAGGCTTTCCTTAACATTTTGGAGTGTTTCTGTCAAAATGTTTGCCCATTCATCCAGTAGAGTATTTGTGAGTTCCTGGCTCACAATCTCCATTCAGGTTTATTCCAAAGGTGTTTGATGGGGTTGAGATCAGGGGTCTGTGTGGGCTGGTCAAGTTCCTTTACGTTAACCCTAACCCAAACTTATTCAACCATGTCTTTATGGACCTTGCTTTGTGCACTGGGGCACAGTCAAGCTGGAATAGAAAAGGGCCTTCCTCAAACTGTTTAAAGTTGGAAGCAAAGCAGTGTCCATGGTATGCTGAAGCATTAAAATTTCCCCTTGACTGGAAGTAAGGAGCCAAGCTCAACCCCTGAAAAACCTTGCTTTACTCCACTCCATCTGATGCTCTGCATTGTTTTTGGTGATGTGAGGCTTCATGCAGCTGCTCGATCATGGAAACCCATTTCATGAAGCTCCCGCCGCACAGTTTATGTGCTGATATTAATGCCAGTTTGGATCTCTACAGCTCTGGAATTAGCAGATCGTAGGCAACTTTTGCGCACCATGACCTGCTCTGTGATTTGACATGGTCTTACGGTTCTTGGTTGAGTTTCTGCTGTTCCTAAATGCTTTCAGTGCTTATAGTTAACTGTGGAATATCTAGCAGGGATGGAATTTCAGAAACTGCCTAATTACAAGGGTGGCATCATATCACAGTACCACACTTGAATTTACTGAGCTCTTCAAAATGATCCATGTTTGTAAATGCAGACTGTACGGCAGGGTGCTTGATTTTATACATCTGTTGAAATGGGTCTAATTCAGAGGCAATGGGTCTGGTCCATATAGTGGAGATAGACAGACTGTTCTGATAGCAAAGTGACAACAGCACAGCTTAAGCTCATTGCTAAAGCTCTCCCGCCTCTGAGGACCCTTCACACTTCACACTGCCGTCTCCTCGTTCATGGAGTGTCTCCCTCACACTGAGTGCAGGCGCTGAGAGGACGAGCAGCCATCCATCTTTTCCTGTCTGTGTGAATGCAATGATGCCTTTTATCCATGAGAGTTGTAGGAGAGCGAGGAAATGTCTCAAAATGAGAGGGTCATGCTGGAGTGGTCCGCTAGTGTGAGCTGCTTTAAGAGCAGCTGGGATATGAGTCGTTTTATTTTGGATTACAGAGACAGCAGTGCTCTTCTGTATGAAATGAGACTTTCTCCATTTCGCTGGAGTTCATTTTTTCACACCTGACATTCCTAAAGTTGCAGGCGTCATTTACGGTGGGGACGAGTGGGACGTCACAACCCATTTCAGAAACAACTCATTAAGAGGATGTGTCGAACACAGAGAAGCATGTCCAGTTGCCCATCAGGGGTTTTGTTTCATTAGTGTGTGTTATAATGAGTGCTGATCTGGCACTGCAACAGAGTTCTAAACTGCGTCCCAAATGACGCACTATACACTATGTACTTATGCACTATGTACTCAACCCTGTAGTGCATGAATTATATAAGGTTATTTTGTCATAACCAGAGTCTGATAGCCCCTCCCCCTTGGCGACGTAATTAAAGCTGCGACAGATGAGTGCGTGTTCAACATTGCACACTTCGTTTTTCCGATTATTTAAGTGCATCATCTGGGTATTTAAAGTGATTTTTCTTTTCAGAATTATCAGTGTGAACACACTACTCACACTATTTATACTACAAAATGTGATTTCTAGTGAAACCACCAGAAAAAATTATAGTGAAACCACCAGAAAAAATGATAACAGACATGTCTGTGCTGCAAGTATACATTCAAAAAGTTATATGAGTTATATGAGAGGCCGTTTCATACTGAGCATGATGCAAAAAAGCAAGGCAAATCGCCAACGAATGGTGCTTTCACACCGAGCGTGAAACGATTGATCGCCTTCTGCTAATTCACACCTGCACACTAGGTGGTGCCTACCAACAATGCATTTTTCCTCAGATGTGTATCTCGTATATAGTTCGCTGCTCAATATACAGCATTAAATTAAGATAAATAAAGTTTGGTTCTACACCAGAAACAAACTATCTATAATGCTTACAAGAATACATCTTAAAATATTAATAGAGGTACAAGTAGCATCAAGCTACATTTGAAAATGTATGTGATTATTTATGTTTTTTGCTTAAAATCCACTTTAAACCATCATCAAGTGCTTGTAATAACTTCCGATTAAGATCTAAAATGGATTTTTATTCTATAATTGGCAGACATGCACTCTTTGTATGTTTTATAATGGATTGAGCGTGACACCTGCTTATTATTTGTCATAAACATCCTTTATTGTAATAAAAATACCATGAGCTGCATAAAACACATACAGAAAATATATCGTCGTAATCATATGTCTATTTACTTTCATATTTCATGTATAGAAAAATGTTTCTCTCATTTTTTCATACGTAATGGCAGGAGATATTATCCATGATTGACAGATCTTGAGTGAATGCACTCTGACTCATAACTCTCGCGCTCGTAGAAGAAAACGGACAGTGCTCTTCAGATCACATTCAGTGGAGAATTAATAGAAATGATATTCTGTATAAAGACCATTTGAGAACAAATCTGTTCTCAGATACCAATGATAACTTTACCCTTACTTCACATTGCTAGCATGCGTTTCCCAAAAGCATTGTTAGCTAACTATGGTCGTTAGTTCCATTGAACTCTATTGGTAATGATGGAACTTGCGACCATCCGCTTGTTAAAGGTGCCATAGAGTGCATTGATACAATATCTTAAATTGTTCTCTGATATCCACATAGAAGGTATGTGGCTTAGGTAAGGGCAAAAAATCTCCAGAAACGGTTTTACATGTCCATTTACAACCCTAGGATTTGTTCCTAGAATGAAATGGTCTGTTATTGCCTTATTTGGAAGGGCGATAAATAATAATGTTGAGCTCTGCTCTGATTGGCTGTTTCACAGTGCAGCTCATTTCAGTAGCTCACAGCAGGAAGGAAACACAGGGAGGAAAATATATATTTCAATACTTTCTCACGCAGTTATATCGTTGGGTAATTATTCTGTATATAAAATGCGGGCATCAGGGAGCCACTATTAATATGCGGGGCTTTCAAATGCACGATCACTTTTTACTTTCACTTTCAAGATTTGCGATCGCATGTGCTCTGTTTATACTATGGAGCAGCAGTACTTACCACACATTTTACAAGATCAGATGCTTGTCAGTGGTGCTCAGGATCTGTAAATCATTCGCCATCATCCTCAGTCATCTCTCCTTACTCTGTTTATGTGGTAAGTGAAATCTTATGTACTGTAATGTAACAGGCTACCGCTAGCAAGGAGCTAACTATGTCCCTTTAGTGGCTCGCGTTATTTTATTAATTATTTGTTTTCCGTGCCTTTCTGAACACAGACACCAACACCTCCCTGCACTTCACATCCCCTGCACAGCCTAGAACATATTTCCATGATGTGCCATTTTCGCTGTTGTCCTCACTTGTTTCTTCACAATACCTGCAGAAGTTCAGATGGTTCGGCTGGCGGCTGGTCTAGAACATGGGCGGGTATATGCAAATGTTGGGGACGTAACTATTAGTGATCCCGACTGTTACGTCACAGTCGGTGTTATGTTCTGACTTGCCTATTTTTAAGTGGTCTTTTGCTTGCACGAGATTTACATAAGAAGGAGGAAACAATGGTGTTTGAGGCTCACGGTATGTCATTTCCATGTACAGAACTGTTATTACTCAACTATGCCAAGGTACAGTTTTCCATTCTATGGCACCTTTAAGTCGTGACGTAAGGAACGCCGTTTCCGGGTCCAAGCCTCCACTCATTTCAACTGAGAATACCATCTTGACGGCCGTTTAAGCTAAACTTTTAAAAAACTTACAGTGTACACTACAGTCTCTGTGCTCACGGCATCACAGACACAAATATTTTAACGATTTATGAAAGATGAATCACTGTCTGGCCATCTAGGATTTTGGTATGGAGATAAAGGTTATGATTACATAGTGTTACACCACATCATTCAAGTAAATTAGCACCGTTTGTTGTTTTCTTGTGGTACGAGCGTTTGGACCCGGAAGAGGTGATGCGTGACATCAGATTTAACAGGCAGATAGCTGCTTTTGGGAAATGCACCCCTGATCCATACACATATCCAATGACCTACAGAGTCCACGATCAACAGTGGGAATGACGTTATCAAATGAAGTGTGTCAGAAGATCATTTGAACTGGTCTGTCGTGAGAAGTTTCTCATATGTATGTGAACATGTAGATACTATGTAGTATGTTAGTATGATATCTGACTGTACTGTTACATTAGAGTTTAGACTTGGAAGTGAGGAAATACTTAAATGCAGAGCTGATCTCTTAGAGGAACAAGTGGCGTTCAGCCACGCGAGAAGGAGCAATAACAGGTCTGTGATGCCCTTAGATGTCCGGGGCTGCACGCGCGCCACAATGGGCGGATCAGCGTGTGTCTACCCTGCGCCGAGAGGCGCGGGTAACCCGTTGAACCCCGCTCGTGCTCGGGACTGGGGATTGAAACTATTTCCCATAAACGAGGAATTCCAAGTAAGCGCGGGTCACGAGCCCGCGCTGATTAAGTCCCTGCCCTTTGTACACACCGCCCGTCGCTACTACCGATTGGACGGTTTAGTGAGGTCCTCGGACCAGCCTTCGCCGGGGCTCCTCGCGGGCCCTGGTGGGGTGCCGGGAAGACGATCGAACTTGACTGTCTAGAGGAAGTAAAAGTCGTAACAAGGTTTCCGTAGGTGAACCTGCGGAAGGATCATTATCGGGCAATGAAAGGCATTTCCAAGAGAGACCGCCCGTCGAGAAACAAAAGCCCCCGTGAGGTGGACACGGGGGCCAGGGTCTACGGCCGAGGGCGACCCTGCAAAAAGCCGAATGGCATTGACATGGCATCCAAGGAAGGCAACGGCGTGAGCCCCGTGCTTGGTGCACACGGAGGCCGACGCCTTACAAAGTCCCGTGTGGTCCCAGCGGGCGGGGGTCACCGCGAGCGAGACATAGCGGACCCCTAAAGGTGCTGCGGCATCTCAGGAAAGCAACGGCGTGAGCCCCCGTGCTTGGTGCACACGGAGGCCGACGCCATAAAATCCCGTCCTGTCTCGACGGGTGGGGGTCACCGCGAGAGTGACATAGCGGGATCCCCTAAAGCTGGAACGGCTTGGGCAGGGCAATGTCATTTACCGAGAGTGTCCGATGTGAGAAACACAAGCCCCCGTGAGGGTGACACGGGGGCCAGGGTCTACGGCCGAGGGCGACCCTTTAAAAAAACCGAATGTTCTTAGCATGGCATCCAAGGAAGGCAACGGCGTGAGCCCCGTGCTTGACGACCACGGAGGCCGACGCCTTACAAAGTCCCGTGTGGTCCCAGCGGGCGGGGGTCACCGCGAGCGAGACATAGCGGACCCCTAAAGGTGCTGAGGCATCTTAGGAAAGAAACGGCGTGAGCCCCGTGCTTGGTGACCACGGAGGCCGACGCCATAAAATCCCGTCCTGTCTCGACGGGTGGGGGTCACCGCGAGAGTGACATAGCGGGCCCCTAAAGCTGGAACGAGGGAAATGTCACTGAGAGAGACTGTCGTGAGAAACACAAGCCCCCGTGAGGGTGACACGGGGGGATGGCAAAGGCAACGGCGTGAGCCCCGTGCTTGACCACCACGGAGGCCGACGCCTTACGAAGACCCGTGCTGTCCTAACGGGCGGGGGTCACCGCGAGAGAGACATAGCGGGACCCTAGAGGTGCTGAGGCATCCTTAATAAGGGAGCGGCGTGAGCCCCGTGCTTGACGACCACGGAGGCCGACGCCTTACGAAGACCCGGGCTTTTCCTAACGGGCGGGGGTCCCGCGAGCCACGGCGGGGCCCTGACGGTTTTAACCAGATCGTCGTGAGCATCCAGTCACCGCGAGCGCCACATAAATGATTTACCTGAAAAATATCATGTCTTGGCTTTTGCCATTTCGTGCATAATATTCAGCATCTGTTAGTTGCCACAGCTTGTCCTTGTTCAGTTAATACAGTACATTTCCTGAAATTTATATATATTTTTTCTTTGGCTCATTTGTCCTGTAGTAAAAGCTGGTGCCTGGTTTCCATGGAGATCCAACAAATGATGCTGTGCAGCAAAACAGAGGCATCGGCATTATCATCATTATCATTACCATACACTACAAACGTGACTGTGGTTTTTCAGATATTCTGAAAGATTTTTAATTTCGCTAGCATTCACATTCTGTTAAAAACAAAGACCTCAAACCCAGTCACACAATCCAGGGGCATTTGCATTCATTTACTGGGAGATGATCAGTTTATGGGTTGGGAGTTTCAGGTGGCAGACTCATTTATGTTGCTGTGGCCGTGAGATGATCCGGTTTCATAGAGCACTAGTAGGAATGTTGAGGAGGAATACTTTATAGTCAAATTAAATATAATCAAATAAGAGCTAAGCTTAACTATGACTGGAGTGAACGCGTGAGTGGGAGGTGAATCTCTGGCGCTCTACCCCACTCACGTATGCTGATCCAGACCAGCTTTCAGTCTGTGCGTTGATGTGTGACAAACAGGTTCTTTGGGAAATATTTTCTCAGACAGAGAAGAAAAAAATGCCCTAACTGGCCACCTTTAGTCTGAAACAGCAATATCACACTCGTGCACAGGTGTGATTATGTGTGTTCCCTGAGAATCAAATGCATGACCATCCATACGGCAAAAAAAACAAAAAAAAAAACCTTATTTGCCATGCAGATATTCAGAATGAGATAATGAGCATGTGATATCAGTTCAGTAGCACTGATATTTTGTTCACCATTTCAGACAGATGTTTGTCAATGCAGTATGGAATTGTTTTCTCTATGCAATGCTACCTTACAATTTGACCCACCTGAAGTATCTCAGAAGGCTTTTGTCATTTTGCAACAGCCTCGAAGTCGCTTTACAATGCCTTCTAGGTAGGCAGCCCACTAGGTTTTGGAACAGAGCCAGTCTCTCTGTCTTTTATGATGAGCTCCAGGGAAAAACTTTCACACTTATTACTCCTGAACTTTTTGGACAATATTCATGTGTTATTTCATATATTAATGAATTCTTTTATTTCTTTCTCTCTACTTGTCAGCACACAGTTACATCTTTAATAACCTGCCGACTCCTAGGGGAAGTGTGTCCTTGAGAAGGATTTCATTAGAGCGCTCTCGAGTTCTCTGGCTGACGCTCCACAATCCACAGATTCTCTCCTGCAATCATCTTCCTCACAGAAGAGCATACAGGTGCGAGGAGCTGAGCGGGATGCAAAATACTGTCATCAGTTCCTGTGAACTTCAGCCCTACTGATTATTTACAAGAGACGTTTCCATCAGTTCATGGTTTATGAAAACTATATAAAGCCATGCAAGGTTGATTCATGGACCGTATGACTGTGTTGATGATCATGTGTATGTGTTTTATGCCTTGCAAACATGAACACTTGTTTTTTCGTGATGTATTCAACATTGTTGTGTTGTGAATTCTTCTGATTTTAATGTCATTAATTAAAACAATCTAGCTTGTTAATACAAAAGTTTTATAAGAACTGTGTCATTAACGTATTTTATGTTTATCTGAATATAGTGATGTTAGTGATGCTATATAAACCTGGATGACTGGAGTGGAGTCTCTGGTGAGCTTCTTGTGAGAAGTGCTATTTGAATGATTGCATTAGATAACAAAATATCAAAGCCAGTGTCACTGATAGAAAAGAAAGATGCACAAACACACTTTACAATCAAAACATGTGACAGACAGAAGTTTGTTGGGTTTGAAACAGCTGATGTAGTTGTTGTAGGTGAAGACAGTCAGTACCAGTGTTGGGGAAAGTTACTTTCAAAAGTAATGCATTACAATATTGCGTCACTCCATAAAAAAAAAGTAACCAATTGTGTTACTTAGTTACTTTTTATGGAAAGTAATGTGTTATGTTACTTTTGCGCTACTTTTTATCACCTGGGCTGGGCTTGCTTATTGGTTTTTTAATAAAAAAAAAAAAAAAATGTAATGTAAATTGTGTTGTTTTACTAGTCACTTGAAAAAGTAATCTGATTACATAAATACTTGTAATGTATTACCCCCAACACTAGTCTGTACTGAATGTGTTTGTGGTTCGCAAGTGCATGATGGTGATAAACATAATGAAGAAAAATGTTAGTTAAAAGAAAAGATTGTGCAACTTGCAGATACAGACACTTGTACAAGTGCAACAGTATACGTTCCCTAAAATGTGCACGGTTCATATTTATTACAGATTTAGATTGCAATAGAAAGCTGAAAAGTGCACATGGTTTTCAGAAGCCTCTCTATAGGGTGCCTTAACAGGTAATAAAAACTTGTGCACTCATGAGGGTCCTCTGAGAGCACAGATGTAGTCCCCTGATACGGACGTCTATATCCTCTATCAAGTGAAAAAAGAGCACTGAAGGAGGAGCAGAGAGCTTGTGCCAAGGAGACGCCAGCGCTGGAGGCAACAATGGGTCGAGAAATGGAAAAGCATTAGTCTAGATGAACTCTAGAGATCTAGAGACAGCAATTACGTGCCCTCACAAAGCAGCGGGCTGCAGAGGCATTATGGGTAGCTCAGACTCCCTCTGCTTTATCACAAGAGTCTTTGTGGCAGCCAACAAAACAAGCACCAGCTGCTTATTATGGACACACACATTGAAATAAAGGCGTGTTCAAGTGTTTGTCCAGTGACAGGCAAAAATAAAGTGGTCTGAAGAGGGGGAAGGATAAAAAGACCCTCTGTGTGTGTGTGTGTGTGTGTACCACACGCTAAGCTGAGAACTCACTGCCGTAGGAGTGACCTGTAAGAGGATCTCATTTGTCTGAGCTTGAAGCAATGGGAATTCTGGGAACTTTCCCTGAGGGAGAGAGGGACAAATAGGTAAAAGCAAGGAGTATGTGTGGACAGATGGTCTTCTTGAGCAGTGATTTCTAAACAAAGGCTGCTGGAAAGAATCAGTTTAGAGCCGTCAGAATAGCTAAAATTCAGTTCTGCACGCTGGTGCTTGATTCCACAAGCAGTTCCATCAGAGACAGGGATCCATGGGACAAAACATTTTATTTGTGCAAATAAGCATTGAATGCTCACACACACTACTGTGGATTTCCTGTGCTCACATCCTAAATACCACCAAACAATAACATACACTCATACTGAACTGAAAATCACATCCATAAATACATCCAAAAAGAATACTCAAAACATTCATAATTAAAGGGATAGTTCACCCAAAAATGAAAATTTGATGTTTATCTGCTTACCCCAAGGACATCCAAGATGTAGGTGACTTTGTTTCTTCAGTAGAACACAAACAAAGATTTTTATCTCAAACCGTTGCAGTCTGTCAATCATATAATGGCAGTCATTGCTTTACGGCAGATCGCAGACTTATAAGTGCATTACCGCCACCTATCTCTCAAATGGACCATTGACAATCTACAATTTCAATTAGGAGTGTCAGTGGTCCATTTGAGAGATAGGTGGCGGTAATGCACTTATAAGTTTGCGATCCGCTGTAAAGCAAGAAGAAGAAGAAAACGTGTCACGCGCCGGCTGTTGTGAACGCGGTCAGGACAGTTAGACATGGTGGCGGATCAGAGGTAAAAAAAAAACGATATAAATACTGTTCAGTTTCTTACACAGACTGATCGTTTTGTGTCTAAAGACCTCAATGTATCGTCACGAGCCGCAGGGTTTCATTTGGTTTTGTCTGTGTATGTTTTTTTTTTCCCTCAAAGCAGTGGAGCCCATTGACTGCCATTACATGACTGACAGACTGCAATGGTTTGAGATAAAAATCTTCGTTTGTGTTCTACTGAAGAAACAAAGTCACCTACATCTTGGATGTCCTTGGGGTAAGCAGATAAACATCAAATTTTTATTTTTGGGTGAACTATCCCTTTAATTATGAATGTTTTGAGTATTCCTTTTGGATGTATTTAAGTACTTTCAACTTAAAAAGTTTAGTTGACATCATAAAATAGTTAACCCAACTACTTATTTCAAGTAACCTGGACTTGAAAAGTTAAGTTGAAGTAGGTCAACTTACATTTTTTAGTAACCTGGACTTGCAAAGTTTAGTTGAAATGCGTTAACTTTCATTTTCAAGTTATCTGTACTACATTTTAAGTTCATTGAACTTAATGTGGCATATTTTCTAAACTTGCAATAGCACATTCAACCAAATAAATAACACATTTTGTTCCATATAAATTACTTTATTGTCCCTTGCAAATGAACAAATGTTTAGGACAAACTTAAAACATGTTAAAAATCATACAGAGATTCCAGAAATCTGTCTAAATAACATTTCAGTTACCTAGTGTTTAAAACTATTAACACTTTGAAAGTGGATTACCATGAAAAAAAGGTCATGCCACTGATGCATGAAAACTGTAAAAACATGCAGAAACAACTTTAACTGTAAAATACACAACAGCTAACACATTTCTTATTAGAAATGCACAACACGATTCTAAATGTTTGTAAATGCAAAATAAGAAACAAATTATATAGAAATTACAGAAAGAATTACAGAAAAGTAATTTCTCAAATAAATAAAATGTAAAAAAGAAACAACAACAACAACAACAACAACAACAACAAAAAAAACATCAAAATGACATAGCAATTGCATAATGTTTAAAGGTGAAATTTTACTTGAAACAAAGGCACAGAAAGTAATTTTTTGCCAGTATATTCTTTTTTTGACTCTCAAAGTGACTTAAAGGGAGAGTTCACCCAAAAATGAAAATTCTGTCATTAATTACTCACCCTCACGTCGTTCCAAACCCGTAAGACCTTCATTCATCTTCGGAACACAAATTAAGATATTTTTGATGAAATCCGAGAGCTTTCAGACCCTCCATAGGAAGCAACGCAACTGAAATGTTTCCGTAGAAATGTAGTAAGTCCATCGTTAAAATAGTTCATGTGACATCAGGGGTTCAACCGTAATTTTATGAAGCTACGAGAATACTTTTTGTGCGCAAAAAACTAAAACAAAAATAATGACCTTATTCAACAATTCTTCTCTTCCCTGTCAGTGACCACCAGTACCACAACGCATGAATGCAAGTGAATGGCGGCGGATGGTGACGCAGAAGAGTTGTTGAATAAAGTCGTTATTTTTGTTTTCTTTGCGCACAAAAATTATTCTCATAGCTTCATAAAATTACAGTTGAACCACTGATGTCACATGGACAATTTTAACTATGTCCTTACAATGTTTCTGGGCCTTGATCGTGGTAGTACACTTGCTGTCTATGTAGGGTCAGAAAGCTCTCGGATTTCATAAAAAATATCTTAATTTGTGCTCTTTAATTTGTCTTATGGATTTGTAACGACATGAAAGTTAGTAATTAATGACAGAATTTTCATTTTTGGGTGAACTATCCCTTTAAATTTAATGAATCACCAAGAATTACAACTAAACATCTTGTACTGAAGAAGAAAGAGAAAAAAATCACCTACACCTTGCAAATTTTCGTTTTTGTGTGAAATATTCCTTTAACACAGTTTTGGCTTTGTTTTTAGTACTGTGAATGTACTGTGTATCGTGAGATAAGTACCGTGTATCATATCATATAATGACATTTACATTTAATCATTTAGTAGATGCTTTTATCCAAAATGACTTACAAATGAGGACAATAGAAGCAATCAAACCAACAAAAGTGCAACAATATGTAAGTCCCAGATAGTCAAATGCAGTACACAACACCACGTGTTACAACCCCAGATTACCAAGATTTCTTCTTCTATTACCAGGACCACATCACTGCAGATTGATGGTGCTCACTCTGGTCACCCACAACTGTAATTCCAACAGTCATGTCCTTGATAGTCTCGTGTAGCCAGACATTCAGACTGATGGCTGAAGGTCTGGAATCCATGGCAGCTTTTATTGGCCAAGGCCCGCCCATGAGGCCATTTGACCGACATGTCAAACAACCAATCACAGTTTGTTTTGTTCAGCGTCACGTTTCGGGGCATGGAAATGTCACCACAATAACAGACCGGTGTATAAAACTCTCAGATATATTTTAAAGTTTCTATGCGGTGAACTTTAAATATTTCACATACTTTTGAGAATCCAGCGTTTAGTTGATCGTGATAAGCGCTCGTCATCACAATTGTAAACACGATGGCTTTCTTCTTTCGTGAGGGGGTTTGACATCACAGCATTTTTGTTTCCAGGCGGAATGTTAAAGAACGCAACACACGTCTCCCAGAAATCCTGTATAATCTAACCAATCCAATGACGATTTCGAAACTCCTTAAGTGTTTCCACTTTTGTGTGCCATATGCATCAGACGTTCAGCCAGCGGTCCGTAGATGTGATGTCTTGAGGCTGAGACTATGTCCTTGATGAATTCCTCTTCAGAACCTGTGTGCTTTAATAAAAACAAAGGGAAGCATTAAAATGTGCCTTTAGCCTCGTTCAGACTGTCAGCCCAAATCCGATTTTTGTGCAAATCCGACTGAAATCCGATCATGATTAGATAGTCTGAACGGCAACAAACTACATGAAATCTGATTTGTGTAAATCTGTTTCGAGCTACATTCGTATGTGGTTTTGAATCCCATTCAAATCGGATTTCTGGAAATCCGTTTCAGTCTGACCGGTCAGATCGGATTTAGCGTAGCCTTTTCACGTCCTCACGCCACGTAAAACGTAAACATGTCAAACGTTTTTGCAGAAAACATGCTGAACATCTTTGCAGAAAAAAGCTTGTGTCATTATGAAGTGCAAGTCAAGCTGAAAAACACATTATACTGCTAGTACACGTACCTCTTTGAGTTTTGAAAGTAGTGGAGACGGCAGCACGGAATAAAGCCGCACATTCCAGCTTCCTGTGTTTCTGCCAGCGTGACGGCAACATGTTGTCATGTTGTAAGACAACATCTGTATTGCAAATTGTATTGCTGTTATTGTTGTTTTTGGCATTGGCATAACAACGCGACGGCATTGCCATAGAAACCAGCTCATATGAACAGCTGCAAAACGCTGTGTGGACAGTCAGTTGTCTAGATCGGATTCCATCCGGATACGCACAAAATCAGATTTGGGCTGACAGTCTGAACGAGGTTTACAGTCTTAAAGCTTACAGACTCCAATATGTGCACTTATAAAGTAAATATATTTACTTACAACTTTGTCCAAGCTCTACAATGTGAAAGACATTTCCATTTTGTCTGCATAGTTCTTTCTTTAATACAACTGCAAAAGGACTTGCTGCAATCCATCCACAAGAGTGTTGAATTATGTGCTGATCTTCAGTCATTCCAGAATATCATAAACATGAAAAACACAGAAACATGTTAACAACACTGTAAAATAATAAACAAATAAATAAAATGTTGTCAGAGAAAGTCAAATGTCATGACAAGTTTACGTTTCAATTGCAAAGCCCTACTTTACAATCCATACAAGGCTTTTAAACTACTTAACACATGAAATTAGAACAAAAAAAGCTAATTTAACACATTTGTGTTCGTCCTTATTGCAGAGCTGTTTATACAAGATATTAGCTATTATTACTGTTATTCAAAAGCCTACAGTTTTGAACGTACACTACCAGTCAAAAGTTTTTGAACAGTAAGATTTTTAATGTTTTCTAAAGAATTATCTTCTGCTCACCAAGCCTGCATTAATTTGATCCAAAATACAGCAAAAGCAGTAATACTGTAAAATATTTTTACTATTTAAAATAACTGCTTTCTATTTTAATATATTTTAAAATGTAATTTATTACTGTCATTTCAAAGCTGAATTTTAAGCATCATTACTCCAGTCTTCAGAGTCACATTATCCTTCAGAAATCATTCTAATAATCTGATTTGCTACTCAAAATAAAATAAAATAAAATTATATATAATTGTTGAAAACAGCAGAATTAGAAGAATTTAGAAGTAGAAGTAGAATTTTCTTCAGGTTTCTTTGATTAATAGAAAGTTCAGAAGAGCAGCATTTATCTGAAATAGAAATCTTTTGTAACATTTTAAATGTCTTTTTCATCACTTTTAATCAAATTAAAGCATCCTTGCTAAATAAAAGTAGACTATTAATTTCTATAATTTCTTACCCTATATATATATATATATATATATATATATATATATATATATACTGACTAAAAGCTTTTGAATGGTATAGTGTATAATGTTACAAAAGCTTTTTATTTCAAATAAATGCTGATCTTTGGATCTTTCTATTCATCAAAGAATCCTGAAAAAAGAAAACTGTTTTAAACTGTTTTAAATATTGATAATAATAATAATAATAATAATAATAATAATAATAATAATAATAATAAAATGTTTCTTGAACAGCAAATCAGAATATTAGAATGATTTCTGAAGAATTATGCGACTGGAGTAATGATGCTAAAAATTCAGCTTTGATCAAAGGAATAAATTACATTTTAAAATATATTTAAATATATAGCAGTTACTTTAAATAGTAAAAATATTTCACAATATTACTGATTTTGCTGTATTTGGATCAAATAAATGCAGGGTTGGTGAGTAGAAGAGAATTCTTAAAAAAAAAAAAAAATAAAAAAAAAAAACATTAAAAATCTTACTATTCAAAAACTTTTGACTGGTAACGTTAGTGTATGTCTAATGCAATATACTTACGACCGTATATTCACGCAGCATTACAATGGGTTCCGGTGAGGCACTTCAATAACTAACTTTACTTCAGAAATCTGAAAGAAGAGTTTAACTTCGCCTGAACCAAGCTTGTCAGCAATATCAAATACACGCGCCAAAACAAACTCTGGGGAGCTGCTCATGCGTTTTGCTTAATGTATAACTTTAAGGAAGGGGACAGTTCGAGTAGTTATCTTGTTTTATTTATTTATGTATTTTTTTTCTCCTAATTTTTCCTCTATGTATAATGCATTTTATCTATTTATAATCATCTCAGATTATAAAATGCTGTCAAATTTAAAGACGCTAATTTTTTTAAATTTCCGCTGTTCTAAATCCATACAGTTGAGCTCCATCAAAGTCCCTTTTTTCACTCGGCCGCCATATTTGCGACGCCTCCGGGCAACTCAAACGAGACCAAGTCCTATCTAAATGAATGGGGGAATTCTGAAATCTCAAAAACTGCTCACTGAACTCGCGATTAAATTACATATTTCAAATCAGCAATACAATCTGAAATGAACAGCCATATGAATGTTGTTTGGTACGCTCAAATAGCGTTTAAAAAGCTTATTTTTCAGGCTAGACCAGCCAACGCGCATGCGTAGCTCCAACGCGCTTATGACTGTGCATGCGCATTGGCTAGACTAGCCTAGGTTTCTATGGGAACCGGAGCTTCTAACGGCCGCTGCAGTGACGCAATGACTTTACCAATCAACGATTGGCTCTTTTATTTAGAAGGCGGGACTATCCCGCCATATTGCGCGTTGCAGTTTCTTCCATTCATAAGAACAGGAGTGAACCGTCTTTGTGTTTCTATAGTCTTTGGCTCCATCTCGCGCTCTGTTTGAAGTCTCTAACGCAGCGCTGGGCTCAAATAACACACATCAAACTGTATTTTATCGTTCTCCAGATAAGTTCAGCTCAGTACTGCATGGGAGAATATTTATTGTAATATTTATGTGGAAAATACTGTGGAACTGCGTGTATTTCGAGGTTTCATAGTGCCGCGAAAATAACACTGGCATACATATAACTAGCAAATACGGTGCTTTAAACCACACTTCTACTCTTCTTAGAAGAGATTCGTAATTTTACACATATTAAACCAATAAATACAAATATTTACTTACCAAATTTGTTGATGGAGAAAGTTTCCTAACTTTGTGGAGAAGCTCATCAAGATGGCTAACGAACATCTGTCTTGCGTTGAGAACGTGACATCATTATTGAATTGATTCAACACTTTTTTTTAAGTTGTGGGGGCAAATACTCTAGTTCAGTCAACTTACAAACTAGTTGAGACAGTGAAAACTTGAATGAACAAATTCAGAAGCTGCAAGTTGTGTCAACTTAAAAAAAATCATTCAAACAACTAAAATGCCAGATCATTTTTTACAGTGTGTGGACTCAAGCGACAGAAATCAGACCGTAGTGGAATTGATCACTACTGAATGGTTCACATACTAATGCTTTAATTTTTCACAGCTCCATGTCCCATGATGGTGATTGAGAGACCATTTATGAATGTGAAGAAATGAATAACCTTAATACAAAGTGACTCTCTAGTAATCAGTCAAAGTTGCAGTGCATGTAAAAGACTATTACATGTGAAAGGACGGTGGCAGGAGCGTTAGAGGTGACTGGGGTAAGTCATAAGTCACACACACAAACCACATGGGGTACAGCCTTCCCTTCAGCAGACCACCACAGCCAGACGGCGACAAGAGCAGGGAGGAAAAAAGAGGTAAGACATTAGGGCTTGCGCTTTGGTTAGACTGCAGGAATTTCAAGCGGTGAGATGATTTTGTACGAGTCATTAAATCACACACGGCATGTCACTTTCATGTAACGCTCACAGTGACACTCTCATGCTCTGAAATCTCCCATTGTAGTTGAGGAGTGAGGCGTACTGTTATTAATTCACACTTTGCTGTTGTTAGAAGGCCATGGACAGCTTGAAATGAGATGGTACTCAAAATCTCTCCTCACCGACAGTCTTTGGCTCTCATTCATCACCAAACTAAAAATAAGGAACAAAAATAAATAATCAGTTTTCTAACTGAGCACTCATCCTATGGGATAATAATCTGAGATGAATGTCGATGAGGGAGAATGATGGTGATATGGTGTGAGATGGCAGACGGTCCCTGCGGTACACACTGGGCTCTAGTACATACATGAAACAGACGAGGCCACCAAAAAAGGAATACATGTAACATGGCTACATTTTTAACATACAAAATATAACTGTATTTTGTTATAGCTACATTGCAAACAGGTGGTAATAAAATTACAGTTACATCCAAAGAGTATTTTTGTGATTAGTTTGAATTTTAATGTCATTTAATATTAATGTAAACTTTGGGAATTTTGTCATGGAAATACAAAGATAAATACAAATTTTAATTAGAGCTGTGAATAAGGACACAACATTAAGTACAATGCAAGCTATGTGTCTACCGGAAACACAATTTCTATTGGCTTCAAAGCATTCAACATCTAATCTGAAGAAACATCTTGAGGTCAGCTGTTCATGATCTTTGAAAACCAGGGCTGCCAACTCTGATGCAACTGACACTGTTCTCACGCTCTCACATGAGAACATATTCTCATGCAGTGCCAGTGATGTTTGTCTGTATGTGTTCCGGTTTTGTTTTTTTATGTTTATAACATACACAGTGTAGTTAAGCAATATCAGATGAGGAAAAAGAGTGCTGTCTGCAAATGTGTACGGCATTGATTCTATTCCATTTAAAAAAAAGGAGTTAATATTCAATTTTAGACATGAAACTTCGTTTTAGCTTTACATTTAAAAGCAGAAGTTTTCCTCTATAATTCGTATTTATAAAATTACATGTTTTGAAAATGATAAATAAAACACTAATCTAACATTATTATATAATTGCATTATTAACACCTATAACATTACTAGTGCAAGTATAATTGGTTTATATGCATTCATGCCACCTCATTAAACACTGTGTGTGTATATATATTCCGGTTAGGGAGAGTACGTCATTGTGAATCAGTTTCACCTGCTTTGGTGCAAATGAAAGTGACAACAGGTGCACTGGAGAGAAAACAGTCAGACAACCTCTGAAAAAGGGAATGGTTTTGCTGGTGGTGGCCACAGACAATCGCTCTCTCCTTATCCTTATCCACAGATAGCTGCTCTTTCCTTGAGCTTGTTATGCAGGATTCTGTATCTGCTATCTTCAGATGTCTGTATCAGTGAGGAACTACATTACCCATAATCCTTAAAAGAAATTACCGTTACCACAGAAACAGAAAAGAGATTAGCAGCAACAAGCATGAAATGTTATGAAATGACCTTAACCCTACACTCTCAGACTATATACAGTATTTGTATAGCCCTGAAAATGTAACAGTAAACTTCTGTTTTTATATTTACAATCATTCTCTAAAAGGCAGCAGATTTATACTGAACTGCCATATCTAGTCAAATAACATTATTCACAGTACTTGGGATTGTAGTACATTCCCTCAAAAAGGAATTTAAAGTACATTTGTCTTATTAATATACATATGCTGATTTTTTTGTTCGTAATGTTATTATTCTCAGCACTGGTTGGTTTGAATTAGAACTGAAATCTCTATAAAGAAACTAAAATTACTTCTGTTCTGAAAAGGTGCTGCTCACTGTATCCTTAATGATTTAACTGCAAAACAGTGACTCCTAAATTCAGAACTTGATTTGATTTGACTTGACATGATTTAAAGTGACCAGACATGACAGAAACCCTGTAACTTGAGGCTCGGCATTACTTGATGATTTAGATTTGTTGTGAAATTTAGTAAAGTTTTAGGATACAGCATTAAGTGAAGTGCTTTGTAATTTTCAGTGCAGATTAAAGTTGTAATATAATAATACAAGTGATGGAGTGAGGTAATTAGCAAAATCATTCTTCTTCTAAATGTATCATTAGTTCATTGTTATTCTCTCGGTGTGTCATATTTTCCTCAACATGACATTTTAAGCTAGTTATCATTTAATGATCATTTTCACTTAAATAAAAAAAAAATAAAAAAAAAACATCAGTAAAGAAGGTTTCTTTCTATTGAGTAAGTAAGTAAGCTGGAGAAATGAGCACACATGCAGAGCAGAACTGCTGGAGGTGTGTTATCATCTGATTCCCTTGTCCTTTATTTTTTACGTTTTCTCTATATGTGCTGAAATCTCTCCAGGGCCGAAACCGAGAGTGACCCTTCTGTCCTTGTTAGTATGTTTGGATCAGAGGACGTTTGACCAAACCCTTGGCTGAACTGTCACGCTGCAAACTTTTGAAGAGGCCTGGCATGCTGGGAGAAACAGTACTAGTGTTGATCTCTTAAGAACATCTTTCCCCACAATCCCGTTACCTCACAGTTTAATGCACTGCTATCAAGCAGTCTTTAAATATCTCAGCCAAAAAGCACAAAAGTAGACAGGCAAAGCTTCGTCATTAGTGATTCTTATTACAACGCAGAAGTGACATGCACGGAGGAGCCCGTGATAAAATCCTGTCAAATGAAAAAGTAATAATAAATCCATGAGAAATTTAAAGGCGGATTCATTTTCCGCTTTGCCGAAGCAGAACTGATCCGAAAGACTCCTGCTGGAGAGAAACACTTGCTCAGATCATAGTCGCGCAGCACATAATGACTTCTGAAGAATTTCCCTTACAGATTGACCAGTGCATTTCATCGTAACGTCACAGTTCACGATAGTCACTACTGAGATGATGTCTTTAGCTGATCAGCACATGACATGACACGTACATAAATATAAACTAATATAATGAAATTAAAAAAAAAACACAAATAATCAGAATAAACAGATAGAACTGAACAGTCATCATTGGAAAAAGGTGCTATTTGCAATTGGAACATCTACCAATAGCAGCTAACAGGGCAATGCTGACCAACACCTTTACTTCTATTTAATGCATGATTAGATATCTTAAAATAACACTTGTTGATCTATGTTACATTACAGTTGTTGTTATTGTTGTTTTTACCAATCGCTAGGACACATTTCTCATTACAGGTCACGTTTTCAAAACACAAACAATTCTTAGCTTGGCACTGCAGAAAAGTTCTCATCCAAAATTCACTACAACACTTCATACGTCTTAAATCAACACATTCTTCATAACACAAGCAAAGAGTGTCACCCAACAACCATTTTTTGTCATTGACCCCAAAAAAACACTAACCATTTCTCAGTGTTTCTTTACAAAACAAGACAGACACCTCCCTATAATGTAGAATTCACTGTAGTGTAAATTGCAAGAAGGAATCAAATATGATGCAATATGCTTCCATATGTTTTATGTCATTTTTTGGCACTAAGAGGTTCCAAAATACATGAATGTGTGTATACAGCATCCACTGACACAGATACAGTGGCAGCTGTAATAAACAGGCATTCAGGAGGGACATCTGATCATGTGGACGGTGGTCATAAACCTTCCATCTCTATGAGGAACGTAATTCCTCTGTGGTGTTGAGGAAAGGAGAGAAACTGTGACAGCAAATGAGTAGTGAATGCCACAGTGTCCCATACAGTAATAAATGTTTGCCCACCGCATCCCTTTCCTCACCTGGCACAACTCTTCCATAGAGCTCATCCAGGAATGAAATGAGACGCTCAGTGTTGTATGGCCCAATTAGCGGTCAGTGTAAGAGTGGTCCATCAGCGGATACTGCTGCACATATCGTGATGTTGGCACCCCTTTGGCACAGCATGTCCACTGTGGCTCTTTTCCCAATTACACTCCTTCCTCGCTGCTGTGTTTTGGACTAGTTGAAACCATCCTTTTCCACAAAGATGAATACATGGGTGTTTTGCCTGACTCTCTAAAATAAATCCACAAAGCAGCAGAAGAGGTAGGCTATTACGGTAGGTTAAATTATACCTAAAACCATGACTTTGTGCACCTCTGCCCTGTTTCTGTATTTTATACTCCTCTTACCTGGACGTATTGGCTCCTGAGTTGCTCGACTCGTTCAGAGTTCATCTCAAAGGGAATAAGAGTGCAGCTGCTTCATCCTGACTTGATCTGACTGACTGACTTTTTCTCAGGAATCTAGAAAGGGTTGTTATGCTTTCAGTTCAGAACACACTGTTGTTGATCTAAAATGAACCAACACTCAACACTGGATTTCTTAGTTGTGGTCTGAAAGATAAAATTCTGACATTGACTGGCACCATCAGATAACAAAACCTGAACTCAATTAAGCTGCACGTTGCACCATCAACTTCTGTATCTGCTTTACAGCTGAATCAGATCTAGCAACTACCACACTGGTATTGAACTGAACTGAATCAAAAGTAAACTGACTGCTTATAGCTGAAATGGCTGAAATGAATTACTTTGAAATTGATCTGAATGCTGTTATTGATACTGATCACACAGAACAATGTCTAAAAGCTGCTGTGTGACAAGGTCTACAGCCAGGGCTGCATTAACCATTGGGCTAGGCGGGGCTGAAGCCCCGGGGCCCGAGCAAGGAGGGGGCCCGTGATTGGCTGTGGAGTAGATTGACCAGTCATCAGTAGCACCGATCGCCAAAGCCCCACCATGCCCCCCACTTATTAGCACTATTTAGTGGAGCTTTTCCATAAATTCCATGCAGTATCATTAGAGATTGAAACTTCACATTTGAATTTTACTTTACCAATCAAATGCATTTATTTTATATTTTACTTCTGAACGACCTGTGCATCTATCAGGTGATCGCTGCATCCGCACTCATCTCTCTTTGCATAATCCGGAAATGGTCATGCAAAGAACAATCTTTGATAAGTAAAAATGTCAACTATTCTAAATAAAATTTGTGAGAGAGGGGCTATTCTAAAAAATGAGGAGAGAGGGAAAAACACGAGTTAGTCAGTAAAATTCCCAGCTATCAGGTTATTCTACTAAAGCTGGAGTGGAAGTTGTGGAACAGCAAGTGGACTGAACACTTGGAGTAGATAAAAACGTAGCGTCATCGTAGCCACAGATTTTAGGTTAGTTTGATTATTAACTGGATGGATGTATATTGCTTGTTGTGTTTGAACAAACTCTATAGGCCTAGTATATTCGCTTTTGGGTTGAGAAATAATCCGGTAGAAATATGTCAATCGTTTTGCGCATCATGATGTTAGCTTATCATTTAAACGCATTTTAAACGTGGTTTAAAAAAAAAAAAATGAACTGTTCAGGGACATTAAGAAGTGGGGCAGGATTCATTTTGGCAAATGCACGCGTTAAGACGGTATCAGCCTAAAACGCGCGGCGCGCACCTGCTCGTAAAGCACCTGTCTAAACTTCTTTTCACGTCAAAATGCCCGTCTTTGCGAGTATCCTCGTAAACAGTCTTTTGTGTCTTACATGAACATTATAGTTAAACATAAAGGATGCATGTGTGTAGTAGGCTATATGAGTTCCTGGCATTGTATGATGACATTTTAAAGGGATAGATCACCCAAAAATGAAAATACTGTCATCATTTACTCCATTTACTCAGCCTCAAGTTGTTCTGAACCTGTATGAATTTCATTGTTCACCTCAACATAAAACGAGATATTTTGAAGAATGTTCATAACCTGAAGGTTTCTGGTCCCCATTGACCCCAACAGTGTATTTTCAATAGTGCATTCAACAGCAGAAGGAAACTCATACAGGTTAAGAAAAACAACAGAATTAAAATTTTTGGGTGAACTATTCCTTGAAAGCAGCCTTATATATCTGCTTTTGCCATTTGTGTTAATAATGTAAATCAAACATAAGAAAGAAAATCCCTCCGTCCTTGACTGAATTAATGTATGTTGTGATTTATACAGTAAAGACTATTCAGTCTATTTGTACATTTACTTTATACAATATGTTTTTTATTCAGTGCTTTAAGTTTTTCAAGTAGGTCTTTTTGTTATGCATCTTTGTTCTCTTGTCATTCGTGACTGTTTACTTGTCTTCGGTAAGCTTGGTTTTACTTAGGCTAGTATTATTCTTTGTGATATTGAAATCAGTAACAAGAATGATAAAATTTTAGTGCATCAAAAATGTTGATAGGATAAAAAAAATCCTATTTAAAGCTATATATATATATCATTATTGTGATGGGGGGCCCTGCAGTAAGTCATAGCCCCGGGGCCCATTGAGGTCTTAACGCGGCCCTATCTACAGCAAACAAGCTAAACCCCCCCCAAGAGCTAAATTTTTATAAGCTGTCGACCCCCCAAAAAAACCAAAAACAAAAAACGAGTGTTTAAGGACCCAAATATTTGTAGATGTCGGGGTATTTCACGTTGGGACATTCAGTTTGATCATTTCTCAAACAAAAGGAAGGTAAGGAAAAGGGACACTGACATAGACCAATAAAATTTAGTTTCTCAATATATCTCCTCCTTTCAGGTTCACATCGGGTGGTGAAATAATCCTTTGACATAGTTAAAGCTGCAGTCCATAAGTTTTGCCTCTTTGTCGCCATCACTGTTTGAAACCTGGAATTGCAGTTACTTGCGGAATTATCTTCCTTGCTTAGGTTGTGCAGCGGCACGGCTCCAGCGCGGATGAATCTAATGTTTTGAGGAGTATGTGTGGATACTGTACTTAGGAATCACAAATTATCGCCTACTTCTTGGAATATATGACCCAAATAAGAATTTTGGTAACACTTTCTATGAAGCCCATATTTATAAAACATTATAAGTTTATTCTTAAGGCATTATAATGAATGCATAATGCATTATAAAAAACCTTATAATATGTAATATTGTCTTATAAATAATCATAACAACAATTATAATACATTATTATGCTTATGCATTTGTGGTTATAACTTTTAAGATTATGATTAATTATAACACATTGAATACCATATTAAATCTACTTTTACATTTATAATGGACTATATATCTTGACATTATTTAAGATCTGCATAGTATCTTACTACAGTACATCTTGTAAGTGGTTAGGTGTGGAGTGTTATTTGAGTGTTCCCTATGAGGCTAATATTAATTTTGATGTGAGCTAGTTAATAATTTCAACTGGAAAAAAAGCAATGTTTATATATTAGGTTACATTTTATTTTGATGGTCCCCTTAATCTACTGACTTTAAGCAACTTTGCAACTACATGTCAACTAGAGCGGCCGCCCTCCCAAAACGACCCCCCGCCCCCCCTGAAAGAATGTGAAAAATATATTTTCCAAAAAAAAAAAAAGACGTGCGAGCTCCGTATTAACATTAGCGGTAAAAATGTCAAAGAGGAGTGGAGAAGGTGACAATCCTAAAACGTCAAAAATTAGTTTTTATTTCTTAAAAGCAACAAAATCAGGAGAAACAACTCAAGCAGAGCCAGCCTCTGTGGAGATGGTGGAGATGCCACCTGACGATAGCAATCCAAATACAAGCTCCCCAGCAGGCACCAGACGTCTATGTAACGTCAGGTTGACGTTGGACATGACGTCGGACAGACGTTGCATTTTGGTTGAAAATGAAAATCGGGTTGACGTCAATATTTGACGTCAATTTGACGTTGACTTAACGTTGGATTTTGGTTGCACAACCTAAAAAACAACAAAATCTCAACATCAGCTGACGTTGGTATTGGACATCAATTTAACATTGACATTAGATGTTGAATTTACGTTGAATTTTGGTCACCCGACGTCGCAACCAAAATTTAACCAAATATCAACGTCTTATGACGTTGTGTGCCTGTTTTGTGCCTGCTGGGTCCTTTCTGAGGAGGGAGCAAGAACCAGTGCTATTACCAAAAGCAAGCACCGGACTTCAGGGTGGGATCCTGCCTGGGTTGAAGACACCAAATATAAGTCATGGCTTTATAAAACAAACATAGGTAAGTTGTGCGACATGTTGCTCGTTACTCGTTTTCTTCATTAATACTTTAAGCTCCTGCGTTCAAGTCCTCCTGGGAAGTTCGTATTTACGAGGTAGTAAGTTGTGTTTACGACGGCAGTGCATTCTCTTAATTAATTACACAAAATACAGCAAGTTTCTTAAACTCTACTTCTAGAAAATGAGCAAAGAATGTGCACTGAATGTGTTTTGCTTTTTCAGGGTTCCCGTGGATCCTTAAAAAGTCTTAAGTCTTAAATTAGATTTTTAAGGCCATAAAAAGTCTTAGGCCTAAGTCTTATTTTTCCTTATGAGAGGTCTTAAATTTTAGATGACACTTTGACTTACACATATCTAAATCATTTACTCAATTAAAACTATTTAATTAGTGTACATACTATTTTTATTATTTTTTCTTTGTGGATTTGCTTGTTCACGTGACATTTCACGGGCCTCGCGGCATTTACGACAGCAAAACGTACCATCTCCTGCTCGCGAAAGGAAGAGAAAGCAGAAGAAAATGGGTAAATGTCAGTTCGGTAACAGCTGTAAGTTCATTATTTATGTGCGTAGGGATGTGTGATAAGTATTGTCTATGATGACATCGTAATGTTAGCTTATTGTTTAACGATGTGTGAGCTAACAATGAGTTTGTTACTCACTCTTTCACTGTGATATGCAGTTATATGCCCTCAAAATTCAAGATACACGGGTGTTTTTGCCCCGATGAGTTTTTGTCTTATAATTTTATCATTACGATATGATGTTGTTATATCACACGAGCAAGAGTGACGTTTTCCTCAAATCAGCACGATTGCAAATGTGATATTTATTATATACAACAGTTAAATAATAAGTTAACACTGTGAGTTACATTTTAGACTATTGTTTTTTTTTCTTTATTTCGCCAATGAAAATTTCAAAATGAAGAACAGCAGAACGGAGTCTCTGTGCAACAGACAAATGTTTTTTTTTTTTTAAATACTGACTGAATCCGCATTTTGAACGAATCAGTTTAATTAATGATTAAATGACCCATTCAATAAAGAAGGTCACTTGCTTCTCCTGAATTAATCAGTTGTTTGAACAAATCATGAATGACTCACTCATTAAGGCAGTGACTTGCTGCCACCTACTGGCAGTTAAGTTTCATATTTAAAAGTACATTTTAATTAAAAAGTTAAAATGAGAAATAATTTCATATATAAATATTGAATTAAATTTATGTAGACAAATTGTAAATGCTTTTGACATAACAGGTGATGCATACATCTAACAACACCCTGTTTTTTATGTTTTTAATTCATTTATAAAGCCACTTTAAACTTTGTCGTTACATACAGTATTGTTATATTATAATGCTATCATATTATGTGCAGGCAATTAGCTTACTTTGTTGTAAATAGAAAATCCTGACAATATCACTGCTAAATACATATAAATATTGTGAGATAATCATAAGCCGTCAACTAGTCTCTTCTCTCCTGCTTGCTTCAGCACATGGGATAGTAGCCAAATGCTTCCCTTTGCTTATCTTCTATTACCATGCTGAATGCTGTTAGCAAGCGAGCTAATGTTAACTGTTTCAATTCATTAAGGAATGTTATGTCGCTTATGTCGGCAACACAAGAAGCCAGTTACAAGGGGTAAAGAGATGCGTGTCTTCATTGAGTCTCCCTGCTAGTGCTACAGAAAAGACAAGTTGGACAAACACGCATCCTCTGATCACCATAGAGCTGCCATGCAATGTCACATGCAGTTGATGAAAGGTGTCATGTCTATTTTAATTTCAGAACTGTATTTGGAAGACTGTGTACTGGCTATCAATGCATGTTTGTTTAATTTTTCAAATGTTAAATAAAACCTACAGGCAACACTGTCACTGCCGCCTTTGAACCAATGATTGTCCTAGAACATGAGGCTGTAATTGGGGGTTTTAAATGTCTATACTGGCTGGTTAAGCACGAAATTTCCCATCACATGAACTACACAGCTTTGCTTGATCTGGCCCAGCTGCTTAGCTGTATGTATTTTGAAAAGCTAAAGGTAAGAATTATGGATTTTAACAGCACATGACAAATAATTTGCATGTCTGTGCCTCAAGTTAGTAATTTATGGTTAAATTCTGTCATGCTAAATGTAATTATGAATTTGAATAAATAATAAAATGTGTTAATGCCTATTACTATTTTCATTGTGGCTATATTTGTAATAACTGTCCAAATCTAAATGTTTGCATGCTTTTCAGGTTGGTCAGAGCACCAATTACAGGTCTCACAAGATCACTGATGACATGCTGGGAATTCTGGCAGCAGTCATTGCGAAACCTATCCTGCAGGAGATCCAGGCTTCCCAAGCAGTGGGACTTGAGCTGGATGAAAGTACTGATGTGTCTGTACTTAAACAGCTTGAAATCCATGTCAGGTATGCAACCATGTAATTAAGCAGCATTTTTTTATGAATAAATAATCAAACTAAATAATGAATGCTTATGGATTCATAATTATTATCATTATTTATCTTGATTTTGTAAGATACTTGGACCGAGAGGGCAAGCTCTACTGCCACTTCCTTGCTTTGGTCCCCATTGTGGATGGGAAAGCAGACACCATAGTAGCTGCTGTTATGGAGGTTGTGACAAAGAAGGAGATCCCTACTCATCTCATCTTTGGTTTAGGGACTGACGGTGCAGCTGTAATGACAGGTAGCTAAGAAATCTTTGTATTATTCCCTGAAAAGTCTTATTCACCTAACCCTTCATTTAGAGTCTGTTCTAATAATAAAATGATTGTTTTTAATCAACTCTTAAAAAACAAAAACTTTCATAGGATGAAGAAACGGAGTGGAAAAACAGCTAACATACATTTGGCCATGGCTGCATTGTGCGCAGTGTGCTGCCCATAGGCTTTCACTGGCCTGTAAAGATGCAGCAGTAGCAAAGGGTCGACAGCTCAAGGCAGTAACTGATCAAATACAAAACACAGACACTGCTCTGTACAATGAAACAAGTTTATTGAACTACTTCTAAGATTACATGAGACTAAAACTACCTAAAACACACACACACACACACACACACACACATACATACAGTTCTGAAGATGAGAGTCATTGGGTTGGACTGAAGTCCCAAAGTCTAGTATACTACCAGTTCTAACTCGCAACCTGAGAAAAATCACAAAAGCAGAGATCTGGCTTGTCTTTAACTGCTTAAAGGATTTAGCACCGGTTCAGCAAGAGATTGGAAACTTTGTTTGGGTTACTTGCGATTTGAGTTGGCTGCTCAGCCGATCGGGGCCCGTCTCCTTGGCTCGTGTTAAGCTGAAAGAGGAATCCCGGCTTGGATTGGCTGTCGTTTAGGTGACGCAGTTTCAGGGAAGCCCTTGCGGTGATTGGTTGGTTGCTTGGTTACGTGAGAGTTTTGAAGTCCCTCTGAGAGTCTGCTTGCGCGGCTTTAGGCTTTGAGGATTTCCGCAGAGTCACGAAGTTCCAACGAAGTGTTTTGAGTCTGGCGTCTTGCTCGCATGATGTTACCGCGTGTGAGCGCTTTGTAGCGCTATCAACGAAGACGAAGAGCAGTTTCAAACCATGGCAAAAGAGCAAGCAAGTGAGCTGTTTATGACATCAGGTTTTAAGGAGGCCGCTTTGGTTCATCCCAGAAGCGAATGTCCCAATCAGATGCTGTTGCAGGGCTTAGCCATGCCCCATACTGTCCTTCTTTGGACACAAAACTTAATCTGATCTGCGATCTCCCATGTGGGGAACATTTCTGGAGTTTTAATAACTTCTTATAAAAGTATTATCATCATTCGTATGATGCTGAAAATCGACATATAATTCATTTCAAATTCCTGTATTTGAAATAAGCTTTAACACGATACTGCACACGGCTATCTATTCAAAAGAAAGTCATAAGGCAAAGATCAAAATAAAGCACACAACGCATAACATAAAACACCAAGCATATATATAAGACATCAAACATGTTATTTGTTAATACACTTGCTCTAATAGCAATGGAAATAAATGATTGTCTTTAGAGATCATTTATGTAAATTTGTGTTTCTTTTGTTGTAAGAGAAAAGTTGAAGACTGAGAGAAGCATGCAGGAGTCATCAGACGGTCATGCTACAGATCTCGTGGTTTTGCGGGCCTGAGGGCATCAGTTGATTTAATCACCATTTTCCTGCTGGATGCATACATCCGTTCATGATCCATATATGCTGATCAGATCACGAGGCTCCTCCATGGGTTGCAAGAAAGACTCTGTTTAGTCCTGGATACAAAAGACCTTTGTTGTTCCTGATTAACTTAATTATTATCATCCCTTTTCAGTAGAGGAAAACGCTGACAGGAAACGGTTCAAACCATGGCCTGAGATTGATTATTAACTAGTCTTATGACCGCGAAGGTTGGTAGAAGACTTTTTAACTCTTTTTGGAATGAGCTGGTTCTGCCGTTATTTGGTGTGTCCGTTCGATAAGGCACTACAATATATTGCTTAAGGGGATAGTTCACCCAAAAATGAAAATTACCCCATGACCAGCCCCCCCACCCCCCCCAACATCCCGGGCTGATGCTCACAAGTCCGGGATAAGTATACAGCGCGTCGCTAACACTCCCACCACCTCTACCTCTACCTTTCTCTGCACAGACCCTGTGCACCCAGGACGCGATCTTCCCAGATGTCCTTCACTCCGGCGCCGGGACACCACGGACCCTGGGTGCAGCAGCAGCGGAAGACGCGAGCCAGGCCCCATGCGAGGACCTCTCCCCCTCCACTGCCTCCGGTCTTCGAGATCTCCACCCGGAACCGCTTCGCTCCCCTCCACGAGACGGAACGCGACGCTGTGATCGTCGGAGACTCCATCGTCCGGCACGTCCATGTTAGGTTAGCTGAAGGTAAAGCGCACAATCACTGTTTCCCTGGCGCTCGTGTTCTCGATGTTTCTGCGCAGATACCCACGATCCTGAAGGACGACGAGAGCATCGGCGCGATCGTGCTGCACGCGGGGGTGAACGACACCAGGCTGCGGCAGACAGAGACACTTCAGGAGCCTGATTGAGACGGTGTGCAGCACATCACCCGCGGCGACAATCATCGTGTCTGGACCGCTTCCCACGTATCTACGAGGACACGAAAGGTTCAGTAGACTTTTTGCTTTAAACAAATGGTTATTGTCATGGTGTAAAGAACAGAAACTACTCTTTGTTAATAATTGGAATCTTTTCTGGGAGCGTCCCAGGCTTTTCCGGGCTGATGGCCTGCACCCCAGCAGAGTCGGAGCAGAACTCCTGTCGGACAACATCTCCAGGACTCTACGCTCCATCTGACTAGTAAGCCCATTCTCAAATAACTGCTATGATGACTTTTGTTCTACCCACTTAAATGATATAAATACTTGTGCTGTCCAATCTATAAAGACTGTGTCTGTTCCCCGAACAGTGAAGCCAAAATATAAATTTAATGCAGGATCTAGAAATAATTTGATCGTGATTAAACCAGAAAAATGCAAAACAAATAAACAAAAGCAATTTTTAAAGCTTGGGCTCCTAAACATTAGATCACTCGCACCCAAAGCAGTCACAGATAATAGTTTTGATGTGCTCTGCTTGACTGAAACCTGGCTCAAACCAAATGATTATATTGGTCTAAATGAGTCTACTCCACCAAGCTACTGTTATAAGCATGAGCCCCGTTAGACTGGCCGTGCCGGCGGTGTTGCAACAATATATAGTGATATTCTCAATGTTACCCAGAAAACAGGATACAGGTTTAACTCATTTGAATTACTTTCTGCTTAATGTTACACTGTCAGGTATGCAAAAGAAATCTCTCCTATCTCTTGCTCTGGCTACTGTGTATAGACTGCCAGGGCCGAATGCAGATTTCTTAAAAGAATTTGCAGATTTCCTCTCAGACCTATTGGTTACTGTTGATAAAGCGCTAACTGTCGGAGATTTTAACATTCACGTTGATAATACAAATGATGTGTTAGGACTTGCGTTTACTGACCTAATAAATTCTTTTGGAGTCAAGCAAAATGTCACCGGGCCCACTCATCGTTTTAATCAGACGCTAGATTTAATTATATCGCATGGAATTGAAAAACGTACTGCGCCATGGTACAACAGTAATACCCATTCTCTCAAGAAAGAAACTTGTAAACTTGAGCGCAAATGGAGAAAAACTAACTTGGAAGTTTTAACAAATAAACAGACGCCACCCGATCTAAATATTCCCTCACAATTTAATAGTAATGACTTTATGAATTTCTTCACTGATAGGATAGATAACATCAGAAATACAATAACAAACGTAGATTCTGCAGCGTCTAGTACTTCAGCTCCATTCATCGCAGAAAACCTGCTGTGCTTTACGACTATAGGACAGGAAGAGCTAAATAAACTTATCACTGCATCTAAACCAACAACACGCCTATTAGATCCTGTACCCACTAAATTACGAAAGAGTTGTTACCTGTAGCAGAAGAACCGCTTCTCAATATTATTAACTCATCGATATCTTTAGGTCACGTCCCAAAATCATTCAATCTGGAGGTTATTAAGCCTCTTATTAAAAAAACACAACTAGATCCTAATGAACTAGCAAATTACAGACTCATTTCTAATCTTCCATTTATGTCTAAAATTTTTGAAAAAAGTTGTGTCTGCTCAGTTGTGCTCCTTTTTGCAAAAAAATGATCTCTATGAAGAATTTCAGTCAGGTTTCAGGCCCCACCGCAGCACAGAAACCGCACTTGTTAAAATTACAAATGACTTGCTTCTTGCGTCAGACCAAGGCTGCATCTCATTGCTAGTTTTATTTGATCTAGTTTTATTTGAGTGCTGCGTTCGACACTATAGATCATAACATACTCATAGATCGATTACAAAACTATACGGGTATTCAAGGGCAGGCTTTAAGATGGTTTAGATCCTACCTGTCTGATCGCTACCACTTTGTTTATTTAAACAGGGAGTCATCTCAGTTATCACCAGTAAAGTATGGAGTACCACAAGAATCTCTCCTAGGTCCTCTGCTATTTTCAATATACATGTTTCCCCTTGGTAATATTATAAGAAAATATGGGATTAGTTTCCATTGTTATGCTGATGATACTCAACTATATATCTCAACAAGACCAGATGAAACTTCTAAATTATCTAAGCTAACAGAGTGTGTTAAAAATGTAAAAGATTGGATGACCAATAATTTTCTCCTATTAAACTCAGATAAGACAGAGATATTACTTATTGGACCAAAAAAACAGTACACAGAATCTCTTGGATTATAATTTGCAACTAGACAGATGTACTGTTACTTCCTCTACAGTCAAAAATCTGGGTGTTATATTAGACAGCAACTTGTCTTTTGAAAATCATATTTCCCATGTTACAAAAACAGCATTCTTCCATCTTAGAAACATTGCCAAGCTACGAAACATGTTACCTGTTTCTGATGCAGAAAAGCTAGTTCATGCATTCATGACCTCTAGACTGGACTATTGTAATGCACTGCTAGCTGGTTGTCCTGCATCTTCAATAAACAAACTACAGGTAGTCCAAAATGCAGCGGCTAGAGTCCTTACCAGGTCAAGAAAATATGATCATATTACCCCAATTTTACAGTCTCTGCACTGGCTACCTATTAAGTTCCGCATAAGTTACAAAATATTATTACTTACCCATAAGGCCCTTAATGGTTTAGCTCCTGCGTACCTAACTAGTCTTCTACCACGCTATCACGCTCCCTAAGGTCGCAAAACTCTGGACTTTTGGTAGTACCTAGGATAACAAAGTCAACTAAAGGAGGCAGAGCCTTTTCACATTTGGCTCCCAAACTCTGGAATAGCCTTCCTGATAACATCTAGATTAAAGACACATCTCTTTAGCCACACACACATTTTTGTTCTTTAGCTTGGATTGAACAAATTATTTTTGCTTGGTTGGAACAGAAGCTATGTAAATTATGTCTCTATTTGTTTCTCTGTTTCTGCCACGGGATTAACATCCCGTTGTAACTAGGATTTACACAAGCTTCAGTCTGGATCCAGAACACCTGAGAAGAGATGATGCCAACCCCTCAGAGGACCTCAGATGATGCCTACCCTCAGACAACATACAGAGCTACCAAATTTCGCCATAAGTTAAATATATTAAGTTTCTACAATATATAAATATATTGTAGAAACTTAATTTCCTGTAAAGCTGCTTTGCAACGATTTGTATTTGTAGCGCTATACAAATAAACTTGAATTGAATTGAATTGAATATTTAAAACTTTATAAACCGTAATAGCTTCTGCTGTGTCATACTTGCGATCACAAGAGAGTGGCATTCCAGCGGATGATGTAGGACATAGACGTAGCGTAAGCACTGGTGAATACATGCTAGTCTCGCGAGAACCAAGTTTTATTTACAGCAAAGGAAAACCAATCTCCTCTTGGCTTATATTTAAATCCTTCGACATTTTGCTTTACAAATCCTCATTTTGTACTTCTAATTCTTGACCAGTGTTTTGTTTTGCTCTCTCCTCTACGATTCCATGTTCATCACTTCTCACCAGAGCTTATGCTACACCTACATCCTACGTCATCCGCTTGAATGCCACTCTCGTGAATGAGCTTACGGCAGTTAGCGGAAGCTACACTGTAAAAAATTTCAGTGATTTTAACAATAAAAAATTGTGAAAATACTACAGTAAAAACCTTTTAAATGGTTAATGGCAAGTTCCCCTACTATATACGGTAAAAAACTGTAATAGACATTTCAGACAACTTTATGGTAAAATAGCATTTTTGGAAGTGAAAAAGACTATAATTTACAGGGAAAAAACATAAATTGACGTTCCCAAAATTCCCTGCATTGCATTTCAAGTTTGATGTTTTTTCTTTGAAATATCTATGTTTCTTCTTAGTTTTTTGGTAACACTTTACAATAAGGTGTCAATTTGTTAACATTAGTTAATGTATTAACTAACATGAACGATCAATGAACAATACATTTATTACACTATTTAGTAATCTTTGTTAATGTTATTAATTTAAAATCAAACTTGACATGCATTATCATGGACACCGATGTAAGTACATGGCCTTGGTGAGAATATTTCAAATGTCATTTTTAAAGTTAATACTCATTTTCATAATAATTATGAATTATCAATGTATTTCTGAGGTCATATCATTGGACATGTAAACCTAAGAATACCTGACCATACCCTAAAAATGTCACATTATCTCACATTTTAAAGAGAGTCACATTTTAAAGGTCCTTCTCTGTGATATAATTTCCTGTCACATGATCTTCTTGCAAAATATTAACAAAATGGCTCCTTGAATAGTGGTTACACCACCTTGATACTCAAGGAATTTGACTTGACTCCCATATTTCCCCAAATTAATTATAATATTCAGAACAATGGTGCTTCATTTACTTTTATTTACTATAAAATAGTACTAATGTACGGTTATGCCAAACTAGCTGATCTGATGTTTTATTGAGAATTTCACCTTTTTTAAACAAGATCAATTTTTTGGTACAAGTTTTTTATGGTTACACCACATCGACATTTTTGCAATAATCCTCCAAATATTCTCTCAAAATGAATTAAAACCAGAAAGTTTAGACTTGGTCCACAAAAAAGAGAATGTATGCAATTAATTTGCACATTTATTTTGAGATTTTAACCCTTAAATTTAATTAAACCATATGTACACAAAAAAATTAGTGTCACGTCATTGGCCCATTTATATATTCTGTGGAAGGCGTAGGACCAAGAAATGTTCGTCCAATCAAAACGCTCGGTCCGAGCGTTTTTATTGACTTTCCTACCTGCCTGTCAACGCATGTATTAGCATACCTCTCCGCACCCTGTTCGCGCAGAGAGGTTACGTCATCAGCGCGATCACGCACACTGTGAAGACAGAGCGAAAATAGCAGACAAACATCAACAACCCGATCTTCCTTCCTGGTATTGTAGTACTTTTACTAACTGTACTATAAAGTTTTCTCACCACTGAATGACACATGATGTAGCCCAGCGGTTCCCAATTCCAGTCCTCCCGCTCCCTGCTCTGCATATTTTGCATGTCTCTCTTAGTTAACACACCTGATTCAGATAACCAGCTCGTTAGAAGAGAGCTACGTGCATGAATTGTGTTCCGATTGATATGATCCCTACACAGTGTTCTTTGCTCCCTACTCCCTGAGCAGGGGAAATCCGTTGAATTTTACTTCACTTCGGAACATTCATTCACGGATTTGCACTGCACGGCATCTTCACACACAGACAAAACTTACTAGAGAAGTGTGAAGTGTGGCATAATATACCTCTGTAAATAAATACTATTTAAATTTACGTCTTGCACACTTTAATGCCCTTTGTATGGAACATATACACTTGCTTTGAATTGGAAACCGCTGATGTAGCCTATTGTAGTAATGTTGTCTCTGGTATTCTGGTCTGTGAGCATATTTGCGTGCAGGGGGTGTGGCTTTAGACAGCGATTGCAGGAGGGTGGGACGTTCGCTTTCAGTGCTATCAGGCAAAAGATCGCATTTTCCAAGATCTCCTACTGCACATTTAAGGTTAGGGTAGGTTTTTTTTTTTTTAATTGAACAATCATTAATGTACAGACAACTTATAACAAAACATATTCACATTACAATATACAGAACAGGTGCATGCAAATACAACAGAAAGAGAGAGAGAACAGAGAGAGGCAAAAAATAAACAAATACATAAATAACTGAAATAAAATAAATCATTGAAGGGAGGCTAGGGTTTTTCTTGTAAATCATATTCTATAATAATAGAAAACAGATTTATTGCATTCGTCCCCTTCATCACCTTAAGGGCTTTTGTATACAAAACAAACTCATTGTGAAATGCACAAAAGGCTGGTTTAACTTTCAAGTATTTAGATTTGTGTATATAAAACTTTCCCATAATAAGGATGCTATTGACCAGAAAATCATCTTTGCTACTGTTGAAAGTGAAAGTCGTGACGTATTGTCAAGTATGGTGACCCATACTCGAAATTGGTGCTCTGCATTTAACCCATCCAAGTGCACACACACAGCAGTGAGTAGTGAACAAACGCACACACACACACACACCGTGAACACACACCCGGAGCAGTGGGCAGCCATTGCTCCAGCGCCCGGGGAGCAATTGGGGGTTCGGTGCCTTGCTCAAGGGCACCTCAGTCATGGTATCGAAGGCAGAGACAGTGCTGTTTGCTCACAAGCCCCACCTTTAATTCCTGCCGGTGCGAGAATCGAACCGGCAACCTTCAGGTTACAAGCCCGACTCCCTAACCGTCAGGCCACGACTTCCCCCATTGTTCATTACAAGTCCATAGATAATGTCCTTTAGGGTGAAGCTGTCAAGGTAACGTACCTTTGGGTAAAGCCAGTCATGAATATCAGACCATAAAGCATCCACATACATACAATGAAAAAACAGATGATCCGTGGTTTCAATGTCATCACAGAATATACATTTAGGTTAGGGTAGGTATAATGTTGACGTACTTGCAGTTACTTATAGTCAGTTTGTCTGTTGGGGAACCATCAAAATAAAGTGTTAACATATATTTAGCAGATATACTACTAATACTCCAGTGACTGCTAGTTGACATGTAGTTGCAGAGTTACTTACCAACAGCTGTCTAAAGGGTACCATCAAAATAATCAAACTGATATTAAAATAAAAAATAGTTCAAAGCAAATGTGTCATATTACACATTCATCTGATCTGATATCTGATCTTATGGCTGTTTGATAGAAAAAAAAAATATTACTATTATTATACAGGTATACTTATAAGTGGTCATTGATGGCTTTAAGTAAAGTAGCATAAAAAAAGATGGCAAGATATGAGACTTATAATACATTATAACTATGAGAAATATAATCCATTATAACTTAAGTGGATGCATACTCTTAAAAGCTATAACCACAAATATGTAAATATTATAATACATTAAAACTGTTCTTATGAATATTCATAAGATGATATAACACATTATAAGGTTTTTTATAATGCATTCATTATAATGCTTTAAGAATACCCTTATAATGTATTATAAATATGGGCTTCATAGAAAGTGTTACCAGAATTTTCACCGGAAATGTCATCTGAACGAGTACGTAACAAGTCTGTCACTTTTGTTCTGACCAACTGAGGAAAAAAAAAGCATTACAATAAACCGCGATACCAATGGTGATTAAATCTAGCAATCATTTAATTAGCTCATATCACATCAAACTAGGGCTGAACGATTTTGGAAAATAATCTAATTGCGATTTTTTTTTTTTACCAATATTGCGATTACGATTTAATATGCAATTATTTTTTAAAGATTTTTAAATCATTGTATAGTATGACCAACACAATATTAGATAGATTAAACATAAATGTTCTTTTCTGTAGGCCAGGCCTGTATGTTACGATGAAATTAAGTGATGCATGAATTGATATGAATGACATTATTTAACAACTACAATCACAGTAGTATATTGACTGATTTGTTGAACTTCCAGCCTTGTAAGCATAATAATTATGACAACATAAGCACTGACAAATAAGTCTGGTGTAAACATCATTATCAAAGTCAGTAACAAATCACATAAACTAAAGTAGATTGCAGAAATATAAAAACAAATCTGTTGCTTTACCACACTCAGTATTTAGGTAATTCAAAGTCACTGTAATAAACATATACGTAAACATGTGGATTGCACTTCTTAAACACTGTCTGTTAACTTTAGACAGACTTGAAATAAATAAATAAGAATATATATATCATCATGTTTTCAACACGAGCTCAGTGAAATGTTCTATGATTGGGTGTTAATATTCTGTTCAGTAATTGGTTAAAGCTGACGTGGCTGCTGCCGCTTACAAAAAGATAAAATATTTTTATCTTTGGTGGTACCTGCCGCGAAGCGCCGTGCTCGTGGAAGCGGCATGATTTTGGGTGCACAAGCACTGCTTGCGCTCTCCCTCCGCGCCGCCAGCGAAACCGCCCGCGGTTTGCCGCTTTCCGTATGTCGCCCATTGAAAATAAACCAGACAATCGCGACTGCCACGTCCTGCGTGAAAGGGTCTTAATATTAATATATTATGCTTTCTCTCGCCGTACTTTGATGTCATTCACCGATCGATCTTCAAGTCGAACACACCTCTTTACTCTCGCGTGTCACGTGACGTGACAGAGTGTAATTGCAGAGACTGCGGTTGAAAAATCGCGTTTTTTCATATCGCGATATTATCGCAAATGCAATTAATCGTTCAGCCCTACATCAAACCATGCAAATTATTATTATTATTCTACTTTGTTCTCAAATTATTAATGTTAACAACATCAGAATTGCATGGCTATGTGTATGTAGTGTGTGTTAACGTGTAGATTTCAATTTCTGTACAGTCTAATCTCTAATTGTCATACCATTCGAATTTCATATTAAGAAATTCTTTTAACCCAAAAACCAAACCAGTTTTCCTTCAAACTGGTTCTCTTTAAAATACAACTCCTGTGTAATCCCAGGCTATCTGTAATCAGATGCACATTTAAAACTGGAATAATTTAATTTCAGTCACGTGTTTCATAAACACATAATCCTCTCTGGATTACAATCTGCCATCAAAATGATAAGTTTAATTATTCCATCTGCTATGAGAAAAGGCTAACGATCCACCACCTGCAGGATCCACACATGCGATATAGCCTGTTAGCCGGGACTCAATCTTTAAGTGTACAGACGTGACGTAAAGAAGCAGTGCCATGCTTGAATTTCCCGCGAAAACCTACCCGTACCACTCAAATTAGAAAACATTATTATAAGCTAACCGTTGTGAATCGGGCTAAAGTAAGGCAATAGTTTTGAACACTGGCTGGTTATGTACTTGCTCAAATACTGATTTCAGATCATTTTTTACCCAAACAAAGTTACGGACTGCAGCTTTAAATATAATGAATGGTTCCTGACACTGATTACGTTTTCCTCCAGTGGGAGTAGTTCTCAGAGGAATATGACACGATTCGCTGTACTTTTGTGTCCTTAAACGCTTGTTTTTTGGGTCGACAGCTTATAAAAACATAGTTCTGGGTTTTTTAGCTTGTTCACTGTACACCTCGTCACACAGCAGCTTTTAGGCATTGTTCTGTTTTTTGTTATAAGTCAGAAATTACAAGGAGGCAGCTTCCCGCAATACAAAGTCAATTGAGAGCGTTGGATTGTTTTCCCTCCGGTGGGCGTGGTTTTCACAGCATGTCGCTCTGTCTCTATAGTAATAAAAGTGACTGGACTTGACTGAATATTTCCAAATGTTCCAAATACTTCCAAATGTTGTCTGCTAACACTCTGTCCCAAATCTCCGTCAATTTAATGCCATTATTTCTGATCATATCAATGATTGCAGTTTCCCGCAGTGAAAATCTAACTTATCCCACTTGTGGGAGGAAATATACACACAATTGGGTTTGGAGGCTTTGCTCAATTTACTGTACTGTAATGTGCAGCTCAGTCAGATGCCCTTGCAGAATGCACACCTTATGAAGAAAATTCTCACAATTGATGCCTCCATTGAGAGTTGCAGATTTGTCTGCCTTCTCAGACCAGCCTCTCTCACTGATAAAGTATGATTTAATGCATGATCAGTTATATTAGCCCTAATCACATCTGAGACTCTAGCTCTTGATCTTCCACCAGCCACTCTTCTTCCTCTGCCAGCCACTTCTCTATCTTTGCCTGGGACCATGTTTACATTACAGTACACAATTTTTCCTAAGCAAACAGACAAACAGCTGCTGCTGCACATCTGAAATACTTTGTCCAGTCTAAATAAATGTGCAAGGTGCACATTGCCATATAAGAAGGCACCGAGTTCAGCTGGAGAATCTACAGGGCTTCCAAAATCATGGACAGGTCCAATTGTGCTTTGCCGAATCGACTCCTGGGGATAGAGCCTCCACTCTCTGCAGAGCGTCTTCAAACGCAAGAGTGAATCAATTGCGCGATTGAGGTCACCCGGGGTGTGAGTGGCACACAGTGACTTCAGTCACTGCTGACTACAAAGCAGGAGATGGCGGTCGATAAAGCTGCACAGTTAATCAAAATCTAAATGAAATTGCAATTAAATTGTTCGGTTTAGTGTGATTGTGAAATCACGAAAGCTGTTATGCGCAGCTTGTCAGTGATAAGTAGCAAATTCTTGAGTAGCAAATGATTGAGCTGCTTATAACGTGAATTTGAAAAAGAAACGTGTCAAACATTTACATTTACATTTAGAAGACACTTTTATCCAAAGTGACTTACAAAAGAGGACAATAGAAGCAATCAAAATCAACAAAAGAGCAATGATATGCAAGTGCTATAACAAGTCTCAGTTAGCCTAACACAGTACACTAGCAAGGTTTTTTTTTTTTTTTTTTTTTTTAAGAAAACAAGTAGATAGAATAGAAAGCTAGTGTTAGTTTTTAAAGAAAAAGTAGCAGTTAGAGAATAAATATGCAGTTAATAGAGGGTCAAGGGTGTGTGTGTTTTTTTTTAATAAAAAGAAGACAGATAGAGAATATAGAATTAGAATAGAGAGTGATAGAGTTAGAGGGTCAAATAAAGATGGAAGAGATGTGTTTTTAGCCGTTTCTTGAAGATGGTTAAGGATTCAGCTGCTCGGATTGAGTTGGGCAGGTCATTCCACCAGGTGGGAACAGTGAATGAAAAAGTCAGTGAAAGTGATTTTGTGGCTTTTTGGGATGGCACAATAATGCGGCGTTCACTTACAGAATGCAAGCTTCTAGAGGGCACACAGGTCTGAAGTACTGAATTTAGGTAAAGGGGTGCAGAGCCAGAGGTGATTTTTGTAGGCAAACATTAATGCCTTGAATTTTATGCGAGCAGCTATTGGTAGCCAGTGCAAATTGATGAACAGGTGTGACGTGCATTCTTTTCGGTTCATTAAAGATTAATCTTGCAGCGGCATTTTGGATTAATTGTAGAGGTTTGATGGAATTGGCTGGAAGACCTGTCAAGAGAGCACTGCAGTAGTCAAGTCTGGAAAGAACAAGAGCTTGAACAAGAAGTTGTGTTGCATGTTCTGAAAGAAAGGGCCTGATCTTCCTAATATTGTATAAAGCAAATCTGCAGGACCGGGCAGTTTTAGCAATGTGGTCTGAGAAATTCAGCTTATCATCAATCACAACTCCAAGGTTTCTGGCTGTTTTTGAAGGAGTTATGGTTAATGAGACTAACTGGAAGGTGAAATTGTGATGAAGTGATGGGTTTGCTGAAACTACAAGCAGTTCTGTCTTAGCTAGGTTCAGTTGAAGGTGATGGTACTTCATCCAGCAAGAAATGTCTGTTAGACATGCTGAGATGTGAGCAGCTCTCAAGCAGCTTGAGTATCATCAGCATAGCAGTGATACGAAAAAGCCATGTTTCTGAATGACAGAACCTAGTGATGTCATGTAGACAGAGAAGAGAAGTGGTCCAAGAACTGAGCCCTGAGGCACCCCAGTAGCTAGATGTTGCGACTTGGATACCTCACCTCTCCAAGATACCTTGAAGGATCTATCTGAGAGGTAAGACTCAAACCACTGGAGTGCGGTTCCTGAGATGCCCTTTCTCAGTAGGGTTGACAGGAGGATCTGGTGGTTGATCGTATCAAAAGCAGCAGACAGATCCAGCAAGATGAGTAATGAAGACTTGGAAGCTGCTCTGGCAAGTCTTAGGGCTTCAACAACTGAGAGCAAGGCAGTCTCGGTCGAATGTCCACTTCTGAAGCCAGATTGGTTGCTGTCCAGGAGGTTGTTCTGTGTGAGAAAGGCAGAGACTTGGTTGAACACAACTCGTTCAAGTGTTTTTGCAATGAAAGGTAGAAGGCAAACCGGTCTATAGTTCCCTAAAAGAGTTCGGTTAAGAGTGGGTTTCTTAAGAAGTGGGGTTATAAGAGCCTGTTTAAAAGCTGAGGGAAAAACTCCAGTGTGAAGGGATGTGTTAACGATGCGAGTGAGTGCAGGTACAACTGGAGGAGAAATGGCTTGAAGGAGATGAGATGGAATAGGATCAAGCGGACAAGTAGTAGGATGACTGGAAAGGATGAGTTTAGAGACTTCTGCCTCAGAGAGTGGAGAGAAGGATGTGAACTAGTGTATGTTTGCTGGTAAGATGTGTTTGACAGTTTGAGGTGTGGAGAATTGTGCAGTGAGGTTTTATTAATGCAATTTTAATCACTGCAATTTTATTAATGAAGAATGTGTCTGTCATGAATCTGGTCCATGGACTTACATCTGCTTGCCACCAGAGGTCACTCTTCCATTACATTGACTCTCACACTACACAGACTGTTACATATCACTCCGGACTAAATTTTCCAGCAGCCACTTCACTAATCACACGCTCACACCTGAGACCCATCACACAATCACACACCCTACATAAGCTTTGGACTTCCTCATTCTAATCGCCGAGTATTGTTCTGCGTATCGCTCTCCTAGTGATAGCTGCGATACGGAACCAGTGTTTAGTTTTCATAGTCTAGTCTTAGTTTTGCCTTGCTTGTTTTTCACGTGTTCTGATTCTAGCCTGTGTTTCCTGGATTTACCCTTGTCTCGCCGTTCGGACTCTATTTATGCCTCGCCTGGAATATTGCTCATGGTTCTGGATTACCCCTCTTCTCAAGCCCTCTGGATATTGTTCACCGATCGAAGACCCACGCTTGCCTTAGGATTACTCTTTGTCTTGTCTGTGTTATACCTGTTTGCCACTATTTGAACCATGCCTGTTATGACAACGTCTCTGTCTAATAAAAGCCTGCAAATGGATCTGCATATCTCTCGTCTCAGTCGCCCTGTTACTAGAGGTCAACTGATAGTGGATTTTACCGATACTGATAGCTAGGTTGGACCACGCTGGCCGCTACTGATTAATTAACCGATAGTTTTTAAAATGGATACTGAACGAAAACTAAATAGAGTTTTACTATTTTTAAAAAAGCTGTAACAGTACTGAACCATACTTTGTAAATGAATAAAAAAATTGTATTAATATTAATTACTATATTGATTATTAAAGTTATTTCATAGTTTACTAATGTTAAAAGAAGAAACTTTAAAATTTAAAGATGAAGCCTATTAATAAGAGTAAATGTTGAAATGAAATGAACATAATCTAACAAGGAACAATACTTCTACAGCTTTCATTAATGTTACAAATGGACTCTTATTGTTAAGTATTACCATTTCATTTCAACAGTCATGCTTAAAGATGGCCGTCTTGAAATACCTACACAAGGCCATATTAAAATTACATGCACAGGTTATTGATATTGTATGTGTACTCTCACATTTTATTTGCTGCTATTTTAGAACACTGCACGATTATTATCTAATCAAAATTTAAAAAAAATATGCAAGTGACACACTGTGCAAAAGCGCAGCGCTGCGTCTTGGAGAAGTCACGGGTTTCACACACACCAGACGCGTCAATTCAAGCATAAATGTGGCATAAATGAGTTTGAAGTTCGGTGTTTAAAAAAACAGAGCAAACGGAAAGAGAAAGCGTGATCTGTATTACAGCTCTCTATATGAAGCATACAGACAGTATTAGAGCCACAGAAGGACAAATGTTTTGCTGAAAAATGCACAATACATAATTTATAGCCTAGGGTGAAGTCATTATGTACATTAACAATGATTTGAGACAAATAGGCTATAATGTTTTTTAATGGAAAACTATGTGAATGGCACTCTGTTCCGCAGCAGGATTTTCTGTCGGCTGTATTTAAATGCGCGTTTGCAGTTTCCCGCTCTGTGCTGTCAGTGATTTCAGCCTCTAGAGGCCGCTCTCCTACTGTATAATGACAGCAGACCATTCTCAACCACTCCAGCAACAGATGCAACACGGAAAACTATTGGCATGGATTTTTGCCGATAACCGATAGTTCCGCAAATCAACTATCGGTGCCGATTAATCGATGAATTGGTCGAACTCTACCTGTTACACAAATACTCGCAACACAACCAAATACAGAAACGCGCTGCAAGTAGCACAGACCACAATGGGGACCCCAGCAATGCTTACAAAAGTTAACCATGATTTTATTATAGTAAAAGTGTAGTGACCATGTTTTTTTTTTTTTTGGCATACCTATTTTAATTATAGTAACCATCTTTTATTTGTATTTATTTTTATATAATAAGTAAATAAATAGGCTATTTATTAATTTTAATAATAAAACCATGATTAATTTTTGTAAGGGAAGTTATAAAAATAGTCATCTTACATAAGGTTTCACAGTTACAGTAACTGTGTATTTTGTCATAAGATCAGGATGTTAAAATAAACAAAAATCTCACATTTCAGAGCAGACATTTATAAGCATGTCACAGGTTCGTCACTTGTTGCGGTTCTCTTAAACATTTCCGTGTATTGGCAGTGCATTTCTGTCAAACTGATGAAGATGCTTTCTTAATTTCCTTAATTAAATAGTGTTTTTCTATTTGCATGTGTTTTCTAATTTGCAGCGCATTGAGCTCTCTCGGCCACCGCACAAAAGTCCAAACTGAGAAAAAATATGCAATTTGCTGCGGATGCTGATATTTATATAATGAATAATGAATTTATATAATGAATAATGAATTTACATTTTATTTTTACATTTTAAAATAAAATGTAAATCAATGAGATCTTTATAACAGTACAACAGATACTGACATAAAATTATTTAAATATCAGTCATCACTCTATAATCATTCTAAAAGTTTTTAAATTCCTTGTTTTTATTGTTGTGATTATTTTTATGATTATTTTAATTCCTTTTATGTAAAGCACTTTGAATTACCATTGTGTATGAAATGTGCTATATAAATAAACTTGGCTTGCCTATATCTCAAATAATATGTCTTAGTAAGATGAGATTTAATGATCCAAACATATAATGCAATGCAATCCAATGATGATTTAGAGACGAACAAACAAATGTTCCTCAAATGCCTGATGATCAGATTTAAGACTGATTTTTCTAAAAAAAAAATTATTCATAGACAATCAAGTAAAGCCGAGCTGCTTCAGTCCAGTAAGTGTTAAGTGTTTATCTTGAAATAAAATTATTCTTATGATTAATTGATAAAAATCAGAAAAAGATTTGACAGCAAAAAGACATGTGAAGCACGAGCTGAAGGTGGACGTTGGGATACTTATACTAAAAAACATTTTACTTGCTAAAAAAATCAATCAGACGACAGATGATGTAGTAGATTGTGAGCAACAGGTTTTGATTATTTAGGGGCCTTAGAAATTTGCGTAACACATATGATACAGCAGTTTGATAGAGTATATATTCCCTGCAAGTACTCTTGTCTGGGAATCACTGCACTGAGGGGTTAAATATGAGAGCTGACTGCATTCAGAGTGATGCAGCGACAACACTAAACGCTCCTGATGGAAACAGACCCACAGACCCACTCTTCTGAGGGTCTCAGAGTGGCGAGGGCACTCGTCTTTGACCCTCAGGTCCCACAGTAATGAAGCTGGGTGTCAAAGGGGCCAGAGAAGCTGGCGGAGACACAGGAATTGCCAGACTGGAGCAAGACAGCAATTACAGCAAACCACCAGATGTTGTGTAACTATTACATGTTGCAGACCTCGCAATCTCAAGGAATCAGCATCCTAATTCTGGCAGACACTTCAGAGCACTGGTGCCGGAGCTCAACACCCCTACAGTCTGCTCAAACAAACCTTCATTTCCCTCAACGCTGGCTAGAAATGAAAAGAAAAATATGTCTCAAAGAGGTTCTATATTGCACTGTTTGAAGTCATGTAACTTCTCTTTTCTTCCAGAATTACATAAATGGTTATTGAATGAAGGACTGAATGCCAGTGTTATTTTTATTTATTTATTTTTTTAATGACTGATTGGCAGTAAAAAGCTTGCACAGCAATAACTTGCACTGATGAATCATTCAGAGTAAGACCAGGACATAAAGTAAATAAGAGAGTCAAAGACCTCAAAAAGACCTGTCCTGCTTTGCTGCACCAAGATCCACCTCTTTTTTCAATCTCTTTCAGATCTCCCAGAATATAAGTCATCTCAGGATCCGGTCAAGATCAGCATGGCACCTGCTGTAGCAGGTTTAATTAGAAAGGCCGGATGTATTGAGACAGGACGCTGGATATGATCAGACCTTACTGAGACGTGTCAGATCAGATCACAGTAGACGGTCTGACTGGCAGTCTGACGCCTGTTTGAGCTCTGACCTCTCTCTCTCGCCGGTTATGATTGACAGAAAGACTTCAGACACCCTCTATAGACAGACAATCTGATGAGTCTCTGGAGTCTTTGGCTCTCAACCCAAATATGGAGCCAGTGGCGAGTGGATGCCAGTATCATCAAATGCCATTGGTGCTCAAGAATCTCCTGAACAAACTCCATCACTGAAATCCTACACATTAGATTTGAAGAAAAGATTGTCAGTGAATGATGACTTTAATTTCAGCCTGTTTATCATATAACTTCAGAAGACTTGAAATATAACACAAATAGAAGAGACTACTGTTAACAAGCCTTTATGATGCTTTTAGTCCTTTTATGAATGCACATTTAAAGTGCCATGGACTGTCTGCTCTGCAGACTGAAGCAAAACACAATACCATGAACTTCAAAACCTTTGGTAACACAGTCTGGTAATATCTGTGGGGCGTATTTGTTCTCATGTCTTACGATGATTCTCATTGGTTTTCTTGGGAAATGTTAAGGTTGTTTTAATTATTTCCTTCAAAGTCAAACCATAAATGCAGTAACGAGCCAACACACAATCTATAGCACAGATCAATATCATACCATATGTGCCTCATCAGATCGTTTCCTAATGAGAGCTGTGGAGCGTTTATTAACATATGGCGATTCCCTAAATCAAATCCCTTTTCCGAGGTCAAATTTTGAGCCCGGAGATATTGTCTTTTTGGAAAGTCATTGTGTCTTCAGTTAGCTGGAGTCCAGACCTCCAGCACAGTAAAGCCCACCAATATTCAACCCATCTGTCCAATATATAGAACATTAAATTAGCTCCAAACACTGTAACCTAATCGGGAATTAAGTGATACTCAAATGAAATATTCTCAACATGAAGTCACACCATGAGGACTGGGAGTGAAAGCCCTGTCCTTCATCAAAGTCAAGGCTATTTTTTCCTCATTAAAATTTAACAGTGGTGACACTGATATTGATTACGACCTTTGAAGTACAGTAATTATAAAGTGTGCTTCAAAAGCTCAAAAAGCACGGCTTCCTCTGGGTTTGGGCAGCTTGTCATGTTTGAATCAGAATTCCAGCCAGGAGTGAAAGGATGATAAATGCTTTTGGTTTTGTATTCATGCAGTCTGTTTAATTCCTCTTTCTGATGGAATATTACTCCTCAGGCTAATCAGAGAAAACTCCCGCATGGGGATTTATAAATTAAAATAAAACAATGTTCCTGTAAAAGCTCTACTACAGTACAGTTCTTAGCCTAATTCACATTTAACCCATTTAACCACAGAGCCAAACCACTCAGATATTTATTGGGTACACGGTATTATTAGGTATTGGGTACAACACACAAATTATCCTGCACAACCCATTAAAAAAAAAGACACAAACCAACACAAACCATCCAAACCCTCCACCCCACAGTACCAAATGTATTCCATAAATAAAATACCCAAATAAGACAAGAGCTTGCCCAGTAATTTTTAAACAAGTCCTGATGTTTCTTCCTGTTAGATTTATTTAAGATGAAAGTCGACTCATTTCAGACTCACAGCAGAGGAATGTGGCTCAACAAACTACTGCTTTTGTTTAACAATTCGCCTAACTCTCGCATGCTCTTTAAAACATTCTCCTTCCTCCTTTGTCCTCCTCCTCCCCCTCCTTCATCAACTCTAACAGCTGATGACTTTGCCACATTCTTCATTAATAAAATTACTAAGCTCACTGCACAATTCTCCACACCACAAACTGTCAAACACATCTTACCATCAAACATACACTCGTTCACATCCTTCTCTCCACTCTCTGAGGCAGAAGTCTCTAAACTCATCCTTTCCAGTCATCCTACTACTTGTCCGCTTGATCCTATTCCATCCCATCTCCTTCAAGCCATTTCTCCTGCAGTTGTACCTACACTCACTCACATCGTTAACACATCCCTTCACACTGGAGTTTTTCCCTCAGCATTTAAACAGGCTCTTATAACCCCACTTCTTAAGAAACCCACTCTTAACCCAACTCTTTTAGGGAACTATAGACCGGTTTCCCTTCTACCTTTCATTGCAAAAACACTTGAATGAGTTGTGTTCAACCTAGTCTCTGCCTTTCTCACACAGAACAACCTCCAGGACCGTAACCAATCTGGCTTCAGAAGTGGACATTCGACCGAAACTGCCTTGCTCTCAGTTTTTGAAGCCCTAAGACTTGCAAGAGTGGCTTCTAAGTCTTCATTACTTATCTTGCTGGATCTGTCCGCTGCTTTTGATATGGTCAACCACCAGATCTTCCTGTCAACCCTATTGAGAAAGGGCATCTCAGGAACCGCTCTCCAGTGGTTTGAGTCTTACCTCTCAGATAGATCCTTCAAGGTATCTTGGAGAGGTGAAGTATCAATGTCACAACATCTAGCTACTGGGGTGCCTCAGGGCTCAGTCCTTGGACCACTTCTCTTCTCTGTCTACATGGCATCATTAGGTTCTGTCATTCAGAAACATGGCTTTTCATATCACTGCTATGCTGATGACACTCAACTCTACCTCTCATTCCATCCTGATGATCCGACGATAACTGCTCGCATCTCAGCATGTATAACAGACATTTCTTGCTGGATGAAGGACCATCACCTTCAACTCAACCTAGCTAAGACAGAACTGCTTGTAGTTTCAGCAAACCCATCACTTCATCACAATTTCACCTTCCAGTTAGGCTCATCAACCATTACTCCTTCAAAAACAGCCAGAAACCTTGGAGTTGTGATTGATGATAAGCTGAATTTCTCAGACCACATTGCTAAAACTGCCCGGTCCTGCAGATTTGCTTTATATAATATTAGGAAGATCAGGCCCTTTCTTTCGGAATATGCAACACAACTCCTTGTTCAAGCTCTTGTTCTGTCCAGACTTGACTATTGCAATGCTCTCTTGGCAGGTCTTCCAGCCAATTCCATCAAACCTCTACACTTAATCCAAAATGCCGCTGCAAGATTAATCTTTAATGAGCCGAAAAGAACGCACGTCACACCTCTGTTCATCAATTTGCACTGGCTACCAATAGCGGCTCGCATAAAAATCAAGGCATTAATGTTTGCATACAAAACCACCTTTGGCTCTGCACCCCTTTACCTAAATTCAGTACTTCAGACCTATGTGCCCTCTAGAAGCTTGCGTTCTGCAAGTGAACGCCGCATTATTGTGCCTTCCCAAAGAGGCACAAAATCACTTTCTCTGAATTTTCATTAACTGTTCCCATCTGGTGGAATGACCTACCCAACTCAATTCGAGCAGCTGAATTCTTAGCCATCTTCAAGAAACGGCTAAAAACCAATCTCTTCCATCTTTATTTGACCCTCTAACTCTAGCATTCTTTTCTAATTTTATTTTATGTATCTCCTTTCTTTTTATTAAAAAAACAAAACAAAACAAAACACACACACACACTTGACCCTCTATCAACTGCATATTTATTCTCTAACTGCTAGCTTTTCTTAAAAAACTAAAACACTAGCTTTCTTTTCTATATTCTATCTACTTGTTTAAAAAAAAAAAAAGCCTTACTACGTGTACTGCGTTAGGCTAACCGAGACTTGTCATATCGCTTGCATGTTGTTGCTCTTTTGTTGGTTTTGATTGCTTCTATTGTCCTCATTTGTAAGTCGCTTTGGATAAAAGCGTCTGCTAAATGACTAAATGTAAATGTAAATGTTTTGTATACATATATAAAGGGCTCATCAGTTGCTGGTGACATGACAAAAGAGAGCTGCACTGATAAAATGCTTTTGTAACGGAGACGTGAGGCGTACGGATCCATGTGCAAGCTTTTATTAAACAGTGATGTAGTCAAAACCATAGACAAACACAGGCAGAGTCAAATATCAGCAAACAGGTAATAGCATGGGTAAGGCACAGAGTATTCCAAGGGCATGCGTGGGTCATCGATCAGCGAACAATATCCAGAGGGCTTGACAAGAGGGGTAGTCCGATAACGAGAGCAATAATCTAGGCGAGGTGCAAACAAAGTCTGAAACAGCAAGCAAGGGGTTAATCCAAGATACGTGGCAAGAATCAGGAACCAGGAAATCAGGCAAGGCAAGACTATGACTAGACTTAGAAAACTATAGCAGGCTCCGTAAAGTAGCTATCAGCTATCACAGTGATAAACGCTAAACAATACTCAGCACTTGAACGAGGAAGTCAATGGTTTATAAAGTATGTCTGATTGGATACAGCTGTGTGCGTATGATCAGGTGAGCGTGTGATTAGTGAGATGGCTGATGGGAAATGCAGTCCATTGTGATGTGTGGTGTGAAAGTCAATATGATGGAAAGGCGACCTCTTGTGGCAGTCGGACGGAAGGCCGCGAACCAGATTCGTGACAGAGCCCCCCCCAAGGAGCGGCTTCCAGACGCTCCAAACTCAGAACAATCCAGGAGGGCGGTGGAGCGGAGGCGGAACAGGGGGAGGGACGGAGGGCCAGGTCCGTGAGGAAGTGAAGAGACCCGGAACTGAGGCAAAGCCGGCAGAGCAGGGCACCAAGGCGGAGCTGACGGAGCAAGAGCCCACCGTGGCGGAGCAGACGGACCAGAAGACCTCCACGGCGGAGCAGAAGCCCACCAGGGCGGAGCAGACAGGACAGAAGACCTCCACGGCAGAGCAGACAGAGCAGGAGCCCACCAGTGCGGAGCAGACAAGGCAGGAGACCTCCACGGTGGAGCAGACAGAGCAGAAGACCTCCACGATGGATCAGGAGAACACCACGGCGGATCAGGGAAGCACAGCAGAGACTGGGACCTAGGGAAAACTGAGACACAAGAAAGAGAAAGAACATGCACAGACCCAAGGACCGAGGCATGGAACACAGGAAGCCCATCAATATATTTCCTCGTGGCAACTGGGAGGGCAGACAGTCCATAATCTGACTCATTGACTAGAACCAGACTGGTAGACATTTCAGTGACAGAAACTGGACAGACGGGTGGTTCAACTTCAGACACATTGTCTAGGACAGTAGTGACCAAAAGTTCATTAAACACATTACTTGAAATGAGACAGACAGATGGCTCAACATGAAATTCTTTGAGGGAAACAGGACTGACGGATAATTCAAAGACAGATTCATGGACTGAAACTGGACAGACAGGTGGTTCAACATCAGACACGCATACAAACGACACATGACTTGACTTCTTGACAAAAACTGAAGATATCAACAGTTCAACAGTTGACACACTCGGAGGGACTGAGCAAGATGACAGCTTATCATTAGACTCATTGACTGTAACTGGACCAACAGACAGTTCATAATCAAATGCATTGGCTTGAACAGGATTGACAGACAGCTCAAAATTTGGGGCATAGACAGAGACTGAAGCAGACAGTTCATAATCAGGCTCTTTGGTCGAAATGGGACAGACAGATAATTCAGGAGTAAACCCATTAACTGGAAGGGAACAGACAAACTGTACACTAATGGTTTCTTTGGCAATGACAGGGTTAACAGGACAGATCTGGGGTGCATTTATAGTTTCTGAGCTCAAGACAGACAGTTCAGGTTTAGATACCTTGACTGAGTCAGGCAAGACAGAGAGTTCGAAATCAGACACATTAGTTAAGATGAGACGGACAGACAGTTCACAATCAGCCACCATGGCTGGTTCAGAACAGGGCGAGAGTTCAAAAGCGGTCTCTGTGGCCGCGACAGGACAGGACGAGGATTTACAGATGGCCTTCATAACCGTAACAGGGCAAGATGAGGAATCACAAACGGCCTCCATAGCCGTGACAGGACAGGACGAGGGTTCATAGTCGGATACCGCTGACACCTCTGGAGGTTCTGCAGCGGTTGCCGCCACCTCTGGAGTTTCTACAGTGGTAAACTCAGGACACAGGGAGAGTTCAGTAATGGTCCCTTCGACCACAACACAACAGGCTGAGAGTACATTACTGGGCGCCACCACCATACAAGGAGCTGAAGTGAGCACCGCCGCTTCGGGAGGTTCTGCAGCATGTACCGCCACCTCTGGTGAAACTGCAGCGGGCACCATCACTTCGGGGAACACAGCAGCGAGCCCCACTACCTCAGGAGGTTCTGCAGCATCAGCCGCCACCTCTAGAGACATCATAGTGGACGCCGCCACCTCTGGGAGTTCTGTGGTGATGTATGCAGCCCAAACACACCAAAATGCGATCCCCATCATGGGAATCACTTCAGACAGGGAAATCAGTTCAGGAACAGGAGGGCTAGAGTGAGTGGGTTTGGGGATACCAGCTGCGCGTGCAGACACCAGCGGTGCATCCCTCACACTGGATACCAGACTAAGATAGTGAAGAACTAACCTTGAATCTCTGGGTGTGGCAGACAGGACGTGGGGTAACTTTGGCAGATCAGCTGCGACGTGGGGTGACTCTGGCAGATCAGCTGAGACGTGGGGTGACTCTGGCAGATCAGCTGAGACGTGGGGTGACTCTGGCAGATCAGCTGCGACGTGGGGTGACTCTGGCAGATCAGCTGCGACGTGGGGTGACTCTGGCAGATCAGCTGCGACGTGGGGTGACTCTGGCAGATCAGCTGCGACGTGGGGTGACTCTGGCAGATCAGCTGCGACGTGACGAGACTCTGGCAGATCAGCTGAGACGTGACGAGACTCTGGCAGATCAGCTGAGACGTGACGAGACTCTGGCAGATCAGCTGTGACGTGACGAGACTCTGGCAGATCAGCTGAGACGTGACGAGACTCTGGCAGATCAGCTGAGATGTGACGAGACTCTGGCAGATCAGCTGAGACGTGACGAGACTCATGATGTGACTCTGGATCAGTAGCCATGACGGGACGAAATCCTGATAGGCCAGTCTTGGCATGGCGAGGCTCAGGCGTGGCAGGCTTGTCGTGAGGAGGTTCTGGAAAATCAACTGAGATATGGTGAGACTCTAGAACCATTTTACGAAGGGACTCTTGAGTAGTAGATATCTTGTACTGAAGCTCTTGAATAGCGGCCATGTTTTGAAGGAGCTCTTGAATGGCTGGCATGACGTGAGGAGACTCTGGAGTAGCTTGTGTGACTTGACTTGACTTACGAAGATCAACCGTGACTTGACTTAGCTCATGAAGATCAGCGGTGACTTGACTTGACTCACGAAGATCAACCGTGTCCTGATTTGACTCATGACAATCAACTGAGAAATGAGGGTGCATTGTTGTGGCCGCCATTTTGTGAGTGCGCTCAGGTGTGTCCGCCATTTTAGTCACAGACGCGGTGTCGCGTCCCTCCTCTGCGACACCCACAGTGAATGAGGAGCCAACACACAACAACGCATAGTCCATAAACTGCGCGAGTGATGCGCGCGGACTCTCACGTCTAAGTTCAGACTGTAAAGGCTTATTTATCCCATCGCAGAAAATCTCTATCAAGACACAGTCCGGCAGATCAGAATAAAAAGAAATGTTCAAATACTCTTGAATATAATCCTCGAGTGATCGTGTGCCTTGTTCGAGGGCTAATAACAGTTTTGTAGTGTCTGTACCTGGCCAGTGTCCACATGAAAAGCTGCTGGATCCTTGTGGGGCTGAGTATTCTGTAACGGAGCCGACGAGACGTGAGGCGTACGGATCCATGTGCAAGCTTTTGTTAAACAGTGATGTAGTCAAAACCATAGACAAACACAGGCAGAGTCAAATATCAGCAAACAGGTAATAGCATGGGTAAGGCACAGAGTATTCCGAGGGCATGCGTGGGTCATCGATCAGCGAACAATATCCAGAGGGCTTGACAAGAGGGGTAGTCCGATAACGAGAGCAATAATCTAGGCGAGGTGCAAACAAAGTCTGAAACAGCAAGCAAGGGGTTAATCCAAGATACGTGGCAAGAATCAGGAACCAGGAAATCAGGCAAGGCAAGACTATGACTAGACTTAGAAAACTATAGCAGGCTCCGTAAAGTAGCTATCAGCTATCACAGTGATAAACGCTAAACAATACTCAGCACTTGAACGAGGAAGTCAATGGTTTATAAAGTATGTCTGATTGGATACAGCTGTGTGCGTATGATCAGGTGAGCGTGTGATTAGTGAGATGGCTGATGGGAAATGCAGTCCATTGTGATGTGTGGTGTGAAAGTCAATATGATGGAAAGGCGACCTCTTGTGGCAGTCGGACGGAAGGCCGCGAACCAGATTCGTGACAGCTTTGCTATGTCTTCTGACAAAAGAGAAGACTTATTTAAACAGCTGTATTTTATAGATGCTCCTCATTTTAGATTATGGTAGACTGAAATTAGGGCTGGGCGATATGGCCAAAAACATTATCACAATAATTTTTTTCATTTTATTCATATCAGTCGATATCAATAATCATCATGATAAATGACACAACTTTCACATTTCTTTCAAGTTTAAAGGCAGATTTTTGCTATTTGTATGAAAAACCTTAGTCTAAGTACATTGAATACAAATGCACAAATGCTATAGCTTAATCACAAAAAAATACTGTAATTATATGCCATTACTCCTTTAAAATATTTAATTCATGTCTATATTAATAATATAATAATAAAATTTGACACTAATACCCACATTTCTGACACAATACCATGGTGCAGTAGTGTTAAATGATGGCAATTTGTAGATTGAAGTCTTCTCACTTGCGCACAGTGTTTCTGCTGTTTTGTCTGCTCTAAACTACCTTATAACACAGAGTTATTTGTGTTCCTCGCTGAATTCAAGCGCTTCACACTGGATCTCACAGCTGTTTAGTGTCGCGTGACCGAGACTCATCAGCGAGTAACGCATCTGCTCTAGTGAAGCTCGCAACCGCTGCACTGTCGTTTGAACTCTTGAGCCGAGCGATAAACACTCCATGTGTCACGCTGTTTCTTTCTGCTTCTGCATAAACATTATATTGAATATTTATCGAGGAAAATTATATCACAATAATTATCGCTATCGATTTATCGCCCGCCTCTAACTGAAATACAATCAGCAATGTTAGTGTTCTCATTTTAGTTCTCAGTCCAGATTGAAATCAATTTGGCAACATTTTGTCTAGTTAAAACAGAAAATTAAAATAATAATCCTCAAAATAGAGGACTTCATAGCAAAGAAGGGGAAACAAATGACAAAAACACAACAAAATTACTAAATACTTTAAATGGAGAAAAATATTGAAAAGTAATTCAAAATAAAAAGTATAATAGTATTTCAATGATACTATTGTAAGCTATGGTTTTACTGAGAGCAGCAAGTGCGCTCAGGTTTTTCGTTTGGTGAACTGAACTACATCAGCGGTACTTGAAAACATGAAGGGGGAGGAAAGAGACAAATGTCCCTCCTTTCTCTCCCTCACTATAATCTCAAGAGTTTAATGATGAGCTTTAAATTTATCAAAAACACATCAACACTGAGCTGAGATCAAAGGTCAAAGAAATAACAAGAATTTCATCATGTAGTGCGATAATTGATGTGTGTGTGAAGATCCTCTCAAAATGAAAAATGAAGTTCACTGACGTTTTGCTAAGATGCTCACTGTTGCTAACTCAGACGTGCTTTACAGATTTCTGTGGATTTTCAGTAAATTGTGATCGGTGGTACAAAAAAAAAATAAATAAAAAAAGAGTGAACACCATTATTCCTGATTTTTCTATAACTATAATTCTGATGTAGACTACAGACCAATAAATCCAAGCAGTGCACTTTTTTTAAGATGAAGCAATTTAGCGGGTCAGCTGTCAGACACGTATGGAATATACAGATTCATACGGACTATATAATCTCTATAATCATTTTTTCATCCATTGACACTCCATGCAATCAAGACTTTCAAGCTTCAGAACAGCAGCAGTTTAATCTAAGTCTTTGGAAGAGACATGATCACTATATGATGAACAGATAATTGAACACAAATCCAGGTAAACAGAAGCTCAAACGTGTTTGCTTAACATGCGAGATCCAATGAATAAGCCAATAATAATTTACTGATGGGTGCCAGTCACGCTGTTCATTATGGAACTACTACATCTACAGCACAACTGGATCCCAGTTCTGTATGTTTGATTCATACAGTGTGATTCATTCAGTCTGATTTACTTCATATTTTCCTAAGCATTCCACTAATAGTCACATTGTTTACATTGACTTTGTATCTTAATATGTCACCTCTGTAGTATAATGAAGTTATAGCAGCTGAAACGTTTAAGTTTAGTAATGACAAGCTCACCGCTCTTACTTTTTCCCAAGTTACTCGCATGTTTCAGAGTGTGGAAAGTATAGCGAGCGCACCACCAGAGCCCTGCGGTTGTGCCCTCGGGATCCGTCTGCATCTCGGCTTTGTTATTTTTATGTTCTATACGAAAGTAAGTGGGCAGAACGAATAAACTGAAAAGCTTCTTCCTGTCACTGCACTTCACTCTGAGCGCAGCATGACTCAGAAGAGGAGAGAGACAAACAAAAGAGAGCTGTTAATCCGGTTTCTCTCTTTCTATCTGCACTCTGTTCTTTCAGCGCCTGTAATTCAGTGTGTCGGATACAAGGTCATTTCTTTCAGCTTTTGACGGCTCGCTAAATGACCTTCGCTTTAACGGCAGTGACTCACTTGTAAGGGTTCTTGTCAGCAGTGTACTCTCGTTTCTAACATACTTGCGTTTGGCTTCGGTTTAACCCACAGTGATGGCAGCTTTCACTGGTCATGACATGTATTACCACATGTGTGTCACTTAAGATCATCATCAAAGAAGTTCCTCAGATCCCTCTGTACTCGAGCTGTCAGAACACAGATGTATCTCAGGTGTGTCACATGTATCAGACTTCACACGATCTATGAGTCATGAACAAGCAGTGTTTTGTGCATAAAGTCTATTAACAAGAGTGCATTGCTTTTCAAATTAGAAGACACACCTACACTATATCAAACATGATGTCATGCTTCACACTTTCTAAGGGCAAACTAACTAGGATGGTTCATCAAAGCAAACTTCGTTCTGGTTCAGTGTTTGTTATTAGCTGGTTCTCTGTGGCGTGCTATCAGAGTACCTCTTAAACCCTCCACCTCCCCCAGCTCCACCTGCCCAGATCTACTGATTTACATACACCTATCATGCTCCTTTAACATGCTAAAACTATTCTGAGATTGAAATGCCAATGGGATCTGATATGATCAGCAAAACAATAAAGAAATTAAAGCACTATCAAAACTAAACAAAACTAAACTAAGTGTTTTGTGCATAAAGTCTATTCACAAGAGTGCGTTGCTTTTCAAATGAAAAGACACCTACATTATATCAAGCATGATGTCATGTTTTACACTTTCTAAGGGCAAACTAACTATAGGTTCATCAAAGCAAACTTCATTTGAATGTCGGCTTGACAACATCGCACATGAACGTTCTGAAGGTTTGATGCTGATGTGGACTTTATGCCGTTTGAAGACGGCAGGGCTCTACAGTGCGACCATTTCAGTCGCATTTGCGACTGAAAACTACTGCGTGCGACTATGAAAAAATATTTAGGAACACCTGTGCGACTGACCCGATCAGCATATTTGTGTTTGCGCTGAGGGAGCTTCAAAGGTTTCTAACATACCTACGTGTTTTTGCAGCGCTGAGTAATGTATCACAGACGTATCCTCTCATTATAACAAACAAAGTGTAGAAAGAGAGTAAATAAGAGATTAACTGTGCAGTGTAGAGAGCTGTGTTGATTATAATGGAGTTTTGTGAGATCGTGATGAACTAAGGAGAGTGACAGCTTACAAATGTGATATTGATTTAATACAACAGTTCATTAAACAAGAAGTTAATATTAAGTGACTTATATTGTCTGACTACAACACCATTGCCTTATTTTGCTCTGTTTTGTCAATGAAAATAGTTTCAGAGAAAGTCAAAGCTGAGCCGCTGTGCATCTCCATTCAAACACAGCGGTGTTTCGTTTATGAATGAACTGCGTTTTTAATGAATCTAGTGAGTCAATGATTCAATTACCCATTCATAAAGACAGTCATATGCTTCGTTCCTGAATGAATCAGCCGTTCGAATGAATCAATTAAATGAATGATTCAGTGATAAAATCAGTGACTTGACGCCACCTGCTGGGAGTTTTAATTTAATTTTTTAAAGTCTCTTTTCTGTTATTTAAATCATTTAATATTTCTATATTCAAAATTGTATATTTAAAACATTAACCTCAACATGAATTTATGAATTGCACTCATGCAACCTTTGAGCCTCATTAAATGTCTGAAAATACACCTACAAGCCACTTTTGTGTTCTTCCGTGCCACCTCTGTAGTACAAATTTATTTCTTAAATACTGATTTAATTTTATTGGTAGCATTCTTATTCTACTTCTTATTCTGTTGTTTTAATTAAAAATGTTAAAAAGCTTATAAATATATATTTTTTTGAATTTGACAAAAGATGACATACTTTTCATAAAGTTAGAAAAATTCCATTACAAAGGTAAAAACAAAATTCCCTGTAAATCACTTTAAAGAGTCAAATATAACCTCGTAATAGGAAGGTTAATTTTTTGATCAGAATTTTTGATTATTGATTAGAAGGTGCTCCTAAATTTTTGACCGTGCTCCTGAATTTTTTAAATTAGGAGCACAAGTGCTCCTAAAAGAAAAAGTAAGCGTAGAGCCCTGAGACGCACTTTTCACGTTTAATGTTTTATTAGTTGCTGTTAGTGTGGTATCAACTTCACTACTATATGGTTGCACAGTTGTTCTGGGTGGTTGATATACAATTGTTTGCTAGTCATTTTTGATTACCCACGAATGGAAAACCATCAGGCATGTTCACACCAAGAGTATTGCTATCTGCAAGGGGCCATTCACACAGAACATGAGACATGGGCAGTGGAGAAAAAGGTCTCAAGGCATATTTTTAAAAGTGATATGCTGCAAAAGATGCGAGACGGTGTACATTTACATCGAAAAAGAGGAAAAGTAGAAAGGTGAAATGGAAAAACGCATTTTGTGTGAACCAGCAGTAAAGTGTCAACAATCACTTTAATTCTATACACCACAGCTGTAACGATAATGATAGAAGAACTATATAACTGGAATCACCGTCAGAACAATTTTTTTACAGCTGATGAATGATAAAAATGTTGACAGCCAGAATCCATTCTGCTTTAAAGAGCTCGAGCATTTAAAGCAGCAGATTAAAAAAACTGCAATGTGCACTTAGAATAACCTGAACGTTATTGTGCGTTGGTGTGGACGGTTATCTTATAAATATCATTCTTAGTGTGAAAGGGCCTTACTATATGTCAGAACAGACTGAAGGCCTGAGGCGCATCTGGGGATGAAGCTTGAAAGCTCCAGCAGGAGTTACAGTCAGAAAGAGGTTATGGACTCTGAAAAAACCTAAGCCATGTCTCTGCAATAACAATACGCTGGCTTTGTCAAGGCAGCATAATGATCTGGATGCGGCAGTGTTTCAGAAGGTAATCTCACATGATCTTACTGTCCACTTGCTGTCCAGAACGCATCGCACTAGCCCACATCTCAGCATGTAACCTAGCAACATGAGCAGATAAATGAAGCCTGCCTCAGTTGTTGCTGTGCCACAGATACAGTAAATACTGCGTGTGTGGGTGATTAGTGAGCTTTAGGAGGAAAGGGTCTTCTAAAATGCTCTTCCATGCCAGCACACTCTGCCAGCTGAATCATGATCACTCTCACCCTGATGCAAATCATAACAACACGATTATCATCACAGAGGGTTCGCTGCAGCAAGTTCTCATCTCACAAGACATCTGCTGTTGTTTAAATGTATTAGTGGAATTTTGACACTTTTTGCTTTTACTGTAAATCATGGACAGAATTATAGTCAGTGCATGTAAGGCAGGATGCTTGTGCTCTGACATCTGTCATGATATTCTTCTGACTAAACTTAACATGAAGTTCTTCTTAATCCAGCACAGATGGCATTGATGTAGCTACTAGCATTGTGTTTTAGAAACAAAGCAAATGACAGGTGACCTGAAAGTTTCTCACTTTACCTCACTCTCTATCTGTTACGCCTGAGGATAGTAGTGTACTGACAGAGTGACTAGATGGTTTGAGTTTCAATCCAGGAATCCACTATACACAATTTACCTCTGTATGCATGGTAAACGAACATTAAGAATGGCTACTAGCTACTAAAGTTTACCAATATACTCAAACTTGAAAGAATATTAAAATCATGAAACTCTAGATGGTGCAGGCTGAAAGATTCTTTACATGCAATCTGTTAGCAATCGCATAATTTACAAGGCACAAACCGACTGGCTTCTGATGATTCTGCAGACCACGAGATTGCTCAACATTTAAATAGTCTGGCTCAGTGTTTGCTATTAGCTGGTTCTCTGTGGTGCCCTATCAATGTACTTCTGAAACCCTCCACCTCCCCCAGCTCCACCTGCCCAGATCTACTGATTTACATACACCTCCGTTAACATGCTAAATCTATTCTGAGAGTTGTCACGATTGAAATGCCAATGGGATCTGATATGATCAGCAAAACAATAAAGAAATTAAAGCACTAACAAAACAAAACAAACAAAAATGAACAAAATTTAGTGATATGTCAAATCGTTTGTAAAATTGGGTATCATTCGACTTGGTATGTTGCTCCAAATCAAAATAGACCAGTCTTGTGATTTTTGGCCAAACTGTTTAGAAACTATAAGCAAAAATAGCCATTTTTCATATTTTCTGAGCACTAGGTGGCGCTGCAGCGAAACTGTGCAAGTAACCTCAGGTCATGGTTATCATAACATACACCAAGTTTGGTCTGAATATGACAAAGTGTTGGAGAGGTACAGCCTCATGTCCAATATGGTGAGCTTTTCATCAAATTCATTTAGTCAAATTTGTTTTGTCGATTTTGAGAATGGATGGGTATATCAAAATGCTTTTGATAACTTTTTGCCAAGATGGTCTGAAGATAATCGTGTCAATTTTGGTGAAAATCGAATGAACTGTCCAGGACGAGTTCGAAAATGTAGGTTTTTCAACTATTAAACTAATAGTTCAAGACAGTGGAAACATATTTTCCCATTTCTTCATTATATATTTTGTTGAATGCATTCTCAGGCTTGTTAAAGCCTGATCTTAGATACTGCTTTTATGCCTGTCTCTAACTTTGTTCCTCTTGACTAAAATGCACTTCAACAGTTACCCCATTAAGTAATTAGTAAAGAATATAAATAAATGATTTATTAAATTTTTATTTTGTCAAGTTTAAAAGCTTTCAGTACATATTGCCATAATACCTACTAAAAACCAGTAAAATCCAGTGCTGAAGTGGACTGAAATCTAACAAAAATAAATGATCATGCAAAATAAATTAATACGGATGTACAGTTGCTCATGTGAAGCTAAACACATACAGGCTGTTACTGAAGCAGATCCTCTGGTTCTTCAATACATTTTCTTGTAGTTCACCTCACTAAAAAGCATTTAACAATGATAAGGATGTGTAATTATGGAATGAATGTGAGTGCAGCAGTGAGAGAAAAGATTTACTGATTACCCTAACCATAACTGATCATCCGCATCACTGCCTTGTTCTAGAGAGCCACACATTTACAGTTGGTTTGGGACAGTCGCGTAACAGCTGTTTTTTTTAGTTGGTGCCACTACAAATAAAGTGAAACTTTGAATTAATTTATGTATTTCTAATAGACCCTGTTCACATTTCCAGGGTTTTGAAGTCGTCATAGTTGGTAAACATATTGTCATGTATGATGTGTAGGCCTGTGATGTGTGGTAATAATGGAGTGAATACTGTGAGGCGTTGCATCTACATCTTGATTACTGGGCAGACATGAGGAAAGCCAGTTCAGTTCAACCATACATGATCTCGTTGTCATCAATACATTACGTAATGTCAGATATTATTAGTACGATAAACGATGGATCAATTGAAGCGCCTGGGAGCTCTCGGCTTGGAGGGAAACCTCAGAGATGATGGAAAAAATAAAATGTGCCACTTTTCTGCACATTGCAGGAGACGATGCAACCAAGGTATTCAACACGTATACATTTGATGGCGATGTTGACGACTTTGAAGTATTATAAGAGCTATTTGCCAAATACTGCGAACCACGAAAAAACCTGACATGCCACAGACATTTATTCTTCACAAGAGCACAACGCCAAACAGAGTCTGTTGACACTTAAAAAATAAAGTGAAGGATTGTGAATTTGGAGAGCTTATGAAGTCAATGATAAGGGGCCGGATTGTTTGTGGTATCACAATTGACCAAATTAGAGGCAGGTTGAGACAGGAACCCGATTAAACCCTCCAAAGAGCAGTTTTTGCCATGCCAGTGAAGTGAGTCAAAACTAGAGATGCACCGATCGACCGGCCAGAGACCGGAATTAGGCGGTTTTCCGCATGATCGGCCCGGACCAGTGACCGCCCAGTCAGTCTGCCGGTTCCGAGCCGGTCTGTTTCGACGTCACACTTATGGCGATTGATAATGTATTTATGTCGTGCCAGATGAGGCTCACGCAGCCTGAGTGTGTGAGAGAGACTCGTGCAGAAAAGAAAACAAATGAGCGCAACAGCACTCATAGAAACTTATAGATACATACTGCGGTAGTAAAAAAAAATATATTATAAATATATAATTTAGGTACGCAACATTGCACAAACAAAATATTTCAACACAATTTCATTGGGATTTTATACAATAGTAGTTCAATAAACCAGTTACAATTAAGTGACTTACAGTTTAGACACAATATTGAATATTTTTGCTCAGTTTCGATGATGAAAATAGTTCCAATCAAAGCCACAGCAGAGCAGTTTTGTGTCTCCGAGCAACACAGCGGTGTTTGGTTACTGAATGAATCCACTTTTTTGAACGAATCAAGTGAGTCAATGATTCAGTAACCCATTCATAAAGAGAGTAGTCACTTACCTCGTTTCTGAATGAATCAGCCGTTTGAACGAATCTGTTGAATGAAGGACTAAATGACTCACTCATTCAAATGGTCATTTGATGCTACCTACTGGTTTGATTTCATATTTAAAACTATCATTGCATTTTTCCCAACATTTCTTAGTTGTATGTTTTAAAATATTTAAAATATTAATCTTATAAAATTATTTATGCATTCGAAAGTTTGCAGTGTAAATGCATTTATGGCACCTCAGCTTCATCAAACAGTGTGTATAAATATATAAATGCATCTAATGCCACTTCAGATGCAGCTTCTGTGTTTCCTCTGCAGTGCAAAGATGGAGTTTGTTGATACTGATTTAATTTGAATGGTAACAATTCTACAGTTTCTTATTATTGTTCTAACTTAATTGAAACAATGTAAGAATTTGATGTGAAAGATGACATTTAACAAGGTTAGTGAAAAATGACGATTTAAGAAACCGTGGGAAGTGACATGTTTTGTTAAATCGTACAGCAACTCCTTTTCAGTTAATTGTTATTTCTACCTTTTTTTCTGTCTTTTTTTTTTTTTTTTGTCACAGAGCACTTTATTTTGAGAGTTGTTTAAGTGAGAGAACACTTGTAACTTAGTCCAGATTAGGGGAATTGTAATGTTTAATCATTTTTTATTATGTAAATATTTTTTATTTTTATTTATTTATTTATTTTTTGCATTAAAAAAGTATATATTTTTGTTTTTATATGCTGTCAACTATAGTTTTTAGAAAGAAAATCGGAATCGGTGCATCTCTAGTCAAAACCGATTAAAATCACTGCAAAAAGAATCAGAAATTCCAGTGCATAAAATTCATAAGCAAGAATATGAAAAAGGAAAAAGAATGTGTTCAGCCAAAGAAAGATAAGTCAGCAGCAGAATGAACAAGATGTGGATATAAGCACGAACATCTGGACAGATATTCAAAGCCTGTCACAAAAAGAATCATTTTGCAAAGAAGCACATGAGTTGCAGACAAACAGAAAAAAACAACACAGACTACATGGAATCGATCAAGATGGTGAAAAGTTCCTTAATAAGAATGATAATAAGAAGGATGATGTGAAAAAGAGAGAACTACAAACTGGAGTGAAGTGGACTGAAACCCTCCAGGTAAACAACCAGAAACTGATTGTAAAGTTAGACACAGTTCCAGACTGTAATGTCATATCATGCATGATCTGAAAGCATTGAAGATTGACATAAACGACATGAGAAAATCACGATGTAATCTAGTGACATATTCAGGCCACAAGATGTCACCCATGGGTAAGCAAAGCCTTGAATGCAAATACAAACAAGCTGTAGAGGAGCAAAAAGCTTGTGCAGTTCTGGGCAGAGCATCATGCAACACATTGGGTGTAATTAAAAGGATGTATGAAATAAAAAGATATAACAGATATTCTGAGTGAATTTGAAGATTTATTAACAGGACTGGGTTGTGTAACGGGAGTCCATCACATTCGGACTAAGCCAGTGATTCATCCTCCCAGGAAAGTTCCAGTGGCCCTGAAAAAGACACTGAAAGAGAACTGAAATGTATTAAGAGATAGGTGTCATCAAAAAACAGACTGAGCCCACAGAACAGGTAAATTGTACAGTGACAATATTAAAACCCAACAAGATTAGTTTCTGCATATGCTCTCACGTGCGAAACGTGAATTTAAATTGTATTTATTTACAGAGGTATATAATGTCCACTCGTCTGTGTGTGAAGACGCTGCGCAGTGCAAATCCATGAATGAATGTTCCGAAGTGAAGTAAACTTCAGCGTATTTCCCCTGTTCAGGGAGTAGGAAGCAATGAACACTGTGTAGGGATCATATCAAACGGAACACAGTTCATGCACGTAGCTCTCTTCTAACGAGCTGGTTATGTGAATCAGGTGTGTTAACTAAGAGAGACATGCAAAATATGCAGAGCGGAGGGGCGCGAGGACTGGGATTGGGAACCGCTGCTCTAAGCTCTGTACATTTAACACACCCTTAGGGAGGTACAGCTTTCACGGCTTCCGTTTGAGGCATTCCAAAGGTGTTTGTCTCAGCATCTGGAGGGAATGCAAGGAGTTGTTAAGGTCTCCATGAAATCAAAATGAAAGGTTTTTGGGTGTTAGTATCAATGTTAGTCTTAAGGTTATCTGTGTGCCAGTGTGCTCCAAAACAGTGACAAAATTCACATTTAGAAGATGTAAGCATTCAAAGCTTGCAGTTCGTCATTTCTGCCAAAAAGGATAAATGATTTTTTTTGACGTCGCCTTGTACTTCAGCTTCTCATCAAATCTTCTGACCAATCAAATGCTCTCTAGAATCCGAAGCGCCCGCCCCCTACACTATAAATAGACGCTGAAACTGTGGCTGAGATTGGTCACTTGTTCACAGTGTTAATATTTCCTGTATGGTGAATGGCACGTATTGCACAATAGAGCCCTGCACAGGCCTCAAATTTAGGCCCTAGCCCGGCCCGTGTCCGAGAGCTCATCAGAATTACCGGCCCGAGTCCGACCTGAGCCCTTCTTTTTTCCCCCTTCTCCAAAAACAGCTTATACTACTGTTTCAGCTATTAAAATAGTTCAGTTTTGTATGTAATGGCAAAGTGATTATATTTTGTTTTGTTTTTTTATTGTTAATTTTGAAAAATGTTTGGAGCATTTGTTTGTTGGTTATAAGTTTTTTTTGTTTTTTTTTAAAGTAACAACCAAGTGGCCAGAGGCAGACAGTGAGCTGATCATAGTCTATGTTTTATCAATTTAGCCTTCTCAAATCATCACGACTTGCCTAAAATAAAATATATAGATATAAAACAGTTCAAGCATATAACAATGTTTAAACGTTAAACCTAGATAAATGTGCACTGTATCCAATAGTTTGTGTGGCGAGTGGAAGCTAGAGCGTGCTTTTCAAGACAAGGAGACGCCAGCGCCAGCATCACTTGCAATTTTTTTCAGTGGATATTAGTGCTGGGCGGTATGACCAAAAATTGCTTTTGTTTATGACCAAAACAAAAGCTGAACTCCCTCCCGACCTTGCCCCCCCTCCCCTCTTTTGCCCCACGCACCACTGAACTCTGACCCTCCAACCCCCCCCTCCCTTTCCCACTTACAAACTGTGACCCGCACTAGTCACTTTGTGCAGCATTGGACTGATCACTACCCCATCCAGCATTGACTGCAAACTACCTCCTAGGTCAGTTTAATTAAGACTGTTCTCTGAGCTCTTTAGCTCTTCATCACTTTAACACTGATAAGCTCTTTTGCACTACACTCATTACATCTGCACAGTTTTTTTGCACTACACCCATTATATCTGCACAGTTTTTTGCACTACACCCATTATATCTGCACAGTTTTGTTTATTTAATGGTTGCACTATCTGCCATGTGCCTTACGCCACTTTAACTATCTCTTTTTTACAATGTCCTTATTGCATATCTGTATAGTTTGTATTTATATATATTTAAACTGTAACTATCTGTTTTTTTACATTACTGTTAGTGTTTAGTGTTAACTGTATGCACCAAGGGTCTGAGAGTTACGCAATTTCAATTCTCTGTATGTATGTGCTGTACATGTGGTGGAATTGACAATAAAGCTGACTTTGACTTTGACTTTGACAATTTTTTTCAGTGGATATTAGTGCTGGGCGGTATGACCAAAAATTTATATCATGGTATTTTTCAAAATTAGACTGGTTTCACGGTATATGACGGTATTTATTTTTTTTCATGCATGACCGGGTGTTAACCACATTTTCTACTGATTGAGAGAGGAAAAACTGCAGTAGATTGACTTAGAATGTCTTACTTTACTGTCATGATGAGCGAATATTGTAGAAAAATTCCACACTAAATAGTGACTAAACACGACCCATTAATATATGTTAACCAGGAGTCACTCTCATTTATATTCGCGACATCGTCTGATAAAATCAACATGCATCTAATGTTACACTAAAGAGCGGCTATGAGGTGGTTTTGGCTATATTACTTTTTTTGTCTCATGCAGCGCACTGCCTGCGTCTGAGTAACAAACTAAAAAAAAAACAACAAACAAAAAAGTGCATAATGAGCTATGAGCTATGCTCATATTTATAATTCCAAACAGTCAGTTAGCGGCAGGTGCTTGGAAACGCTGTTTTGTACTCATTTACTGACGAGTCTGCTGCGGTCCGGTCAGCTGAATGCGGTGCTTCTCTGCCGCTCACTGCACAGAACAGACGCAGAGAGAAGCAACACTGCGCCGGGAGAGTCAGATCTCGCGCTCGCGGGGCAGCACTCGCGACATCTTCCAACTGAACCATAGCTAAGGTTTATCCAAAAAAGTCGCTAGGTTTGTCAGTTTGTATATTCTATGGAGAAAAGCTGCTAAAAGGGTCTGAAAGTTGCTAAATATAGTGCTAAAGTCGCGCTCGTGTGTGAGACGTGGGAGCTGATGGCAGCGGGCGGTGGATATTGTGGATGAGTTCTTCTGTGTCATCACGTTCTACTAGTTCTACAGCTTCAGAACTTTCACGCTCAGTAACACATACAGCTGTGTCCTCGCCACAATGCAATAGTGAAAAGAGACCCCTCTCAAACAGTGTCGCGTTCCGAACATTATTTAAATGACACCGGTATTGCGTTATTTTAAAAATTCATATCATAAGAAAAATAAACACCGGTATTCAGTATGAACCAGTATACCGCCCAGCACTAGTGGATATGCCATCATTTTTTCTTATAAAGGTAAGAGTAATACATCATTTGGAACTGTAAAGGGTCTACTTTTATTTGAGTCCACGCACAATATCAACAAAACTTTGTGCTTTTATAAATTAAAGAAAACAAACATGATGCGCTTTCCATCTTGTCTTGAACAGGAGCGCTTCACAAAAATGAACCGAAACTCAGAGAATACATGCCTCACAGACAGTGATGGGGAGTATTTCAAATACATGTATTTAAAATAAGTATCTGAAGTACAAAATACTGTTTTTTTATTTTGTATTTAAATACCTTTGAAAAAAATCTAATGTATGTTGCATTTAAATACATTTAATCATAGTATTTTTGTATTTTCAAAATACATAAAATACTTTTTGCCAATTAACCTCTTTATTAGACTGCCGATTTCCTGTATCAAATAGTTCAAACGTGCCACTTTCAAGCATGTGAACTGCAGCTGTATGACTCCATCTAGAATTGGGTAATGAAATTTTCTGGATTCCTGTAAGGAAATAAGGAATAATACTGCCTTCGTGTGCTATCAAAATTTCCTACTTCCAATTTCAGAAGTCCTGATTACAAGTATGTCGCATTCAAGTGCTTTGCTGTTGGAAAGAATAGGAATCGTGGAGGACACCAGGTTTCATGGGAAAATCTTATTAAAGATAATTAGATATTTAAAATATTTAATTTTGAATAAAATGTAGCACCCCATTTGTTGACAACTATATCATCATTCACCAATGCTATCTTTACAGTTAGCTTGTTGATGATTCTGGATTTTCAGTCAAATACATGCTGTTTTGCTGTGTATAAACCATACAAAATGCTTGAAATGGTTATTGCACTACTATGCGCATGACTTCAACATTAAAATAAGGTGATCTTGCTTTTGTGGGATTTAAAAAAAAAAAAAAAAAAAAAAAAAAAAGCATTCCTGTCCCAGCAGGTCAAAAAGAGCACTAGCAAGGGGAACATAGCAGCACCAGTCAGTCTTGTTAGGTTTTTTTTTGTTTTTGTTTTTTTGGTCAGATTTTGGTTTTATCAACTAGCTGGTCAAATGTGTTCATTAAACTTTAATCATTACTGCTTGCTATGGCGATATGACAATATACAGTGGATAAAATAAGTATTGAACACGTCACCATTTTTCTCAGTAAATATATTTCTAAAGGTGCTGTTGACTTGAAATTTTCACCAGATGTCGGTAACAACCCAAGTAATCCATTCATACAAAGAAAACAAAACAAATAAGTTCAGAAATTAAGTTATGTGTAATAAAATGGAATGGCACAGGGAAGAAGTATTGAACACATGAAGAAAGGGAGGTGCAAAAAAGCATGGAAAGCCAAGACACCAGCTGAAATCTATCAGTAATTAGAAAGCAATCCTGCTCCTCGTCAGTGGAAATTAATATTAGCTGGTTCAGTCCCAACACCTAGAGTACCTGGATAATGAAGATGAAACAAGGGTGACAATGATCCCAAACACAGCCAAGGAAACTCTCGACTGGTTTCAGAGAAAGAAAATAAAGCTGCTAGAATGGCCAGCCAATCACCTGACTTGAATCCAATAGAAACAGAAAACAGGCACACAACGTCATAAGACGTTGATATTTGTTTAAATTTCGGTTGCGACGTCGGGTGACCAAAATTCAACGTAATTTCAACGTCTAATGTCAATGTTAAATTGATGTCCAATACCGACGTCAGCTGACGTTGAGATTTTGTTGTTTTTAGGTTGTGCAACCAAAATCCAACGTTAAGTCAACGTCAAATTGACGTCAAATATTGACGTCAACCCGATTTTCATTTTCAACCAAAATGCAACGTCTGTCCGACGTCATGTCCAACGTCAACCCGACGTTACATAGACGTCTGGTGCCTGCTGGGTTTTCCCACACAGTATTTTGTATTTGTATTTAAATACATTTTTTCCACACAGTATTTTGTATTTTAAATACATTTTTTAAATACAAACGTATTTTACATTTTTTAAATACATTTTGATGTATTTGTGCCCATCTCTGCTCACAGACATGATAAATATATCTATAGAAAGCTTTAAATTACTACTTAACGAAATAAAATAAATCGAAAACAAAAACTCTTTCTTTATAATCATAATCACAATCCATAAAGATGCATTTCTCTCTAAAGGCGCATCTAATGAGGAGTCGGCGAGTCAGGATCGGCAACTTCATCCGTGCGGAAAGGACACAGAAAACATTAGTTTATTAGTAAATAATTCAAATATCTCCTTACTATTTCCCCCGGACACATTCATAGTAATTACTTTACCTGGCGAGATTGAGTCATTTATAATGTGCATTTGAAAAAGCAACATGCGTCAAACATCTTTCCAAACATGGGAAGGATTTATGAACCTCTTGTCCCACAAAATACCACATTTAATAACATGTTTTTACCCCAAACTCACTTAGCATTGCATTATAAATATACTTTATTATAATGAAAATTCAAATAAGAACTCAGATAAACCATATATTGTCGTAGTCGTGTGTTTATTAGTCACATTGAATCAATGAAAACAGTTCAATCTTCTGTTTCCTGGAACGACGTGCAGTACCTTTCTTCTGCAGGGTATATTTGGCCTTTATTTTTGGCCTTCAGATGGAGATTTACTACTGATCACAGAATCATGCTTCACTGAAAGATACACATGACAATTGCAGCTTTTGCCTAATCACAATTGTGATTTAATTTCGATTAATCGTGCAGCCCTAATGTCCACACCTACGAAATCTGTCTGTCTTCAGCAATAAGAATTGAGGATCCAACTGTATCTCTAAGAAACAGAAAATAAAACCTCTCGAGGACAATTGTCTTTTTTCGCAGTGCTGTGACATTAGCCCAACACTTGAGCTATTTTTGGCCTGGATGGCTGCATGCTGTCTCCTTTAATTTATGTCTACACACAAAAAAAAAAAAAAAAAAAAAACTGTTCGCGTGAACATTTATTAAGTGGTGGTAACAGCAGCTTCATGTGAGCAGTTCCAAGCAGGCCTGTTCCTGACAGAAGCAGCAGTGTTGCACATTTGTAAATCTGTCCAGATGTCAAAGAGAAATGCTGTCTTCACACAGAAATGCAAGAGAGATGAAGGTGAGAAAGAGGAGTGCTGAGAGAGACAATGAGTGTGATGTACCCACACGCATCCACATGAAGGACACAAAGGCACAACGGCAGTATGAAGAGCTGCATTTACAGTTTAACATGATCCTGGAGGAAAGGAAAAATCATACAATTTGTCTCTGGGACAACGGCCATGAAATTAAATGGAAAGCAAATGGAGAAAAAGTCTCCTATTTCTTGGATGTTTTTCCTGAGAAAAGACCTCCGTAATCTTACATGGTCTACTAGAGAACTGCAAAAGATGTCTTAAATCAGGGGTGGGCAAACTTTTTGACTCGAGGGCCACAACAAGTTTTCCTCATCAAGTGAGGGGCCGCATAATACGTTCATGACAAATTAAGCTTTGATTTTTTATTTTTTTTTTTAATTCTAAATTGACACTCACTTTCTACTGTACCGTATGTATACTTGTAGCCTACATACAGTACATGGCAGTTCTTGTACCATCTCTACCTATTTTTTATGAGCACTTTATGACACAGATAAGTTGTATTGGTGTACAAGTCGATTGATGTATAAGACACATTTTATCATTTCATTCAGAAATAATATAAAATAAATGAAACGTTTACAAACATTAGAAACATATATTATATTCCCCACACTCCACAAAAAGTCCTGTAAATTTAGAAGTGTTCAGAATAGAAAAAGGAACGAAAATATAAATAAAAAACAAACAAATTATAGTGGCATTCACTAAACATATTTTATAAACGCCCAGCCTAAATATTTAAAGCGAAACTGAAACTAGCGGCGTGGTTGTTGGAAAATGCACAATACAAACTCAAACCCAATCCTAATGTGTGCGCTTTGCGCTTGACATTGATTGCTTTATAAATCACCTTGGAAATCTCAGCACGTTTCAGATGAAAAAAACCCCGCAATTTATAATCCAGAAAAAAATGAATTAATTTAAAAAACAGTACTGTATTCATTTTCATAAAAATGTGTGTGGAAAACAGAAGAAGAAAGCATATTTTTGCAAGATAAAACAACAGGAGGTTAACACTGGCATTTCCTACTGGAAAGTCTACAGAGCATTTTACACATTTTTAAAACAGTAGGCCTACCAATACAATGAATTTTTCAAAACAAATGAACACTCTCACATTTTTAAAACAAGTAACTTTTTTACAATTGTGCCAGTTTTGTAGTGTATATAGCTATTTTGGCTTTTTTTTTTTTTTTTGATTTTTTTGTATTTGCTGTGCAGCTTTAACGCAGCGTCCGTCAAAAATAGACTAGGCGACTATCTTTAGCGAAGCAGCGTGGAGAGCTGAAAACGTGCCGCGGCGTGGCTGGTGTAAATAAAAGCATTGACTGGAGTGGCCGCGTCGGAGCGGCGGGACGGTGTAAATCAGGGATATACCGCACTACAGGCTACAGCGCCTTCTATTGGATTTTACTGATACTGTATCAAATTAGCTATTTTGGACCAACTGCCTCACGGGCTGGATGAAATTGACCGTAGTTTGCCCACCTCTGCAGATTTGTATCATTTTTAAAAATTCCTCGCGGGCCGCCACAGGAGTGATAGCGGGCCACAGATGGCCTGCGGGCCGTAGTTTGGACACCCCTGTCTTAAATTATGCTCAAGATTAGGGCTGGGCGATAAACAATATCATATTGAGATCACAATAACATTTATTTTGATAACGGTGATAAGATCTGGACATTTTTTACCAGACATGGATTAATCCAACAGTCTGCCACACAGCAAAAACAAACTCGATAGCAGCAGTCAGTGCATTTCATTATAAATCTGCATTTTCTGCACATCTCTGTGTGAATGAATGGCACAGTTTCGTCTAATCTGATTAACTAACGCAAACACCCGACACTCGTCTATAATATATGAGGGCATGAACTTCATCTTCAGAGCTGCTCTGAGAGTCACTTCAGCAGCTTTTCACTGTTTACATTGAGGAAAAACTACCTTCAAATACACAATGAAACTGAAAGATCTTCACGGCAATCTGTCAAAATAAAAGTCTGGTTTATCTTGAAGAAATTATAACAGAAATATATTACTACTGTACACTAAAATATGATTCTAATAATAATAATAATAATAATAATAGTAATAATGATATTATTATTTTTAAGGAATATTCAAGGTATTTTTCATTAACTTAACCAGTTATGTTGTGCAGCATCTTGCTTGACAACAAGAATAGAAAATAGAAAGCAGTAAAAGCTTTCTCCGGTGTGTGACGTGAAGGAGAGACATTTATCACGTCAAGGTGATTCGTGGGAAGGGGGAATGGACATAAACCTTTGGAGTGTGTGTTTGTGTGTCTCAGCTTGTGCCACAAATATATTAAGTGACAGTCCGTTTTCAGAGGTGTCTACGGTAGAATATACTACCTGATGGCTAACACTTACAAACACTCTCTCTCATCAGTACAAGCTGTTCAAATCAACACAGAACTGAACTCTTTATCAAGAATGCAGTCGGTTAGCAGGTGCGTTAATTCATAGCAATGTACAGTACAGCTAACATACAAACAACCCTCCTGAAGTGCTCTGCTCAAGGTCCAGTAAACTGTTGTATATAATAAAAAATTACTGAATTTGTCCCTGTACGTCCTGTTCAGCTTTGTCATGCTATGACGTCATGTGATCTGACTTCTTGACATTATGCAGATTAAACGAGCATTATTCCAGTTAGTCTGGTCTAAGACCAGCCTGACAAGGAAATGCTGTATTATTACACATCTCGCTGAAATACCAGATTGTGATTGGTCAAAAGATGCATTCTGCTGTCAAATATGTTGTACAATGATGCTGAACCGTGTCAGCTCAACATGAACGTCCTGGTGGAGTAATTTTGACTGATATTTTTACAACAACATTCACAATATGACAGGACGGCGTAACAGCGTTAAGTTATGATTTCATGTTGACTTCAATACTCACAATTGTTAGTCTCAAGTTGAACTTGTTACAGCAGTTCCAACCCTAATCAAACCTGAACCAGCTAGTTAAGATCTTCAGGAACATGTCATCATTACAGACAGTTTCACGATGAATGTGGCTAAACTTTTCAGTCTCTCAGAGAACTGCTCATCACCCCATGGAGGGAGAGGGGCGGGGATAGCAGAGCTCATTACCATTTAAAGGGACATGCAGCGAAACTGCTCGCTGTGAACAGAGCTGTTTTTGACAGGGTAAAAAGTGTGTTGTTTTACACTACCCAGGGCTCCAGACAAAAAAAATGGTAAGGAGCCATTGGCTCCTATAAGAAAAAAACTGAGGCGCCAAATTATTTTTTTTAGGTGCTACAGAATAAACGCGTTTATTTATTTATTTATTTTTTACATTTTGACATTTCAATCATACTGTCGAGTGTTTATGTCTAATCTTTTCTTGATTTTATCAGCATTTTAATCCATCTTATAGGTAGCCTGCATGGGAACTAAGGTTCACTTAAAATGGGAACTAAATGTCTTTTCCAACTTGAAATATACAGTCACAAAGAACTGTTTATTACACAGAATCTGTATCAATATCATGGACCATAAGCATTACTTGGCCATTGAGTGTACACTTTTAAGTAACTGCAATTTAACAAATTTAAGTTAGTCCAACTTAAAAATAAAAAGAGAACAACACATTTTCAAACCATCAGATTTTATGGCCAACTAGAGTTGCACGACTCTCTGAACCTCCTCACATAAGCACTCATCAGCGTAAGCGTCTGTTGTTGTGTCTCCAGTGGTGAAGGTTTTGAACCAAGCCCAAGAACTGCTTAATACAGTCCTGTATATTGCTAGTATGATAGAAAATAGGGCTTTTCACACTTGAAATTATTAACCCTGGGTCATCCTAAACCCCAGATAAACGGAATCCTGGGTTATCTGTAATCACGTTTCACATTGCTCATACTATACCTGGGGTTAACTGTTAATCCTGGGTATTCATTAACAGACGTTTCACACTGTACATTCCTAAACCCCAGGTTAACGTTCTTATTTGCATATTTGCGGTGTCACTGTCACTGATTGAACAAACAGCAGGCAACCTGTTTACACGGTTTTTCTCACGTCTTGCCAGTTATTAAAAAAAATAACATCGCTTTCAAAAGTTTCTTTACACAGGGTTAAAAGTGGTGTTTAAAACGACGATAACCTGGGGTTAAGTGCAGTGTGAATAACCCAAATCGTGACTTTGTGACATGTGATTTTGGTAATTTTGTTCACTCTCATTTTGTTCACGTCGCAGAAGTCAGTTAATGCTCAGCACATAGAGACTCTTTCACCTAGATATCACACTATAGAGACTGTGTCTGTTCCCCGAACTAGAAAATACAGAAAACGTCCAAACCAATTTATGAGTAACAATTTAATTGATGTTCAACAAATAAAAAACAGATATAATACAGATAAACAAATGATAAAGCTTGGCTTATTGAATATTAGATCCCTTTCTACAAAAGCACTTTTTGTAAATGATATGATCACTGACCATAAACTAGATGTGCTTTGTTTGACAGAAACCTGGCTAAAACCAGATGATTACATTACTTTAAACGAGTCTACCCCCCAAGATTACTGTTACAAACATGAACCACGTCCAAAAGGTAAAGGGGGAGGTGTTGCTACAATTTATAGCAATGTTTTCAGTATTTCTCAGAGGTCGGGTTTCAAGTATAATTCGTTCAAAGTAATGGTGCTTGATATAACGTTATCCAAAGAAACAAGTGTTAATGATAAATCCCCTGTGATGTTTGTACTGGCTACTGTATACAGGCCACCAGGGCAACATACAGACTTTATTTAAGAATTTTCTGGTTTTCTATCGGAGTTAGTGCTGGCTGCAGATAAAGTCCTAATTGCTGGTGATTTTAATGTCCATGTTGATAATGAAAAAGATTTGTTGGGATCAGCATTTATAGACATTCTAAACTCTATTGGTGTTAAACAACACGTATCAGGACCTACTCATTGTCGAAATCATACTCTAGATTTAATACTGTCACATGGAATTGATGTCAGTGGCGTTGAAATTTTGCAGCAGAGCGATGATATCTCAGATCATTATCTAGTTTCATGTATATTCCATATAGCTAAAGCTGTAAAGCCAACTCCTTGTTACAAATATGGTAGAAGTGATGGTTCTGCTTTAAAGACTGCTTTATAAATAATCTTCCTGACTTATCTCAGTTCCTCAGCATATCCAATAGCTCAGAACAACTTGATGATGTAACAGAAACTATGGACTCTCTCTTTTCTAGCACTTTAGATACGGTTGCTCCTTTACGCTTAAGGAAGATTAAGGAAAAGAGTCCAAAACCGTGGTATAATGAGCACACTCGGGCCCTAAAGAGAGCAGCCCGGAAAATGGAGCGCAGCAACATCATTGTCATTAGGATATGTCCCAAAAACCTTCAAACTGGCTGTTATTAAGCCTCTCATTAAAAAACACAACTTGACCCCAAAGAATTAATTAATTACAGACCGATCTCAAATCTCTCTTTTCTGTCAAAGATATTAGAAAAGGTAGTATCATCACAACTATGTTCCTTCTTAGAGAAAAATGATATATGTGAGGATTTCCAGTCAGGTTTTAGACTATATCATAGTACTGAGACTGCTCTCATTAGAGTTACAAACGACCTGCTTTAATCATCTGATTGCGGTTGTATCTCTCTATTAGTGCTACTGGATCTTAGCGCTGCGTTTGACACTATCGACCACAACATTCTTTTAAATAGACTAGAAAATTATGTTGGCATTAGAGGAAGTGCACTGGCATGGTTCAAATCGTACTTATCTGACCGCCATCAATTTGTGGCAGTAAATGAAGAGGTATCATACCAATCACAAGTGCAGTATGGAGTACCATAAGGCTCAGTACTTGGGCCCTTACTTTTCACCCTTTACATGTTACCCTTGGGAGATATCATTAGGAAACATGGTGTTATCGTTCACTGTTATGGTGATGATACCCAGATCTATATTTCTTCATGACCTGATGAAACTTACCAATTTGCAAAATTAACGGAATGTATAGCTGATATCAAAAACTGGATGACTAGCAATTTCTTACTGCTAAATTCTGAAAAATTAATTATTAATTGTTAATTATTGGACCAAAACCTTTTGCATTTAATAACCTAGATCACTGTCTAATACTTGATGGCTGCTCTGTAAATTCTTCGTCATCAGTTAGGAACCTAGGCATACTTTTTGATAGCAATCTTTCCTTCGAAAACATGTTTCTAGCACTTGTAATACTGCAATTTTCCATCTTAAAAATATATCTAAATTACGACCTATGCTCTCAATGTCAAATGCAGAAACATTAATTCATGCATTCATGACCTCGAGGCTAGATTATTGTAATGCTTTATTGGGTGGTTGCTCTGCGCGTTTAATAAACAAACTCCAGCTGGTTCAAAATGCAGCAGCTAGAGTTCTTACAAGAACCAGGAAGTATGACCACATTAGCCCGGTTCTGTCAACACTGCACTGGCTCCCTATTAAACATCATATACATTTTAAGATCTTGCTAATTACCAATAAGGCCATGAATGGTTTGGCACCTCAGTATTTGAATGAGCTCTTATTGCATTATAGTCCTTCACGTCTGCTGCGATCTCAAAACTCTGGCCATTTGATAATACCTAGAATATCAAAATCAACTCCGGGCGGTATATCATTTTCCTATTTAGCGCCCAAACTCTGGAACACTCTACCTAACACTGTTTGAGAAGCAGACACACTCTGTCAGTTTAAATCTAGATTAAAGACCCATCTCTTTAACCTGGCTTACACATAATACACTATCGCATTTCTATAATTCAAATCCATTAAAGAATTGTTAGGCTGCATTAATTAGGTCAACCGGAACTGGGAACACTTCCCAAAACACCTGATGTACTTGTTACATTGTTAGAAGAATGGCATCTACGCTAATATTAGTATGTTTCTTTCTTATTCCGAGGTCACCGTAGCCACCAGATCCAGACTGTATCCAGATCAGATGGTGGATCAGCACCTAGAGATGACCTCTACAGCCCTGAACGTCAGCGGAGACCAGGACAACTAGATGAGCCCCAGAGACTGATTCCCAGTGAAGACCCTGTCTCCTAGACGGCCATCGGGACAAGACCACAAGAACCAGATGAGTCCTTTGCACAATCTGACTCTGCTTTAGCCTAGATTTAAACTGCTGATTTTGTCTGGCCAGAGGAGAATGACACCATTTTGACAAACTATTTCCCCGTCTAAATACTGTAAAGCTGATATAAAGCCACCCAGCTTTATTTCAAGCTGATGTAAAGCTGCTTTGACACAATTTGCATTGTTAAAAGCGCTATACAAATAATAGTGACTTGACTTCACTTGACCCTTAGTCAGACCTTTTTTGTAGAGTCTGTCACTATTCCAAGAAATGTAATGTCTGGCATATTACTATTAATTACAGGAGAAATGATGTATCTATGTGTGACGGGTTCTACTTGCCCCGCTCCAAGCGGGTTTCGAACGGGCAAACTAACAAGGAGGCTAAAGACTGCAGCCACTAGCATCAGTCGTTAGTAGGGGTGTCGAAATTAATTGTTGCATCGATGCATCGTGATGCGGACGTGAATGATTCTGCATCGATGCAGTGATAGACCATAATCGATTATGGCCTATGACACGCACTTGTCACGCGAGTATTAAAAATGCACTCTCTGTTTTAAAATTTGAGCTTGGCTTTTTCCCGCATATGGCACGTGTGTGCGCTAGAGACAATCGCGGCAGAATATGCGCTGTGAGACACGTGCGCATTGCTTGACAGTGTTTCCACTCGCTGTTATTTTAGTCTTTTAATTTAGATATGCTTTCATTTCTGTCGTTTGGAATGCAGTACGTATTAGATGCACGAAACTCACGTACTGACAGACTTTCACGTGCGCTTTGTGTTTGTTTGTCCTGAAGCTCACGGCTGCGGTTAAATGCACTTGCATCTACTTTTATGATACGAAATTGATGTAAACACAGTCAGTTATGTTTTTAGAACAGGACAAAACATCTGATATGTCGAAATAGATTTGTGCATTAGGGTGAATGCAGTCTATTAAAGCTGCCAGTGTCTATGATCTCATCAGTAATAATCAAATGGTAATAATGCTGAGGAAAAAAGGAAAACCCATAACTATTATCTGTAAACTTTTGATACCTAGAGCACTCCCAGATACTGAAACTTTTTGTTTATCACTTGTAATTGTCTTTTCCCACCTTTATTACTTTTAATTCTTAACAATAAATAATTAATCATATATTAATTAACATAATTATTTTAAAAAGTAGCCTGCTTATATATAATTTAATAAAAATGCACAAAATAAATTTGATATAATCGTGATGCATTGTGATGCATCATGATATCGAATTGAATCGAATCGTTGACATGATAATCATAATCGAATTGAATCGTGAAACCAGTGCTGATTCACACCCCTAGTCGCTAGTGCGCCTCTTGAGATCAGGGGAGTGAGGTTTTTACTTGTACAGCACCTACTTGCTGGCCTCCCTTACATTTGTTTGCCTTCTAGTCCAGTAGTTCCCAACTTTTTTTCTCGGGGGCCCTCCCTACGTACATATAAGACAATCTGGTATACTCACATTCATATTCACAATTTTGAGCACTCCAGGGTGATTATGAACATGAAATTATCCAGCCATGGCTTCCTGTTTCACAGAAATATAAATAGGAGGGAAAACAAACCCCAAATTCCCTTAATCATCCATCACAATGAGAAAAACCAAAGAATATATTTCTGATGTGCAGCAAAAGATAATTGAGCTTCACAAATTACTGAAGTGGCTTTAAGAAAAGAGCTAGAGCAGTGAAAATTCCCATTTCCACCATCAGGGCAATAATTGAGAATTTCCAATCAACATAAAATGTTACGAAACTGCCTGGAAGAGGGACGTGTCTATATCATCCTAATGCACGGTGAGAAGGAGAGTTTGAGTGGCTAAAGACTCTCCAAGGACCACAGCTGGAGAATTGCAGAAAATAGTTGAGTCTCGGGGTCAATAAACCTTAAAAAAAAAAATTGTCAAACAGCACCTACATCACATGTTGTTTGGGAGGGTTTCAAGAAAAATTCTCCTAGCTCATTCAAAAACAAACTCCAGCATATTCAGTTATCAGACACGACTGGAACTTCAAATGGGACTGGCTTCTATGGTCAGATGAAACTAAAAAATGAGCTTTTTAGCAGCAAACACTCAAGATCGGTTTGGTGAACACTAGGGCTACAACAAACGATTATTTTGATAATCGATTAATCTAACTATTATTAGAACGATCAATCGACTAATCACCGATTATTTCACTTATTAATCAATAGAAATTGATTGATTATTCAGCTCTTGCAATTAGTTAAAATACTGTTATATATATTCTGACAAATAAATAAAAGGTAGACTAAACAGCTTTTGGAAATCATATTATATAATTACAATTATTATACAATTAATTTATACAAATAAATAAATTTGGCACACAAAATGAGATGACACACAGAAACCTTCTTATTTACCATTTAATTACTATATGAAAAGTAACTGAATGACACATCATTCTGCCTAACATCTCCTTTTGTAAGTATATAATATGGATAAGAAACAAAATAAAGGTAAGTTATAAGATGTGTTATTTTTGGATAAACAATTTTATTCACAATATACACTACCAGTGAAACATTTTTGAACAGTAACATTTTTATTGTTTTTTTTTAAAGAAGTCTCTTCTGCTCATCAAGCCTGCATGTATTTGATCCAAAGTACAGCAAAAACAGTAAAATTTTGAAAGATTTTTCCTATTTCAAATAACCGTTTTTTATTTTAATATATTTTAAAATGTCATTTATTTCTGTGATTTCAAAGCTGAATTTTTAGCATCATTACTCCAGTCACATGATCCTTCAGAAATCATTCTAATATTCTGATTTGCTGCTCAAAAACATTTATTATTATTATTATTATCATTACGTTAAAAACAGCTGAATAGAATTTTTTCAGGTTTCTTTGATTAATAGAAAGTTCAGAAGAACAGCATTTATCTGAAATAGAAATCTTTTGTAACATTATAAATGTCTTTATCAATTTAAAGCATCCTTGCTAAATAAAAGTATTAATTTCTATAATGAATGCAAATCAGCATATTAGAATGATTTCTGAAGGATGATGTGACACTGAAGACTGGAGTAATGATGCTGAAAATTCAGCTTTGATCACAGGAATAAATTACATTTTAAAATATAAAAAATTACATTACAAAATATATTCAAATAGAAAGCAGTTATTTAAATCGTAAAAATATTTCACAATATTACTGCTTTTGCTGTATTTTGGATCAAATAAATGCAGGTTTGGTGAACAGAAGAGACTTCTTTATATAAAAAAAAAAAGAAAAAAAAAAAAAACACTAAAAATCTTAACGTTACCATTCAAAAACTTTTGACTGGTAGAGTAATCTCTCTACTGGTAGAGTAATCTCTCTTAAAATACCTTACTGGGTTATGATAATCAAAACAGTCCTGAGCTAGATTAAGCTTTGAGCCCTAGTGAACACAGGGATAAAAAGTACCCCATGTGTACAATGAAATATACTGCTGTATTTTTGATGTTGTGGGCCTATATTTCTGCTGGAGGTCCTGGACATCTTGTTTAGACACATGGCATCATGGATTCTATCAAATACCAACAGATAAAAATCAATAAGTGACTGACTCTGTTAGAAATTTTATAATGGGCCATGTTTGGATCTTCCAACCGTACAATAATCCAAACACAAACCTCAAAAACAACACAAAAATGGGTCACTGAGCACAAAACCAAGCTTCTGCTGGCCATTCCAGTCCTCTGAACTGAACCCTGTAGAAAATGAGTGGGGTGAACTGAAGAGAAGAAGCACCAACATGGAGCTGGGAATCTAAAGTGTCTGGAGTGATTCTGGATGAAGGAATGGTCTCTGATCTCTTGTCAGGTGTTCTCTAACCTCATCAGACGTTATAGGAGAACATTTAGAGCTGTTAAACTGGCAAATGGAGGTTTCAAAACCTATTGAATAAAAGGGTGCCGTTAATTGTGGCCAATGTGTATTAGAGAAAAACATTTATTTCATAATGATATTTCCCCCCATTTTAAATTCTTATTATCCAATGAAAGGTTAGATTTTTGTGAATTTTTTAAATAAAAGATCAAAAGGATTAACAATGCAGATTAATTTTCACAGCCTTCTTTGATCATATTGATCATATTTACCAAGGGTGCCAATATCTTTGGCCATGACTGTATATATATATTAGATATGCATATGTATATATATATATTTAGAAATGCACATTTGACAGTAGCTTGAGTTGAGAGTAGCAGGAGCTTGAGTTGGGATGCAGATGTACATTTATTTTCATTAACAAAAACAGTACCTGTTTCTGTGAAAATTATAACAGCCTCATCTTTCATACATTTGTAAATCATGATAACCACAGGTACAGCACCTCACTACTATGTTAAAAAAGTAGCCTAACTATATGGTTTCTATAATATTTGCTATGAAAAACAGTAACCTGAAGACATTCAGTATAAGTACAAATGCACAACAAACAACTTATATAACTTAATAACAAAAATACTGTGATTATATTCCATTACTCTTTTAATATATTTACTACATTATTAATATAATAAAATTCTACAGTGCCTTGTGAAAGTATTCATACCCCTTCATTTTTTTCATGTTTTATGTTGCTGCCTTATGTTAAACTGCTTTTAAATGACTATTTTTCCACATCAATCTATACTCCATACACCATAATGGTAAAGCAAAAAACAGGTTTTTAACATCTTCGCAAATTTATTAAAAATAAAAAAATTTAAATGATTCCATTGCGTAAGTATTCATACCCTTATCTAGGACAGTTGGAATTTAGCTCAGGAGCATTCATATTGCTTGTAGATGTTACTCCACTTTGAGTGAAGTTAACCTGTGGCAAATTCAATTGAATGGGTATGATTTGGAAAGGCACACGTCTTAATAAAAGGTCAGCTGATAATGCATATCAGTGCAAAAACTAAGCCCTGAGGTCCAAAGAACTGCCTGTAGAGCTCAGAAACAAGGTTGCGTCAAGCCACACATCTGGGGAAGAGTTCAGAAAAAAATTCTGCTTCACAGAAGCATGTATTCTCTGTTACCCTTAATGGAAGACGTTTGAAACAACCAGGACTCTTCCTAGAGCTGGCCTCCTTGCCAAACTGACCAATTGATAGAGAAAGGCTTTGGTTGGTGTGGTGACCAAGAAGCTGATGGTCACTCTAGTTGAGCTCCATGATCAAATGTGGAGACAGGAGAAACCTACAGAAGGACAAACATCGCTGCAACACTCCGCCGATCTGGGCTTTATGCCGGTGTGGTAAGACTCAATCCTCTCTTCAGTGTACACACATGAAAACACACTAAAGCACCTAAAGGACCCTCAGACTGTGAGAAACAAGATTCTCTGGTTTGATGAACCTGAATTCCAAGCATCATGTTTGAAGGAAACCAGCTCTGCTCATCACCTGCAGAGCACCATCCCAAAAGTAAAGTGTGCTGGTAGCAGCCTCGTGCTGTGGGGCTGTTTTTCAGCAGCAGGGACTGAGGGACTCGTGAGAGTAGAAGAAAAGCTCAATGCACCAAAATATAGAGATAGCCTTAATGAAAACCCAGTCCAGAGCATTCAGAACCTCAGACTGGGCAGAAGATTCACTTTCCAACAGGACAATGACCCTAAGCACACATCAAGAGTGGCTTATAGACAACTCTGTGAATGTCCTTGAGTGGCCCAGCCACAGCCTGAGCTTGAACCCAATCAAATATTTCTGGAGAAACCTGAAAATGTGCATCTGCCCCCGTCCAACCTGACAGAGCTTGAGAGGTGAAGAGGTGAGGAGAAGAATGACAGATAATTGCCAAATGCTGATGAGAAAAGCTTGTCGCATCAAACAAAAAAGGCTTGAGGTTCTAAAGGTGCTTCAGCTATACACATTTAGTTAAGGGTATGGATACTTATGCAATGTACTTATTTCAGTTTTTTATTTTTTAATAAATTTACGAAGTTGTGACAATTCTGTTTTTGCTTTGTCAATATGGTGTACGAAGTGCAGATTGATGTGGTAAGTAATTTAGTAGGAGTAATTTAAAGGAGTTTAACATAAGGCAGCAACATAAAAAGAAAAACATGAAAAAAATGAAGGTGTATGAATACTTTCGCAAGGCACTGTATATGAATATTCTACTTTTCTGCCACAATACCATTACGGTCACTGTTACTACAGTAAAACCATGGTAAATGTTGATGATTTGTAGATTGAAACGCCTTCTAACTGGATCGTTGTTGCACAGGTGTTTCCGCATCAGTTGTGATGATGCAGTTATGATGATGCAGAATGATCCAGCTCTGATTTATTTGGCATTAAACTAGTTTAAATCGCATCCCTATGTGATTTGTACTGGAGAACTCTGCACTGAACTCAAGCGCGATCACTAGATCTCACAGCGCTGTTTAGTAGTCTCGTGACTGGTCAGTGTAGTAAATACATTCGCTTTAGCTCACACTGCGCTCTCTTTTCTTTTGAGCTGAGCTGATAAAAGGTCCATGTGACGCACGGTTTCAAAAGAGAAGCAATATTTCTTTTCGCTTTTGGCGCATTTGGCGTTCATTACGTATTTATCATGCAAAACAGAGTGCTAACGCTTATCAGTTAGGCAGATTGGTAGTGGCACCAGCGTGACCTCTAACAAAATTTAGTGTCACCGGCAGAAAAAAAAGGTAGCAAAATATCCATTGAGTCAAAGTCTGGAGCCCTGGTAGACTACTGTCAATTACACTTTAATTTGTTTATTTTATTTAATGGCCTTATCATAGCATTGTAAGCAAATGATTTAAAAACATTTTTATATAAAATTATTAGCAGAACATTTTTTACATCTTTATTTAAAAAGAATGTGAACTCTGGCAGACCCCAGGTTGGGAAACACTGTTCTAGTCCTAAAACACCTGACAATATATGTTAAGAAGAGCCGGTCAGGGTGAAACCTCTCGCTCACGGGTATGATGGGATGGTCACCATTTCAGATCGAGCTCCTCACCAATGACCCAGAAGCACTTCAAAGCTCACAAGTGTGTTAATTTATTTTTATACACGGGTGATTCTTCCAGTACAGCTGCTTTTGACCAGCTACTTGAAATGGTGACAAAACTTTCTTTAGGGCAGGCTGTTAAAATATGTATGCCGTGTCCTGGATTAGAGATCTGGGGCCTCCTTTATAACCGTTGCGCACGCACAAAACCTGCCCTGAAAGAGGCGTACGCCACTTCCTACGCAAAAGGTGGGATTTACTAAAACAAACTTGATGTGAAAATTTGCGCACCAGCACACAAACTCTGACCCATGCGTATGAACTCTTTATCCTGGAGTTAGAAAATTAATGTATACACAACGATTTTAAACTGTTTTCATGTCAATATACACATTTACATTAAATATTCCACTCTCATTAATGGAGATAAGCACTGAAATTCCATAAAGTCATTACGCAGAAGTTAAACCAAAATTATATGAATTTAGACATAGCCTATTTGTAGTGGATGCACTTGATTACTTTTCTTCTTTTAATGACAGCGAGGAGTGCTATAGGTGCACAATAATTCATCTTTAAACTAAACTGCAGATCTCATTTAATGAGATAATATTTTAGCGAAAACAATGATCAATGATGCGCACTTACTTGGATATTATTGCGGACACTGCTGGATTCGGTGGAACGGTCTATTGTCCGGTTTGAATAGGTCTAATGATAATAGCTTACTGTACAACCACAGCTGCACTGAGGTGTTGATGGTGTGTGAAGTAATCTCAAAAACATTATGAAAAATCCCACTGTATATAAAGGATACAACTTGAAGAAAACAGTAAGATTTGTACGTTTCCTTTTTAAAATACTTTGTCAGTGACACGCCGAGTCAGACAATTGTATTTATACTGTAATAAATATAGGCCTATTTGTTTCCACTAAAATAGCTAAAAGATGTTCACCTTATCAGCTAAACTGCAGAAATTTAGTTTGATTTGAATTGCTTTAAACAATTGAAATACTATTTGACCAGTGTAAAAGAACGAGATCAACTCTATTCTAAAACATTTATCTAATAACTATTTTAGACAGTTTTGTTTTTATGCATATTTTGATATGCAGTGCCCTCCAAAAGTATTGGAACAGTAAAGACAAAATTGCTCTGTTGGGTGTGGTCAAGACATTTGCAAATATGATTAAACGATAAATATGAGACAAAACGTCTCGGTTACGTATGTAACCCTCGTTCCCTGAAGGAGGGAACGGAGACGTCACGTCGGATGACCGACGAAATTGGGATCTCGCCAGAGAGACCAATCCACTTCGAGTGTAACTAAACGAGCCAATGGACATTGGCATGCGATTATTGCATCCAGCTGCCGCTGATCACAGTGTGAGCATAAGAGGCAGCTGATGCACCGCATCAATTATGTTTTCGCTGAGGAGCCGAGCCGGCGACCCGGCAGCTCAGCGGTGGTACAGCGACTGTGGCGACGGGACGTGACGTCTCCGTTCCCTCCTTCAGGGAACGAGGGTTACATACGTAACCGAGACGTTCCCCTTTCAGTCGGTCACTCCGAGTCACGTCGGATGACCGACGAAATTGGGATCCCTACCAAAGCGCCACAGGAGCTGCCCCTTCCAGTGCCCTGTGTAGGGCTCCTGACCCTTCCTATAAGGCAGACGATAGGACCGGGCTCCACACAGAGAAGGTCAACTACTGGTGTTCCTTGAGCAACCCAAACAGTAGGACTAGGATAACACTGGGAAGCGTGCCCTTCCACTTGGAAGAGGCACACTGCGGAGTCACCTCCTCCCAGAGGGGGTTAAGTGACATTCAAACATGTGAAGTAACCCCGAAGGGCCTATTGCACATGGAAGTCTCTGAGATGGCTCAGGCTGCATCTTTAGAGATGGCAGAACGTGAACCGCCAGGGGAAACACGGCTCTAATAAGAATACCGTGGAATACACATATGGGATCCCGACAGGGTCTCTCATATGGGCACTAGCCTCGCACCAGATTTCAAGAATTCATTGGCTGAAGGCCTGGCGCCGGACGCCCCGCCGCGTCCGGACGCCGGAGTGCTGGAGGACTCAACAGGGTTTGCCTGGTTAAGGAACTCTCTGGAGAATTAGGCGTAAGGACGCCGCAAGCCGACTCTGAGCCGGCCCTCTCAGTGCCACTACCCGTTTGAGGTGAGAACACAGGAGGAAACCGGTTCGACACGTAGGCTATAAAACCTAGCGAACGTGTTGGGAGTCGCCCAACGCGCAGCTCTACAGATGTCTGCTAGCGAGGCACCACGAGCCAGCGCCCAGGACGATGCGACACCCCTAGTGGAGTGAGCACGCAACCTGAGCGGGCAGGGCACACCTTGTGCTTCATAGGCCAAGGTGATGGCATCCACTATCCAGTGGGCCATCCTCTGCTTGGAGACAGCCTTCCCCTTCTGCTGTCCTCCGTAACAGACAAAGAGCTGTTCTGAGGTCCTGAAGCTCTGAGTTCTATCCACGTACTGACGCAGTGCGCGTACAGGACAGAGCAAAGCTAGGGCTGGGTCTGCCTCCTCCAGGGGCAGCGCTTGCAGGCTCACTACCTGGTCCCTGAAGGGCGTGGTAGGAACCTTGGGCACATAGCCGGGCCGGGGCCTCAGTGTTGCACTGGAGTCAGCCGGCCCAAACTCAAGGCACGACTCGTCGACCGAAAATGCCTGCAGGTCCCCCACCCTCTTGATTGAGGCCAATGCAGTCAGGAGTAGGGTTTTCATAGAAAGAAACTTCAACTCGACTGACTGCAATGGCTCAAAGGGGGCAGTTTGTAGGGCTCTTAGCACCAAAGCCAAATCCCAAGAGGGAAGGGAGGGAGGCCTCGGAGGATTTAACCTCCTGGCCCCCCTAAGAAACCTGACGACCAGATCGTGCTTCCCCACCGACCTCCCCTCTATGGGGTCGTGGTGGGCAGAAATAGCAGCAACATATACCTTAAGGGTGGAGGGGGACAGCCTACGCTCCAACCCTTGTTGCAAAAAGGAAAGCACGGCTCTGATCGAACATCTCCGGGGGTCCTCCTGGTAAGAGGAACACCATTCGACGAACAGGTTCCACTTCAGCGCATAGGCCCGTCTTGTGGACGGTGCTCGTGCTGAAGCGATAGTGAGCGCTACCTCCTGGGGCAGGTCACCTAGAACCTCCGCGTCCCGTCCAGGGACCACACATGAAGTTTCCACAAGTCTGGACGCGGGTGCCAGAGGGTGCCCCGTCTCTGAGAAAGCAGATCCTTCCTCAGAGGAATTGGCCAGGGAGGGGCTGTCACGAGGAGCATGAGTTCCGGGAACCAGGTCCTGTTGGGCCAATATGGAGCCACTAACAGGACCTGCTCCTCGTCCTCCCTGATCTTGCACAGCGTCTGTGCTAGCAGGCTCACTGGGGGAAACGCATACTTGCGCAAGCCCTGGGGCCAGCTGTGTGCCAGTGCATCCGTGCCGAGCGTTGCCTCGGACAGGGAGTAGAACCACTGGCAGTGGGTGGTTTCCGGAGATGCAAACAGGTCTACCTGAGCAACTCCGAACCGACTCCAAATCAGCTGGACCGCCTGGGGATGGAGTCTCCACTCCCCAGGAAGTGCCGCTCGAGACAGCTCGTCGGCCGCCTGATTGAACACTCCGGGGATGTGGATGGCACGAAGGGACCTCAGATGCTTCTGACTCCAGAGGAGGAGGTGGCGGGCGAGTTGCGACATGCGACGGGAGCGCAAACCGCCTTGCCGGTTGATATACGCAACGGTCGCAGTGTTGTCCGTACGGACCAGAACGTCCCTGCCCCGAAGGCGCCCTCTGAGGCGGCACAGGGCAAGACGTACTGCCAGCAACTCGAGGCAATTGATATGCCAACGCAAAAGGGGGCCCGTCCAAACCCCTGATACTGCGTGCCCGTTGTACGTGGCACCCCAGCCGGTGGCTGAGGCATCCGTGAATACCACAGCATGCCTGGATACCTGCTCCAGGGGCACTCCTGCCCGAAGGAACGAGGGATCTGACCACGGGCTGAAGGTCTTGCGGCAGGCCGGTGTAATCTGAACCCGGTGAGTACCGCGTTTCCACGCCCACCTCGGGATTCGGCCATGGAGCCAGTGCTGAAGCGGTCTCATATGGAGCAGACCGAGCGGAACTATGGCCGCAGCTGCAGCCATATGCCCCAGGAGCCTCTGAAAGAGTTTCAGTGGGACCGCTGTCCTGCCTGATAAAGTCTTGAGGCAGTTCAGCACCGACTGAGCACGTTCCTGGGTGAGGCGTGCTGTCTGGTTGACCGAATCCAACTCCATGCCGAGAAAAGAGATCCTCTGCGTTGGCACGAGTTTGCTCTTTTCCCAATTGACCCGAAGGCCCAACTGGCTGAGGTGCCTGAGCACCAGGTCCCTGTGTGCGCACAACAGCTCTCGAGACTGTGCAATTATGAGCCAGTCGTCGAGGTAGTTGAGAATGCGCACACCCTGTTCTCTCAGGGGAACAAGGGCCGCCTCTGCGACTTTGGTGAAGACACGAGGCGAGAGGGACAGCCCGAAGGGCAGAACCTTGTACTGATATGCCCGACCTTCGAACGCGAATCGCAGGAATGGCCTGTGCCGCGGAAGAATCGAAACATGAAAGTACGCGTCCTTCAGGTCGATCGCTGCAAACCAATCTAGGGGACGGACGCATCCAAAAATGCGTTTCTGCGTCAACATCTTGAACGGCATCTTGTGAAGTGCACGGTTCAAAACTCGCAGATCCAAGATCGGTCATAACCCACCGCTTTTCTTGGGCACAATGAAGTAAGGGCTGTAAAACCCCGACCTCATATCGGCTGGAGGGACCGGCTCTATTGCATCCTTCGCCAGTAGGACTGCAATCTCCGCGAGCAAGACAGGGGCATCGACGGCTTTGACTGAAGTGAACCGGATGCCCCTGAACTTGGGGGGACGCCGGGCGAACTGAATCGCATAGCCGAGTCTGATGGTCCGCAGGAGCCACCGGGACGGGCTGGGGAGCGCTAACCAGGCTCCGAGAGACCGCACCAGTGGAACCAACGGGGCCACCGACGCGCCCGCGGTGGGGCAGCGAGGTGGAACACAGGGACCGGCCCCAGGGCCTGTGACGGCCTGGCCTGTGACGGCAGGGGGCGGGGTCTGGGTGTGTAGTGTAGCACTCACCTGATTTCTCCTCGCGTGGGAGGAGACACAGGAACCCGGCTTGAGGCTTGTGACAGCCCGGCGTTTGACGACTTGAAGCGGGGAATGGAGTGCTACTGCCCTTACCTGGTTCCACGAATGGGCAGGAGGGGTGCTCTTGGGCAACCACCTGCTGCCTGCTGGCGAGAGAGGAGGAGGGAAGCGATCCTGTGATGCACGGATCACCACTCTCCTCCTCTTGAGACCCAGAGATTGAGGAAACCGCTCTTTTACTGATGTTTTGGGTACCGCTGGCTGCTGGGCCAGCGGCGGAACAAAAACAAACTGAAACACAGGATTCTCCACCCGGCCCTCCACCGGGGGAGGGAGTGGTGCGGTCACCATCTCCCGAAGAGCAGTCTCCTCCATCTCTGGGTCGCCCGTCTCAGGGCCTCTTGCACTTGCGCTTGCCGCCAGGTTTGGCGGGGGCCTGGACGGGCTGGGCGTCCTGCCTGCGACCGGCTCCACGACGCGGCCTGGTGGAAGGCTGCTGCGGCTGCGCGGGAGCGGGGGCGGCCGCAGGGGGGCGCCCACGGCGACGAGCAGGCTGAGGGGCTGCAGCCGGAGTGGAAGCAGCAGGTTTCCTCCGGCGCATGATGTGTTTGATCGCCTCAGTCTGCTTCTGGGCTGCCGAGAACTGCTGGGCAAAGCTCTCGACAGCGTCGCCGAAAAGGCCGGTCTGTGACACGGGAGCATTCAGGAACTGTACCTTTTCCAGCTCTCTCATGTCAGCAAGACACAGCCAGAGATGGCGCTCCTGGACCACTAACGTGGACGTCGCACGACCCAGAGACTGTGCGGTCACCTTCGTCGCTCGTAGCGCGAGGTCCGTCGCAGTACGCAGCTCATGTAGAACCGCCAGGTCGTGACCACCCTCGTGCAGGTCTTTCAGTGCTTTGGCCTGGTGGACCTGCAGCAACGCCATAGCGTGGAGGGCGGAAGCCGCCTCCCCACAGGCTCTATAAGCACTGCCAGTTAGACCTGACGAATACTTAGAGGCCCGTGAGGGGAGACACGGATCACCCCGCAGGGTGGAAGCGGCTGTTGGACATAGTTGCATGGCCACAGACCGCTCCACCGAGGGGATGCCCGCATACCCCAAAGCGGCTCCACCATCGAGGGTGGTGAGAGCGGAAGAACTACAAGATTTGTTTCGGGCAGTGAAAGGTGCCCTCCACGATCTTGTCAGCTCCTCGTGCACTTCCGGGAAGAATGGCACCGGAGGGGGGCACTGAGAACCAGCGCGACCCCCACCGAGAAACCACTCGTCCAGCCTCGAAGGATCGGGACACGGTGGTGGATTCCACACGAGCCCGACATTCTCGGCGGCCCGGGAAAGCATGGCCGTCATCTCTGGGTCTGGCTCGGACAACGCTACCACACCCGAAGGGGGCAGCGCAGCCGAGTCGTCATCCCCGGAGAGAGAGGGCCCGCCCTCCGATGCAGTGATCGACATCTGGTCGTCAGGGGGACCACCGAAGGAGACGCCTGGTGCACCCCGAGCAGAGGGCCCAGCACGCTCCTGCGGCAGCTCCACCGGCTGCGGAGTGCTTGAGGGGCGAGGAGCTCCACTTGGGGAAGCCCTCACCGTAATCCTCAGATCACCTCTGCCCCCACCGGACCCAGCGGCGCGCACGCTGGACCGCGGCAGAGGCAGAGGGACTCCGCCATGTTTGACATAGCGGAGTCTAAGACGCAACTCCGAGATGGTCATGTCCCCACAAGAAGAACATGAGCCATCCACGAAAGCCTCCTCAGCGTGCTGAATGCCCAGACACGTGAGGCAGCAATCGTGACCGTCCTGAGGCGCCAGGAAGCGACCACAGCCAGAAACGCACGGGTGATAAGACATCTTTAAAAAGACGCGATCACCCGTGTACTCTCTTAGAGAAATTTGCTCTTAGAAATGCTCTTTTTTGAGGTGCTGAAGCACGCAGGGGAGCTTGGCCACCGCACACTCCAAGTGTGGCTGCCAGCGGGAAGACGATTCTGCTCTCCCGGACACCGTGACCACCGCTGCTGCACCGTAACGCCCGCACTCGATCAGGAACACTTCTTGGGAAAGGGAGCAGTAGCTTCACTACTACCGCTCGGCTCCGAAGCGAAAGGATAATTGATGCGGTGCATCAGCTGCCTCTTATGCTCACACTGTGATCAGCGGCAGCTGGATGCAATAATCGCATGCCAATGTCCATTGGCTCGTTTAGTTACACTCGAAGTGGATTGGTCTCTCTGGCGAGATCCCAATTTCGTCGGTCATCCGACGTGACTCGGAGTGACCGACTGAAAGGGGAACTACAGAATGTCACATTTTATTATTAGCCATTTCAACACATACATGTTTTACCAAATAAAAAGAACAGCACTTTTAGAGTTCATCCCACTCATTGATGAGAGCGTAAGTATTGGGACAGTTGAACATAAAGCAGATATAAAAGATTAAAAGCTATTATTTAGTTGCAGATCCCTTGCGCACAATCACAGCAGTGAGTCTGTGACCCATAGACATCACCAGACTCTTGGTCTCATCCTTTGAAATACTTTTCCCAGCCTTTAATGCAGCCAATTCCAATTGTTGCTTGTTTTGGGGAGTTTCTGCCTTTAGTCTCCTCTTCAGCTGGTGAAATTCATGTTCAATCGGATTTAAATCTGGAGATTGACTTGGGCAATCTAAGACTTTCCATTTCTTTGCCCTTATAAATTCCTTGACTGAACTGGCAGGGTGTTTTGGGTCATTGTCCTGATGCAATATGATGCACTTCCCAATGAATCTGGTGGCATTTTCTTGAATATTGGTAGGCAAGATGGTTTTGTACCCTTCCAAATTCATTCTGCTACTGTCATCATACATTAAGTCATCAGTAAAGTTGAGAGGGCCTGTTCCAGAGACAGCCATGCATGCCCATGCCATGACACCACCTCCACCATGCTTTACAGCGGATTTCTCCACATTTTTGCTTTCACATCACTTAGATAAAGGTTCATCTTTGTCTCGTCGGTCCATAAACACAGTTACAAAACTCTTCTGGCTCACCTTTGTGCTTTTTTGCAAACTCTAATCTTGCCTTTCTATTTTTGGTGCTGGTCAGAGGTTTGCATCTTGCTGTGTAGCATCTGTAATTCTGTGTCAAAGTCTCCTGAGGACAGTAGATTGTCAGAGCATTACCCCAGCTTTCTGGAAGTTGTTGGTGATTTTACAGACAGGTCTTTTAGGTTTCATTTTCACAGCTTTTATGATTTGTCTGTCATCAACTATTGTTGTTTTCTCAGCCGATCAGGTAGTTGTTGGTTGCTGGTGTCGCTGGTGGTTTCCAAACTCTTGATTTCTCCATGCCCTTTGTTTTTGCTATAGCTCTAATTGACTTCCTCTTTTCTTTTAGCATCCAAATTGCTTGCTTTTCTCTCAAAGTCAGCTCCCTCATCTTCATCCTGGTTTGTGTGTGTCATCATCGAATGCAAGATTCAGAATGCAGAAGTAATGGATATAACTGATACGACACATTCCCTGCTTTTAATATCTGAAGAATGAATGCAACAGGACACAGCTGATCACTTAGAAAGACCTGTGAGGCAACTGTTCCAATACTTATGCTCACATCAGATAGAGAGATGAAACTCTAAAAGTGCTGAACTTCTTAGCTGGTAAAACAGCTGTGTGTTGAATCACCCAATAATAAAATGTGACATTCTGTAGTTTTGTCTCATATTCATCTTTTAATCATATTTGTAAATGTCTTGACTCCACAGCCAACAGAGCAATTTTGTCTTTACTGTTCCAATACTTTTGGAGGGCACTGTATTTATTCTAAAACATAAGAAGCATATTGGATGATTTTAGCAATAAAAATTGATGTATGGCACAAATGGCATTTATAGTCCGTATCTTATATTTCCTTAATGTCTTTCATCTTTGACGGTGTTAAACATGGTGTCACGTGGATGAAATATGCATGGAAATGATATGCAGATGAGGTTATGCATAGTAAAACAAGGCGTTGTAAGCTCCATATACGGTGCTTTTGGGAGGAGATGGGGTGGAGAAGCACGTACACAATCTTCCCCTGCCTGGGATTTATAAAGGAATTTTTGTGCTGGTTCTGCCATTCGCATGGTTTTATAAATATGAAAACATTTGTGTGCACGTAAAACCTAGCTTTTGTGCGTATACATACACTTTTAGGATGAAATCTAGGGAGAGTTTTATAAATGAGAAGCCCCTCAGGCTACAGTTCCTCGACCTGCTCTCTATTAATCTCTCTGTTTGCTCTCTCTGCTCTGAACTCAAACGAACGAGCGTTACGAGCTTCTCCAGCCGCTGCGGTGTGAGAGGCTGTTACAGGGCTCTGCGTTAGTTACTCACTTCATTAATTGGACTACTGCACAGCACACCGAAATATAAATCTAACAATAAAACAAAACGAATATTATGAAATATGAGCTGAAACAGTGTGTAAATCAAAAAACACTGTCCAACAGCAACACCAGCAGATGAAGTTGAGAGGCAGACTTTTTTTTTTTTTTTATGCAACTTAGTTCATCTATTTCGGTGAGATATGGTGAAAATGGGAGTTGTTTTGGAAAACTTAAGTGTAAAGTTTGTTATAAACTGTTTACTTATGTTAAAACATTTCATTAACTAATGTTAGATTCTGAAATACATAAATTCATTTTATAATTGTTTTTCTTTCTTTTGCTTTTTGTTTCTTTGTTGTAGTAAGTATTATTAATAATTGTCACTCAGTATGTAAGGATTTATTTTTATATGTGTTAGCCTGCAATGTTCTGTGAGTTAATGCTATAAATGCATAAAATAATAATAATAATAAAAAATCTCTTAAAAACAGTGACTTGCTGCCACCTTCTGGTGGTTTCAGTTTCCTATTTAAAATAATTTATTTTTTACCATTTCATATTTCCATATTCATAATTTATATTTAAAATACGAATTTTATTTCAAAGCAAATAGGCTTCCAGGTTGAGTCCCAGGTCGTAGTCCTTTTTGATCTCAGTCTGTAAATCCAATGCTACTTCAGATGCAGATTCTGAGTGGTAACTCGAATGAATGGTAACTTAAATGCATTTATACATGTTTTATCGTGTCAAGTGTCTACATACTTGGGCCAAATATTATAAAGAAGGCAATCATGTTAGTTTAAAGAATAGTTTTAAAATTTAAATGTATATTTTCTCTTAAATTAGTTCATAACATATCATTTTGATAAAAAAAAAAAAGCAAAAAAAAAAATGCAAATAATTGAATCAATATCTTTTATTATTTTTATTTTTTTTACCTACATATTGATCTGAGAATAACTTTATTTTATTCTTTGCACATTCAGAACTATCGGACTGCAAGACTACACAAAGCATACAAACAGATTATAGGCGAAACTCATGAAAAGGTAAACATTTGTAGTTAAGTTTGCTTGACGCTGAAACAATTACCTTTTTGAGATACAAAGTGTGTGGACTAAAATTCTCAGCTGTAACTGTGGACACCAATATTTGAACAGTTCAGAAAAGGTGAATCATTGTCTGGACAACTGAGATTTCCCTGTGGAGATGAAAGTTCGGATCATGTAGTGTATGAGAGAGATTTGCCAGGCTGCAGCCTTGTCTTTCCATTCATCGAGACTTTCTGCACCAAACCAGGGGCCTCATTTATAACCGTTGCGTACGCACAAAACCTGCCCTGAAAGAGGCGTACGCCACTTCCTATGCAAAAGGTGGGATTTATAAAAACAAACCTGACAGGAAAATTTGCGCACCTGCATGCAAACTCTGACCCATGCGTACGAACTCTTTTTCCTGGAGTTAGAAAATTAATGAAGTAAACAACAATTTTAAACTCTGTTTTCATGTCGATATACACATTTACATGAAATATTCCACTCTCATAATGGATATAAACACTGAAATTACAAAGTCATTATGCAGAAGTTAAACAAAAATTAGGCTATATGAATTTAGACATATTTGTGACATATCTGACTGGGATTTATAAAGGGATTTTTGCTCCAACCCTAACCCTAAAAGCGAGCTTTTGTGCATACGTACACTTTTAGGATGAAATCTAGGGAGAGTTTTATAAAAAAGAACCCAGTTCTCTCTCATCAACAAAACTTCAGCTAAGATCAAAGAGCCTCAACAAATTGCAAGAACCAAGCTTAGTCTCATTAACTGATACATTAAGTATCATCTACTTTTTTTTTTTCTTACAAAGTCTACAGCTCATTCTGTCAGGAATCCCCCAGACCACAAACTTGATCCAAATACTTACTGATCATAATTAATCACTACATATTTACCTTTTTTGTGGGCTAATTTTTTGGCACAAAAATTCACCTCAGTCAGCACTTTACTTAAAGGAATAAATGAGAATTGGCTGAAAATGTGCTCACCCTCAGACCTTCCCAGATGAGTCTGTTTCTTCATCAGATTTGGAGAAATGTGTCATTGCATCACTTGTTCAGCAATGGATGCTCTGCAGTGAATGGGTGCCGTCAGAATGAGAGTCCAAACAGCTGATAAAAACATCACAATAATCCACATCACTCCAGTCCATCAGTTAACATCTGGAGAAGATAAAAGCTGAAACAAATCCATCATTAAGATGTTTTTAACTGAAATACAAGTCAATAATCCAAAATAATGCTTCCTCCAGTGAAAAAGTTGTCTGGTGTGAATCAGGAGAGAAATCTGTACAGATCAAGCAGCGTTTACAAGCCAAAACAGCTCTGCGAGGGACAACAGGAGATGGATATTTTCACTGGAGGAAGTGTTATTATGGATTATAGACTAAGCCAAAACTTTACAAAACAACTGTAACTGTTTTCTTGTAAGTGTAATGTATAAAATTATATTTACAAATCATCAAATACCATCAAATATGAAGTGTCTGTGTAATGTGTGTTCTTTTATTGATTGGTAGTGCTTATTTTATGAGTTTTTAGGTAGAACATGGCTATCTAGACCAATTAAAAACAACAAACTATTATTATTAATTTTTTATTTTTTTTTATTTTACACTCACGTTTGTTAAAATTAATTAAAACTGAATCTACATTATAAAACTGACCAGAGATCACCAGATAGACACTGGTTCATGAGTTTTTGTGTTTGCAAAAACAAACGGAAACCAAAAAGTTTCAAAACAGTATGAAGTAACGACGCTTCGCTTGCTGAAATCATTTGACTTGGGAGAGGAGGGGACAGAGCTGTAACAGATATGACAGCTTTCTGTGTACAGCTAATATCCCTTAAAGTAAGAATGAAGTGTACACAGTGTTTAGCGATCGCAAATATTCTTTTTTTTGTTTTGTTTTACAAATAATCACCTTTTTTTATATAAGCATACTGTGCAAAAAGCTCCTGGAGGGCCAGAGTCCTGCAGAGTTTAGCTCCATCCCTAAAAGAAAACACACCTGAACCAGCTAAACAAGATCTTTAGACTCATTAGAAACTCCCAGGAATCTGTGCTGGAGCTGATATCTGCGGGACAGTGGCCCTCCAGGACCGGAGTTCGACACATGTGTTGTTTAAAGGCATAGTTTACCCCAGAATGATGGTTCTGTCATCATTTACTCACACTCATGTCATTCCAAACCTGTACGACTCTCTTCTGTGGAAAACAACATAAAATATTTTGAAGAATGTTGGTAACCAAACCATTTTAGTGACTACTTCCTTAATTACTTTTCAAACTTTTCATCTGTGACATCCAATCTTACTTTCATGAATGCTTTTTGAGAATTGCTCACTCTTGCTTTCAGCAGAACAGACCAATGTTTCTTAATAGAATAATACTGACCAATATTTAAATCATAATTTTGCTTGACTACTGACTTCCATTGCATAAAAAAAATAAAATAAAATGAAAAAAAAAAAAACATTCAGACATTTTCCTAAAATATCTTCTTTTGTGTCATCAAGTGAAAGAAAGTCAGTCATACAGGTGTTGATCCACACGAGAGACAGAGAGAGTAAATTATGACAGAAAGACCATTTTTGGGCGATCAATTTTTGGGCGATCCCTTTAATAAAGACACACTTGGGATTATTCTGGTCTACACCAATTTATCAATATTATGATCAATTTATCATCTGCTCAAATCACATGAAATTACACATTTTGAGTTCAGAGCACAAGGTGACAAGTTTGCTATACTGTAATATAGTAATATATACTTACATAGTTATTATTATTATATTTTTAATTTATTGTATATTCTCATTATTAGTGTTATACTTCATTTTATTATATGTGACCCTGGAGCACAAAATTCCAAAAATCATTAGGATATTAAGTAAAGATCATGTTCCATAAAGATATTTTGTAAATTTCCTACCGTAAATATATCAAAACTTAATTTTTGTTTAGTAATATGCATTGCTAAGAACTTCATTTGGACAACTTTAAAGGCGATTTTCTCAATATTTTGAGACCCTCAGATTCCAGATTTTCAAATAGTTGTATCTCGGCTAAATATTGTCCTATCCTAACAAACCAAAATTCTTTAATAAAAATCTCATAAAAGTAAAAAAAAAAAAAATCTCAGTTTCAAAAAAATTGACTCTTATTACTGGCTTTGTGGTCCAGGTGTGTGTGTGTGTGTCTAAACTATGTCTGTTATTTTTGTTGTTGTTGTTTTTTTTTTCTTCTCCTGTCATCAAGACAAATTTACTTGTGTCAATAAAGCACTTTCTGATTCTGATGAATTTGCCTGCTGCTTTATCAGCCAGGTCATGGTGTTTTCTTCACTGTCTTTGGTCGATCAAACAAGGGTTTTCATCCCATAGAGGACTGCTGAGGAACATGAGCTATCTGAACAAACAGACACATCTGAAACATTTACAAACAACAAATATAAATTATTTAATAAATAAAGTATATAAATTATGAGTGATAAGGATGAATTTGACCATTTGAATCCCAATACAGTGACCTGTAATTCATGAATTAAGAGTGAATCTGTAGTTTCCAATAAAACAGCGATATTTAGGTAAACACTGAACCAAACTACTGTACTAGATTAGTCCTTGCATGTCATTTCTGTGTCAAATCATATCTCTTTCTATTGACTGCTGTTATTAGCCGGATCGATAACAATCTGGAGGATGACTGCTATGATAATAATGCTATGATTAAGATTTTAAGTAAACACACTGCGAACACCACACCACAACTTGTGTTTAGAAATTATCGTGCGTACTACCGAGGTATTTTATAAAACGTCGATGTTCAGTCAAAATAAAAGTTTTAAAAGTGAATGAATATTACCGTTTTACTCTAAGGTGAGGTATAATTTTTCCAACATCTTTCAAAAACAAATAACGTAACGTTATAATACAGAAATACTCACCCGTGTGTCAGGCACAGCTTCAGTAAAGTGGTTTTTCTCCAGAAGTCACCGTTAATTCGCATCATAACGGTACATTTCCTTCAGTAAACAGCATCGTGAAATAAAACTCGCGCCTGATATCTGACTAACCTTACTGTTTACGTAAGGACGTACATGCGCGTTCATATTTCAGATATTAACACCTGACGATAACATAAACTCCTGACACTCTTGTTTTTGTATGATATTAGTATTAATTTTAAAACAACTATAAAACCAAGCGGAAATAAAACGCGCGCTGTTTCAAAAAAAAAAAAAAAAAAAGAAAAAAAAGCGCGCGCGAGCGCCTCGAGTGTGACGTCACAGCGCAGCGGCTATATAAAGGCCTGCTCAAGATTCTAACGGCAGACGCGGATCTGATTGAGCGAGTGATTCCACTGACTTCAACTCTTTAGATTCACGGTTTACACACAGTCTGTTCAGACTATTCACACTTTACACACATCGTGTCCATAATTACCAGTATAATCAGCTTTGGTCATAATCAAAGGATGTCTACAACAGCTGAGAGCAGTGAATCTGAGCGCGCGCCTGTGGCTCGAACCGCCTGGGCTTCGAAAGCATCGAGCTTCGAAAGAATCGATCTGAACGATGAACTAAACAACAGCGCAGCAGGTGAGATGGGAATCAACAGCAGCAATCTCTGTGTTGTTCTGCTTCTCTCGGTCTGAGCTCAGTGTTTGACCTCTTTAACGAGAACATCCAGATTTCCAGCAGTATGAACTTAAATACAGTAATACTCTCTTCTTGAGTCAGTTTACTGTCAGGAGTTTGTTGGAAACGGAGTCTGTGTCTGATCTGGAGTCAGAGGTGTTTGTTTCTAATAGTTTCTCTTCTTTCTTCCAAAGGGAAGAAGGGGAAAGCGGTGCGTGTCTTCTTCCGGAAGCTGTGCAGGGCTGTGAAGCAGCCGGACCGAGTGGTGCGTCTCACAGCACAGACGGACGCTCATCTGGACGATCCCGAGGTGACGGCTGTCCCGGGTCCGACGGCCGTTCCTGAGCTGCTGTGTCTGCCGGGTCAGGTGTGTGACGATCCGGAGCCACGTTCCTCCGGGATCAGAGAGCCAACGCTTCTCCCAGATCCATCCGCTCTCGATCTCTGTCACAGTGAGTCACTGTTACTTTAGCTCATGCGTCTCTAGTAATAATAACTTGACAATGACATTTGTTGCTGTTTCTGTGTTTAATTGCTGGTTCACATGTAATCTGTGGTCAGAGGTGTTTCTAATGGGTTGCTCTTCTCTGGTTTCAGAAAAAGCTAAGAAAGGAAGGAAGAGGAGAGCGGTGCGTGTCTTCTTCCGGAGAGCATGTGAGGCTGTGAAGCAGCTCTTCCCCTGCTGCGACCCGGACAGAGTCCAGGATCCGGACCCATCCCAGCTCGTTCTGCCGGAGCAGGACCAGGTCTCTGCAGACCTCCAGTCGTCTCCTGAGGAAGAAGCTCCCTCCGAGATCCAGGCCCACGATGCAGTTCTGTCCGGTCCAGTGTCCGGTCCACTCTCTGGTTCAGAGTCCGGTCCAGTTCCTGGTTCAGAGTCCGGTCCAGTTCCTGGTTCAGAGTCCGGTCCAGTTCCTGGTTCAGAGTCCGGTCCAGTTCCTGGTTCAGAGTCCGGTCCACTCTCTGGTTCAGAGTCCGGTCCAGTTCCCGGTTCAGAGTCCGGTCCACTCTCTGGTTCAGAGTCCGGTCCAGTTCCTGGTTCAGAGTCCGGTCCACTCTCTGGTTCAGAGTCCGGTCCAGTGTCCAATCCAGTGTCGATTGTGTCAGAAACAGCACCGGACACAGTGTTGCCTGATCCAGAAATCCAGCTGCCTCAAGGTGAGTCATTGTGCTTTGCATCATGTTATTTCTGCTCTGTTATTTTCTCTTTATCGATGTTTGATCTGAAACTAAAGAAAGTCTTCGAGACTCTTGATTTTATGGTCCTTCAGCTGCTGTTGACAATCAAAGGAAGTCTCATACGTGTCCATCTTCTGTTTCTGTGTGTTTTTTAGGATCCATCGTGTCTTTGTTTGAAGTGGGACATTTGATCGCATCAGGAAACTTCAGCAAGGTCTATGAGGGAACACACATATTCAGCGACAAAGTGAAAGTTGCTCTGAAGTGTATCCCCAAGCGCACAGCGGACCGCAATCTTGACATTGTAAGTTGGTTAAACCTGCAGAATATGTGGTGTTTTATAACCTGTAGCTGACCTTCAGCTGGAACCGAAGACAGCAAACTAACGGTTGTTGTGTTTGTCTCTTCTCAGCCTGGTCACTCCAAACCTGTGCTTGCTGAAGTGGCTCTGATGCTCCGGCTGGGAGAAGCTCCCTCGTGCCCCAACATCATGGAGCTACACCAGTGGCTGGAGGATGAGAGCAGCTTCACTCTCATTATGGAGTACCCTGAACCCTGCAGGACCCTGGAGGATTACATCTTGTTCTCCGGCCCCGTCAGTGAAGCACAAGCACGCTTGTTCATGCTTCAGGTGCTTCAAGCGGTCAAACACTGCCATGAGCGTGGAGTTTATCATGGTGATATCCGCTCGAGGAACATCCTGGTGACTCTCCACAGTCTGCAGCTCAAGCTCATCGACTTCCGCTGCGCTCGTCTGATCAGCAGCGAGGGCTTTAACAGCAGCCAATACCAAGGTGAGTCTGGCTGATGATCACGTGATGTTGTGTTGTTGATGGTGAAGCGTACAGAAGCACTGAAGCTGTGTGTCTCTCACAGGATCAGACGCATACACCCCGCCTGAGGTCCTCGCCCAGTCCATATTCCACGCCGCAGCAGCAGACGTCTGGGCGCTGGCAGTTCTGCTCTTTGAGATCATTCACAAATATCTGCCCTTCGAAAGCTTTGATGCCATTCGGCACGGCTACCTCAGGATGGATCCCACCTTATCCACAGGTGAGCACACAAACAGCTCCACATTATGATGTTTACTGTTCATGTTTGATGTGTGGAGACTAACCGCTCTCTCTGAACTCTTCCCAGCGTGCCACGACCTGATTTTCCACTGCTTGAGCCGTAATCCAGCTCACCGGCTGACGCTCCGGCAGCTGGAAGAGCACCGCTGGATGAAAGCCTAGACTGGAAGAAGGCAGGGATCCCAATGTGCATCAGATAGAGCAGAGCTGAGGAGTTTAATGAGTGACCAGCGGCGTCTCAAGGAGTCTCAGGAGATGCAGCGAGACTCTGGAGCTGCAGGTAAAATGAAGACTGTGTTCACATGCACATCAGAGCATTAGCAAATGCTATTTTTCTATAATATTTCAGAAAGTAAAAGTAGTCACTAATTGACGCTTATTAGTAGCATCAATGTAAAAAATATGAAACAATATCCTATTTTTTAGGTAAATTCTATTTTGTATAATATTTCAGAAAGTAAATACTGTTTTTGTATAATATTTCATAAAGTAAATGTAGTCACTAATTGATGGTTTATTAATGACATTAATGTAAGAAATGTTAAAAAATGCTTTTTTAAATAATATGTCAAAGTAAATGTAGTCAGTTACTAATTAGTGCTTTATTAGTAACATTTAAGTAAAAGAAAGGATCATAAGAAATTCTAAAATTAGAAATTCATAAGTGCATGTAAAAATAGTCACTTAATTAGTTCTTCACAAATTATTAATATAAGGAATGTAAAAACAAAAAAAAACTATTATATAAGATTTCAGACAGTAAACGTAGTCTCTAATTGATGCTTATTAGTAGCATCAATGTAAAAAATGTAATAACTAATGTAACTAATTGGTTTATTAGTGACAATCACATAAGGAATGTAAAAAAAATGCTATTTTTTAATAAGATTTCAGAAAGTAAATGTAGTTACTAATTGGTGGCTTATTACTGACATTAACGTAAGAAATGTAAAAAAATTTAAAAAATGTAAAAAATGTAATAACTAATGTAACTAATTGGTTTATTAGTGACATTCACATAAGGAATGTAAAAAAAATGTATTTTCTAATAATATTTCAGAAAGTAAATGCTATTTTTGTATAATATTTCATAAAGTAAATGTAGTCACTAATTGATGGTTTATTAGGGACATTAACGTAAATGTTAAAAAAATGCTTTTTTAAATAATATTTCAGAAAGTAAATTATAGTCACTAATTGGTGGCTTATTAATGACATTAAAAAAACAAACAAAACAATTTTTTTTTTAAATATTTCAGAAAGTAAATGCTATTTTTCTATAATATTTCAGAAAATAAATGTAGTCACTAATTGATGGTTTATTAGTGACATTAATGTAAGAAATGTTAAAAAATGCTTTTTTAAATATGTCAGAAAGTAAATGTAGTCAGTTACTAATTAGTGCTTTATTAGTAACATTTATGTATAAGAAAGGATCATAAGAAATTCTAAAATTAGAAATTCATAAGTGCATGTAAAAATAGTCACTTAATTAGTGCTTCACAAATTATTAATGTAAGGAATGTAAAAACAAAAAAAAACTATTATATAAGATTTCAGAAAGTAAACAGTCACTAATTGATGCTTATTAGTAGCATCAATGTAAAAAATGTAGTCACTAATTGGTTTATTAGTGACATTCACATAAGGAATGTAAAAAAAAAAGCTAATTTTTAATAAGATTTCAGAAAGTAAATATAGTCACTAATTGGTGGCTTATTACTGACATTAACGTAAGAAATGTAAAAAAAAAAGAAAGAAAAAGCTATTTTCTAATAATATTTCAGAAAGTAAATGCTATTTTTTTTTAAATATTTCAGAAAGTAAATGTAGTCACTAATTGGTTTATTAGTGACATTCACATAAGGAATGTAAAAAAAAAATGAATTTTTTTAATAAGATTTCAGAAAGTAAATATAGTCACTAATTGGTGGCTTATTACTGACATTAACGTAAGAAATGTAAAAAAAAAAAGCTATTTTCTAATGATATTTCAGAAAGTAAATGCTATTTTTTTTTTATAATATTTCAGAAAGTAAATGCTATTTTTTTATAATATTTCAGAAAGTAAATGCTATTTTTTTTTTAAATATTTCAGAAAGTAAATGTAGTCACTAATTGGTTTATTAGTGACATTCACATAAGAAATGTAAAAAAAAATGCAATTTTTTTTTTAAATAAGATTTCAGAAAGTAAATGTAGTCACTAATTGGTGGCTTATTACTGACATTAACGTAAGAAATGTAAAAAAATGTAAAAAATGTAAAAAATGTAATAACTAATGTAACTAATTGGTTTATTAGTGACATTCACATAAGGAATGTAAAAAAAAGTATTTTCTAATAATATTTCAGAAAGTAAATGCTATTTTTGTATAATATTTCATAAAGTAAATGTAGTCACTAATTGATGGTTTATTAGTGACATTAACATAAATGTTAAAAAAATGTTTTTGTTAAATAATATTTCAGAAAGTAAATTATAATCACTAATTGGTGGCTTATTAATAACATTAACGTAAGAAATGTAAAAAAAATAATAATAATTTTTTTTAAATATTTCAGAAAGTAAATGCTATTTTTCTATAATATTTCAGAAAATAAATGTGGTCACTAATTGATGGTTTATTAGTGACAATGTAAGAAATGTTAAAAAAAAATGCCTTTTTAAATATGTCAAAGTAAATGTAGTCAGTTACTAATTAGTGCTTTATTAGTAACATTTATGTAAAAGAAAGGATCATAAAAAATTCTAAAATTAGAAATTCATAAGTGCATGTAAAAATAGTCACTTAATTAGTGCTTCACAAATTATTAAAGTAATGTAAAAACAAAAAAAACTATTATATAAGATTTCAGAAAGTAAACAGTCACTAATTGATGCTTATTAGTAGCATCAATGTAAAAAATGTAGTCACTAATTGGTTTATTAGTGACATTCACATAAGGAATGTAAAAAAAATGCTATTTTTTAATAAGATTTCAGAAAAGTAAATATAGTCACTAATTGGTGGCTTATTACTGACATTAACGTAAGAAATGTAAAAAAAAGAAAGAAAAAGCTATTTTTTAATAATATTTCAGAAAGTAAATGCTATTTTTTTTTAAATATTTCAGAAAGTAAATGTAGTCACTAATTGGTTTATTAGTGACATTCACATAAGGAATGTAAAAAAAATGAATTTTTTTTTAATAAGATTTCAGAAAGTAAATGTAGTCACTAATTGGTTTATTAGTGACATTCACATAAGGAATGTAAAAAAAATGCATTTTTTTTTAATAAGATTTCAGAAAGTAAATGTAGTCACTAATTGGTTTATTAGTGACATTCACATAAGGAATGTAAAAAAAATGCATTTTTTTTTAATAAGATTTCAGAAAGTAAATGTAGTCACTAATTGGTGGCTTATTACTGACATTAACGTAAGAAATGTAAAAAAAAAAAAGCTATTTTCTAATAATATTTCAGAAAGTAAATGTTATTTTTTTTATAATATTTCAGAAAGTAAATGCTATTTTTTTATATAATATTTCAGAAAGTAAATGTAGTCACTAATTGGTTTATTAGTGACATTCACATAAGGAATGTAAAAAAAATGCATTTTCTTTAATAAGATTTCAGAAAGTAAATGTAGTCACTAATTGGTGGCTTATTACTGACATTAACGTAAGAAATGTAAAAAAAAAAAAAAAGCTATTTTCTAATAATATTTCAGAAAGTAAATGTTATTTTTTTTTATAATATTTCAGAAAGTAAATGCAATTTTTTTATATAATATTTCAGAAAGTAAATGTAGTCACTAATTGGTTTATTAGTGACATTCACATAAGGAATGTAAAAAAAAAAATGCTATTTTTTAATAAGATTTCAGAAAGTAAATGTAGTCACTAATTGGTGGCTTATTACTGACATTAACGTAAGAAATGTAAAAAAAAAAAAGAAAAAAAGCTATTTTCTAATAATATTTCAGAAAGTAAATGCTATTTTTTATAATATTTCAAAAAATAAATGTAGTCACTAATTTTCTTTATTAGTGACATTAATGCAGGAAATGTAAAAAAACAATGCTATTTATAAATATTTCAGAAAGTAAACGCTATTTTTGTATAATATTTCAGAAAGTAAATGGTATTTTTTAATAATATTTTAGAAAGTAAATGGTATTTTTATAATATTTCAGAAAGTAAATGGTATTTTTTATATTTCGGAAAGTAAATGCTATTTTTATAATTTTTTGTATAATATTTCAGAAAGTAAATGCTATTTTTTTTTATAATATTTCAGAAAGTAAATGCTATTTTTTTATAATATTTCAAAAAATAAATGTCACTAATTTGCTTTATTAGTGACATTAATGCAGGAAATGTAAAAAAAAACAATGCTATTTATAAATATTTCAGAAAATAAATGCTATTTTTGTATAATATTTCAGAAAGTAAATGCTATTTTTATAATATTTCAGAAAGTAAATGCTATTTTTATAATATTTCAGAAAGTAAATGCTATTTTTATAATATTTCAGAAACTAAATGCTATTTTTTATAATATTTCAGAAAGTAAATATAGTCACTAATTGGTGGCTTATTACTGACATTAAAAAAAAAAAAAATGCTATTTTTGTATAATATTTCTGAATGTTGCTAATAACTAATAATTTATGAATGTAGTAACTAATAATTTATCAATGTAGTAATTTATAAATGTATTTAAAATGAATAAAAATATTTTTAATCAAACCAGTGGTCATTTCATTGCCAGTGCAGGCAGTCAGAGTGATGAACGAGTCTTTCTCATTGCTTTACACTCACATTCTCTCTTTACTGTGTGATTAGAAGAACAATATTTCATAACACAGTTTGTATGAATCACACAATGAAGTGCGTCCATCTGAACGGACACAAGGTTTGTGGGTGTAGGAAGTGATTGACACATTCACACAGTTTGTTTCAGAGTTTACGGAGTGTCGGGTCACTCATCAACAGCTCTGGTCAGATCCAGCTTCATCATGTTTGGTCCTCCTCTCAGTCCTGACAGGTACACCTGTGGTCTGGGTTCGTCACTCTCTCCGTCCCGCTTCGTCTTTAGGGAGGAACGTCTGTGTGCTGTGGTGTCGTCTCATGTGACTCGAGTGCGTCTGCACTGAGCGTGTGACTTTATTCCGCAGATCGGACTGAGACAGAGAGTTTCTTACAGGGTTAAATTCTCTAATGCGTGTCTGGACTGAGATCATGTGTGTGAACGCTTCTCACCAGTTTAATGGCTTTTTTTCGGAGCTCCCACTCGTTCCACTCATAGGACTTCACAATGTTGGTCTCCAGAGGGTGTGTCTCTGTCACTTTTAGAGATGGTTTTCACCAGCAGCTTCTCTCCTGACTGCATCTGAGACATGAGTTTCTACATCAGCTGCTTGTGCTTCTAGATTGCACCTTAAAATCAAACGCGGAGATGTATTTCTTGTACTATTATATATGTCTGTAGAAGAACAACACATATGGGCTTTCACACTGAGATTATTTGTCGTTCTAATCTCTGTTTTTTTACTCCAGGTGAAGCTGTTATGTAAACAGGTCACATACTCTCAAATAGAGATCACAATTCTCCCACAATTATGAACTGAACAAAATTATGCATGATTAATTGTGCTATTTAAAAGTGTTTAATTTAATTAGAATGAATTATTAAAATTATTAAACATTTTTAATATATATTTATTTAAAATATACTTAATACTCCTAATTTTTAATATTAAAATTATGAAAAAGTGGTTTGAATGAATGATTCAATGACTTATAAATACTTCACTTGTTTCATTACTGGATGAGTCAGAGTTTTTGAACAAATATCTTGAATGAATGATTCAATGACAAATATTTTTTTAAGTCGCTTGTCGCCACCTAGTGGCAAAACAATGCAATCGACACAAACATTATTTAAAGCGCCAGTTACTTTCAAAAGGTGATTTGATATGCTCTATTTTGATCGCAACCACAGACGTCAGTGTTTCACACACAGCTTCAGCTAATGATGGCAGGCAAAACAGACCGTTTCGAAAGTGAAATTACGTTGTACCCTGCTAGAATTGATGCCGACCGTGCTTCTCATATTAATGAGTGCAACAAGTGTGAAAGTAGAAACACGTGCAATTCAGACGAAACTTCTGAGCTGACTATGACGTCTGTAATGCCTGATAAAGTAGTGCTTATTTGATTACAGTCGTTACCGGGGAAACAGCTATATCTCCCGCTCCAGCAGCGCCTCCTGCTGGCAGAGAATGAATTTGCATTTGCAAGTCTGTGGGAAACACTGGTGTCTGTCAGCAAACAAACAAAAAGCATACTTCAGAACTGTTTTGAGAAGGTGCTTAAGTTTTGAGCCATGCGTTATTACTATGAATTAGGCTACTACTACTACTACTATTGCTACTACTGCTTATTACGTTCATAGAGTGAATGTTTTGCTAATTGTTTACAGTGTAAAGGGAAGTTACTACTATAATTTGCGCAGAATGTCATGGGGCGTAGGAAAAAGGTGGATGAAGAACAACTGTGAGTCAAGTCTTTTGAGCACTATTTGTGTGATCTAAAGAGTCGTGGCTCATGGAGAGTGTTTCGAATCAGTCACTTGCCTTACGTTCTTAAATGGGTCATATGACGATGCTAAAAATAACATTATTTTGTGTATTTGGTGTGATGCAATGTTTTACAGGGTTAAGGTTCAAAAAACTAATTATTTTCCACATACCATACATTATTGTTGCTCCTCTCTGCCTCGCCTTTCTGAAACACGTTGATTTTTACAAAGCTCATCGTTCTGAAAAGCGAGGAGTGCTCTGATTGGCCAGCTATCCAGTGTGTTGTGATTGGCTGAATGCCTCAAGCGTGTAACAGAAAGGTTATGCCCCTTACCGTATTTGGAGACACACAGCGTCTCCAGTGTTGTGTAAACATTTGGGCGGTGTTATGCAAATCTTCCCACACAGTGACGTAGATTTGTGGGGCATGTTTAAATGAGGTGTTTTAGGAGGGCGTAGACGAGTCTTAACTTTTATAAAGAATCTCTCTTTGGGTTTGAGACTTTAGTCTTTGCAACTTTATGGATCTTATATGTGACACTGGACCTCAAAACCAGTCATAAGGGTCAATTGAGATTTATACATCATCTGAAACTGAATAAATAAGCTTTCCATTGATGTATGGTTTGTTAGGATAGGACAATATTTGGCTGAGATACAACTATTTGAAAATCTGAGGGTGCAAAAAAATTTAAATACTGAGAAAATCACCTTTAAAGTTGTCCAAATGAAGTTCTTAGCAATGCATATTACTAAACAAAAATTAAGTTTTGATATATTTATGGTAGAAAATTTATCAAATATATTCATGGAACATGATCTTTACTAAATATCCTAGTGATTTTTGGCATAAAGGGAAAATTTATCATTTTGAGCCATACAGTGTATTGTTGGCTATTGCTACAAATATACCTGTGCTACTTATGACTGCTTTTGTGCTCCAGGCTCACAAATATGCACGAATAGCTTGTAACAATCCAAAGACAAAGGAGAACTTGAAATGGCATCATATGACCCCTTTAAGACAGACAGCAGAGAGTGAGGCAGTTCTCTAGGAGTGTGGTTTAGAGCTAATGCCCTGTCTGTCTGTCAGCCAGCAGAGACTTGATGAGACTCTCTCTAACAGTGAAACCCACCAGTATGAGTCTGAGGAAGGCCTCGTGTGTTGTACAGAGCCTGTTTGGGCAGGTCGGGATGGACGGGGCACTCGGTGCGCTCACAGATCTTCTCCAGCAGGGCTGTGTGCTGCCAGGCCAAGTGCTCGCATCCCACCAGTTCACCCTCTATATCTACGGCCGCGGCCGGCAGCGTCTCGTTCAGAGTGGCTGGCACTGCAGGAGATGCATAGAGAAGTGAGCACTGACAGTCACGTATGGTTCTGGATGCCCTCTCCTCCTTTCCTGCTGTCCTTGTTGAAGAGGTGTATGCCGCTGATGATCAGAGCGAGCTCGCTCAGCTGCTGCTCTTTGTCTTGTTTCAGCTGAGACATGAAGGTCGCCAGCAGAGCCTGAGGAAAGACGCTCTGCAGAGCCGCTGCAACAAACAACAACAAGAACACAGCATCATCACACAAGATCAAAACCAGCAGAAATGCTCTATTAGCAGCCAGCCATGACTTAGAGTTACTGAGACAAACTACAGTATTCACTCACTTTGTCAATGGATAAACTATTTATGAGTGAACTGAGCAAGCATTATGCATTTAATCTGATTAGATATATAATGGGTTTAAGTAGATAAAGATTTAGATATAAAGTATGTATATAAAGTTTCATTATTAAGATTTAAGGTAACAAATTAATTTTTTCCTTTTTATTCAAAACATTATCACAAAATATCTAGATTCACACCTTTATAGATTATGTTAGTTGATCTGCAGTGGGCGATGGTCAAAGTAGCCTAATAATGTAGTCTATTAACTATGCATAAAGAACCTGTCTGTTCACTTGTAACAAATATGGGTGTCATGCCATAACATTTTTAATACGACTGAATTTATATTTAATGTGAATTTAACATTGAAAGTTAATGTGAATAAAAACATTGTAAGTTAGGCTACTTATCATAACACTTTCATTGCACAGAAAGAGAGCAGAGAACATTTACATTATCAAAGAATATTTTCACTGACAGTCTAGAGTTCAGGCACTCTCAAAAACTCCCATTAAAATCACTGAACCTGTTTACACTGTGAAATGAATATCTTACTTACAGATTCATACACACATCTGCACTTTGTTGTTTCTAAGGAGAGAATTCGCCAGAAAGAGGTATTCAGTCAGCGAGCCAGTGAAGAAAACACTGGCATTTTAGCGATGACTCATCTGAACACCTCTGATTGGTCATTGCATTCATAAGCTCAACAGAATCATGTGTGATTGGTTATAATGCGCAGCGCTGTACAAACGCGTCTGTCTCTGGCTCAGCGCCAGCCAGCCAACACAGAATTGAATTTATCAGCTGATGATATGTCGCACTGAACGATCTAATCACGCCGGTGTGATTGTATCAAATATAGAAAATATTATTCAGCTATTTTTTGTCTTTTGGAAGCTGCATTCAAAATCCACTTTGGCTCAAAAATCTGAGGGGGCACGTGCCCCTCACTTTGAATGGGCATGACGCCTCTGGTTATAATGTATTAACTGTGGTTACAATTATTCATGAGATTGTACAATGCATTATAAGGTGCATTACAAGGCATAATTAATGCATTAAAAAAGTAAAGTACCAGATTTTTTAAATGTTTTTAAAAGAAGTCTCTTCTGCTCACCAAGACTGCATTTCTTTGATCAAACAATATACCGTAAAAACGGTAATATTGTGAAATAATATTATGAGTTAAAATAGCTGTTTTCTATGTGAATATATCTTAAAGAGTCATAAAACATAAATGTATAGATTGTGCATTGATGAAAACAGAAATAGGACTCATAGTTTATTAGTAAGTGGAAATTGGTTATTTTTGCATTTTTCTGAGCAATTTCCTTCTTTCGGTTTGAAGCAAAGTTGAAGCAACATCTTGAAATACTACGTGTATGTGTTAATTCAGAGTGGTTTCTCCACATTTATTCATGAGAAAGAACTCATTCAATCCAATCTCCATGCACTATTATGAATGAATAATAACTGCATTATTATGGATGAGAAAGTATCACTTCTGACTCTTCTTATTGCTGTGATGCGCAGCTGAATTTTCAGCATCATTACACCAGTCTTCAGTGTCACATGATCTTCAGAAATCATTCTAATATGCTGATTTGCTGCTCAAGAAACATTTCTGATTATTATCAATGTTGAAAACAATTGTGCTGCCTGTTATGCCCCATGACTCGAAAAGGACGCAACAAAAACGGGGACACACAAGAAAGTGCGAATAATATACAAAATTTATTAACAAAATAGAACTATACAGAAAAAAAAGCAGACTTCCGGGCCAGTTGTCATACAGCTTTTTAAAAGGCGAAACAGGAAACCAGCAGCAGGTGTCCTCGATGAACCCATCAGAGAGCAATCAGCTGAGAGGCGGAGCAAACACACAATTCAACCCAGGGATGACGCACATAACACATGGGTCGTCACACCCCACCCCTTAAGACAGGGGTCTATCAAGAATCCCTGTAATAAAGGAAAAAAAAAAATTAACAAAATATTTAACTGTACTTCAATTACCCAGAGGAGCACGCGACAGTGCATCAGCGACGATATTTTCAGATCCTCTAATATGTCGAATATCAAGAGAGTAAGCCTGTAAAAACAAAGACCAACGAATGAGCCTTTGATTCGGGCAATGAAACGAATTCAAAAATGTCAACGGGTTGTGGTCCGTGTAAACAACAATGGGCTGACCCAAACCAACGTAAACATCAAAATGTTGTAACGCCCAAATCAAAGCCAAAGCTTCCTTTTCTACCACAGAATAATTCAGTTGATACGAGTTAAACTTGCGAGAAAAGAAGCTGACAGGGCGGACCACACCTTCCTCATCACCCTGTTGGAGGACAGCCCCTGCATCAACTTGACTTGCATCCACCTGTAATGAAAAAGGTCTCTCAAAACAAGGGGCAGCAAGGACAGCAGAAGAACACAATAAAGATTTGACATTGTCAAATGCCAATGCACAATTTGCAGACCAAACAAATTTTGCCTTGGCTTTTAAAAGATCAGTGAGTGGTGCGACAACTGAAGAGAAATTCCGGCAGAAGGAACGGTAGTAACCTACCAATCCTAAAAACCGCATAAGCTCCTTTTTTGTTATAGGAACAGGATAATCACAAATAGCTTGAACTTTAGCACTTAATGGCCGTACCTCTCCGTTCCCCACCACTTTGCCAAGGTAAGTTATAGTAGCCTGAGCAAAACTACATTTTGCCAGGTTCACAGTCAATTTGGCCTCTGACAAACGCCTCAAAACAGCACGCAAGCGTTTTAAATGTGAATCCCAACTATCACTGAACACTACAAGATCATCCAAATACACCGCACACCCCTCAAGGCCTGAAACTACTCGATTCATCAACCGCTGAAAGGTGGCAGGTGCATTTCTTAGCCCAAAACTCATGACCTGGTACGAATAAAGACCTGATGGAATAACAAATGAAGAAATTTCCTGAGCTCTCTGACTCAAAGGCACCTGCCAATACCCTCTCAGCAGGTCAAGCTTGGTCACAAATTTGGCAGAACCAACCTGGTCAATGCAATCATCCACTCGCGGAAGTGGGAAACAATCAGGCTTGGTCACACTATTAAGTTTACGAAAATCTGTGCAAAACCTTACCGAACCATCCGACTTTGCAACCAGCAGGCATGGAGATGCCCAGTCTGAGTTCGAAGGAATCGCTATCTCATTCTCTAACATATATTTGATCTCTGCTTCCATCAGCTTTCGTTTGTCTGGTGACACTCGATAATAACGTTGCTTGATAGGAGAAGCGTTACCCACATCAATATCATGTTCAGCCCAGTCAGTTCGCGTTGGTGTGTCTCCAAACAATTCTGGAAAACTCTGTAACAAAGAAATCAAATCCACAGACTGTGAGGGTGGCAAGTGAACAAGAACAGTGGCAAGCTTTTCCAAAGAATCAGTATTATTTAATCGTCCACGCAAAACACTATCATCAGGTTCATAACCCTCCTTCTCCTCTGAACAAAAGTTCTTAACGTCGGACACCGCCAGAAGTACTGAAGGAATGGAACTTTCACTATTTGACTTAGGCCTCTCATAATACGGTTTCAACAAATTCACATGATATAACTGAGTAGATCTCCTCCGATGAGGAGTTGCCATTATATAATTTTCATCACTCAGTCTACGTTTTATCACATATGGGCCCTCAAATTTTGCTTCAAACGGAGAAGACTGCAAAAGACGTGACACAAGAATCTGGTCTCCCGGCTCAAAAACACGGTGTTCAGTTTTACGATCATACAAATGTTTCATATTCTTCTGTTGCTTTTCAAGCTTAACACTGGCCAACTGTCTTGCTTCTATCAATCGCTGACGAAATCCATCAAGATACGAAAGCAAATTTTTTGGAGAATCTGAACTTTTAACTGAATTTTGAAGAACTGCCAAAAGGCAACGAACTTTATGACCAAAAATTAAGTCGTTAGGACTAAATCCAGTGCTTTCTTGCACAACCTCACGTGCAGCCAGTAATAACCAGGGCAATCCCTCCTCCCAATCTCTATCCAACTGCACACAGTAAGCACGAAGGAGAGATTTCAAAGTTTGATGAAACCTCTCCAACGTTCCTTGACTTTGTGGATGATATGCACTAGCAAGATTATGCTTAATTCTTAGCTGTTTCAAAACTTGCTGGAAAAGATGAAAAGTAAAGTTAGCACCCTGATCACTCTGAATGATTCTAGGGATGCCAAAAACTGACATAAACTGTGACAAAGCTCTTACAATTGAACATGATGTAATTGTGCGCAAAGGATAGACAGAAGGAAAACGGGTAGCTAGACATCACAGTAAGCAAATATTTGCTTCCTGACTTTGAACAGGGTAAGGGACCCACACAATCCACAACAACATGTTCAAAGGGTTCACAATTTGTTGGAATTGGATTCAACGGAACCGGTTTTAAGTTCTGATTTGGCTTACTTGTAATTTGACAAGTGTGACAGTTTTTAATGTAAGTTGAAATATCACGCTTTAATCTTGGCCAAAAAAAATAAAGAAGAACCCGATCATAGGTTTTCTTGACCCCAGGGTGACCAGATTTTTCATGAGCAACTTCCAAAACAATAGAACGAAACTTTGTGGGAACAACCACTTGAACAATAGGATCACCAACAAAATCCTCACCATGAGGACTCCACTTCCTCAACAAGAGTCCGTCCTGAACAAAATATGCTCTGGCAACATCGGGTACGTCACTGTCAGAAAAAACAAGAGTAAATAATTCAGCCAATGAAGAATCTGAATGTTGTTCCTTACTCCATTCATCTGAGGAGAAAGAAAAAGACAGATCAGACAAATCAGGTATAGAAAGAGAAACTGCCTTCGATACTCCTTTAGATTCATCTGTCAGCACACACTCAGCATCTTTAGTCATAGACTGAGTTACAACAGCCACAGGGTCTCCCTTTGTAACTACCTGAATAACATCTCCCTCAGACAAAACCATAGGAGACAAAGGTACATTAGGCCAAACACGATCTCCTGCCAATTTGTTACCTAAAATAAGGTGAACACCTTCAATTGGTAAAACAGGACGCAGTCCTACCACTACCTCACCGGTCACCAAATCGGAATGAAGCTTCACCTTATGTAAAGGAGCTGATAATGTATTTAAACCCATTCCCCGAACTAACATACTCTCTCCAGTTTCAGATTGCGAGGAAAATGGCAAAATCGACTCTAAAATGAAAGAATCCACTGCTCCAGTATCACGCAGAATTTTAATGGGAACTTCCACAGATCCATCCAATAACGACACTCGACCTTCTGTAATGAAAGGAGCATAAGTAGACAAATAATCATTAGGAGGTTTAATCTCAATCTCAGTATCACCCAAGTGAACAGAATTGGCTATTGCAGCAGGCTTAAATTTATTGGTCTCAGCACGTTTATTTTTACTTTTAAGTATCAAACAGTCCGCTTTCCAATGTCCTTTTCCATGACAATAGTTACATGTTTTAGACGAATCAAATTTGTTTGAAAAAATGCGACTGAACTGGGAAGTGGTGTTTATAAAACGAGCTACACTCGCTTCCTCCCTTGTCTGCCAAACAGCAGCAGTAGTCCTGTGAGTAAGCACAAAGTTATCAGCCAACGAAGCAGCTTCCTCAGGAGACTGAACTTTGTGTTCATTAACATACGTCGCAATTTGTTCAGAAACAGAGGTTTTAAACTGTTCAACTATAATCAACTCAAGTAAATCATCAAATGTTTCCACATCAAGAGATGCGCACCAACATGTAACATGTCGCCTTAAATCCCGCACAAACTCCAAATGGGTCTGACCTGGAACCATCTTGCACGACCTAAATCGTTGACGATAGGGTTCAGGCACACACTCATACATTTTCAGCACTGCCGACTTAACAGTATCATAATCTTTGCACTCACTAGTAGTTAAAGCAGAAAAAGCCAACTGCGCCTTACCAACCAACACGCACTGTAATAACAACACACAGTTTGCTTTGGACCAACCCTGTATTTCAGCAACACGTTCAAAAAGAGAAAAAAAACCATCCGGATCACATTCATTGAATTTAGGAACAAGCTTTAAAGTTTGATGAAGTGGAAAACTTCCACAAGCAGCAGATTCCACTGAACTATCGGTATTCATCTTACTTTCCTGTAACAATTTGAGTTTTAAATACTCCAACTCCATTCTTGTCTTCTCTAACTCAAGTTTACCTTGTTCAGATTTTTGCTTCATTCTCTCATGATCCATTTGCAATAATAGTAACTCTTTTTGTTGGTCAAAAGTTAAAACCGACTGTGAAGCAGATAAGCTTTGTGCCTGCACGTCTTCAGTTTGCTCCATTTCAGTTAATAAAATTCCTTTTTCCATCGGCTTATTTTTCAACTCAATTTTAATAGTACTTTCTTTGAATCTCTTGTCACTAATTTTAATTTCATAAAACTTTGCGATTCTCAAAAGTTGCTCTTTTGTGCATTTATTCAACGATACTTGTGATGGTGAATTAACAAACTTTTCAACATCAGCCATAAACACTTCACAGACCGTAAGCAACTAATTGTGCAATCAAACAGATGAACAACCAATCCAACTTACTAAACCCTAATCTTCATGCAGTTACCGGCGGGGGGAAATTAAGCACATGAGCCCAATGGGTGAAATTGCAACCGGTTAAACCAGCAACAATCACAACACCATGGAAGTGCTCCCGAGACAACCGCTACTACCCGCTTTCACCACAACACTACCAAATCAACAAAAACGACATGTCTCAAAGGAAACAAGTCGCTAAACCTAACCGGGAAAAACTCCAAATAAAAAACAAATTTGCACAAGAGCTACTTACTGTCTGTGACTTCAAACAGCGATCAACTGCACAAATCACTTTCAGGTGTCCCTTAACACATGACTAAATTGCAACGTGACGCCAAACGATTCAAACAGGATTTCCCTCAAATGTCACGGGCAAACAAACGTTTCAAACTGTTCAAACGAATGAATGAAATCCAACACTAAACATAATGAAACAAACGAATTTATCAAATATCTCAATCATTCTCACACTACCAAACTAATTCTACTATGAAGAGGACGAGCCCCCATTTGTTACGCCCCATGACTCGAAAAGGACGCAACAAAAACGGGGACACACAAGAAAGTGCGAATAATTTACAAAATTTATTAACAAAATAGAACTATACAGAAAAAAAAACAATATAATGAAACAGTCAGGAATCAGTGGTGTAAAGTTAAGTGAATGCATGAAAATGTAATGGACTGTAGTAATGTTGGATGTATAAAGTAAAACAAAATTGAACCAAAACCAAATGAAACCAGGTCCAAAGTGCAGACTTCCGAGCCAGTTGTCATACAGCTTTTTAAAAGGCGAAACAGGAAACCAGCAGCAGGTGTCCTCGATGAACCCATCAGAGAGCAATCAGCTGAGAGGCGGAGCAAACACACAATTCAACCCAGGGATGACGCACATAACACATGGGTCGTCACACTGCCCAATATTTTTGTGGAAACTGTGATACATTTTATTTTTCAGGATTCACAGATGAATAGAAACAGCATATATCTGAAATATAAATCTTTTTGTAACATTGTCTTTACTGTCACTTGTTGATCAATTTAATGCACCCATGCTGTATAAAAGTAATTTATTTTCTAAATCTTACCTCAAACTTTTGAACAGTACTGTATATGTATATACAGGAGTGTCCAGAGCTACTTTATGAATGTCAGTGAATCAGACGGCAGTACCTGTGGTTTCTCTCATGGTGTTGATGTCTGTGGCTGAGCCGAGGTTGGAGCGCTGGATGACATAGATGACTATTTTGCCGTACAGGTTCTTGAGGTCCTCTCTGGTCTTGGCTCGAGAGTCTGTGATCTCTCTGCTCAGCGACAGCAGACGGGACTGCAGGACCTTCTGCTGAACCTCCAGAAACTCTCCTGACACACAGACACTCAATGCAGTCAGTTCACATAAATGTGTGTTTGGATTGCTGGAGGAGATCCAGATCTCCTGTTTGTTTGTTTGTTTGTACACTTACGTTGAGGTGTGTGGTTCATGTCGAAGTAAACCTGCATCATAATGGTATTCAGAGTGGGACTCGTCTGGTCCATCAGTCTGTCCACACACAGCTGAAGACACAACAGACACCCTACACTTACTTCAGACGCAGTCATCTTTTATTTATTAGCTAGATAGAGAGCTTTGACAAGACTTTGAAACTTTTTAACCCTCAAGTATCCTTCAGGACAAATTTGGGCAAAATCATTTTGTTTTTCTTTACAAGCCTGATTTTTTTTTTTTTTTAATTGACTGTTGAATAAAAACAGTCACTCCCACATACAAAATCAAACAACTGAATGAGCCAGTGACTGACCTTTTTTTGTGCCAATCAGCCACTGTCCACACACACACACACACATAACTTCAAAGTCAGATCAAAGTCCTACTGCAAGATTTGTTGATAATGAAATGCCTTTAACTGAAAATTGAGTGTTTAATCTTATTATTATACATTACTGACACTCTATCCTCCAATTTGATACTGTTAAGTGCTTTGACACAATCTGTATTGTTAGAAGTGCTATATAAATAAAGGTGACTTGACTTGACTTGATGCTTCCAAAGAAAAAATGTCTGGAACATGCTACTTGTTTGGTTTACTGTTTATTCTTACCTGTTTGGTACCATTTTACTTTTTCTGAGTTATTGAAATTTGAAGATTCTCCTACTTTGTCTTTTCCTTATAGCATGGTCAGATGTGTCTGTAAGCATATTTTGGCATTTTTGTAATTTTTTTAAATTCTACAATTTCCACTTGTGATAAAATCTAAAATTTAAGAGGTTAAGTACATTACAACTTTTCAGCCTATATGCAGCCATTGAGTACTATAGCCATATAGTGGCTATTGACTTCTTTGATATTTTAATACTATCATATGTCACCAAAGTCACCAACATTTTACGTTTGGGCTCTCTGAACGTACTAAAATGTTTTGTGTTTTTTTTTACTGAAGTAAAAGAAATATTAAATATAAAAATAAGCATATTTTACATAACATATGGTACTTTTAGAGGTAAATAAATAAAATAAAAAAATCGCATAAATTGATCATTTTTATTTTATCGACGATAGTGATATGACACTAATTTAAAAAACAAAACAAAAAACAAATTGGGATCACACCTGAGACCATAGTGCCCAAATTTGTCCACGAGGGACCAATCAAGCGCTGCTATACGAAGGATGCTTGAGGCTTGAGTTAAGCAGGTTCAGTCTATCAGGAAACCAATCAGAACAGCTTTTGTAAACACGAATTATGCATTAACCTTGGAGTTGTGATTGATGATAAGCTAAATTTCTCAGACCACATTGCTAAAACTACCCAGTCCTGCAGGTTTGCTTTATATAATATCCCAGCAGGCACCAGACGTCTATGTAACGTCAGGTTGACGTTGGACATGACGTTGGACAGACGTTGCATTTTGGTTGAAAATGAAAATCGGGTTGACGTCAATATTTGACGTCAATTTGACGTTGACTTAATGTTGGATTTTGGTTGCACAACCTAAAAACAACAAAATCTCAACGTCAGTTGACGTCGGTATTGGACGTCAATTTAACATTGACATTAGACGTTGAATTTACGTTGAATTTTGGTCACCCGATGTCGCAACCAAAATTTAACCAAATATCAACGTCTTATGACGTTGTGTGCCTGTTTTGTGCTTGCTGGGATTAGGAAGATCAGGCCCTTTCTTTCAGAACATGAAACACAACTCCTTGTTCAAGCTCTTGTTCTGTCCAGACTTGACTATTGCAATGCTCTCTTGGCAGGTCTTCCCGCCAATTCCATCAAACCTCTACAATTAATCCAAAATGCCGCTGCAAGATTAATCTTTAATGAACCGAAAAGAACGCACGTCACACCTCTGTTCATCAATTTGCACTGGCTACCAATAGCTGCTCACATAAAATTCAAGGCATTAATGTTTGCATACAAAACCACCTTTGGCTCTGCACCCCTTTACCTAAATTCAGTACTTCAGACCTATGTGCCCTCTAGAAGCTTGCGTTCTGTAAGTGAACGACGCTTTATTGTGCCATCCCAAAAAGGCACAAAATCACTTTCACAGACTTTTTCATTCACTGTTCCCATCTGGTGGAATGACTTCAAGAATCGGCTAAAAACACATCTATTCCATCTTTATTTGACCCTCTAACTCTAGCACTCTCTATTCTAATTCTATTATATCTATCTGTCTTTATTTAAAAAAAAAAAAAAATAAAAACACACACACACACACACCCTTGACCCTCTATCAATTGCATATTTATTCTCTAACTGCTACTTTTTCTTTAAAAACTAACACTAGCTTTCTATTATATCTACTTGTTTCTTAAAAAAAAAGAAAAAAAACACTAGGTTTCTTTTTTCGATATTCTATCTACTTGTTTTCTTAAAAAAAAATAAATAAAATAAAATTTTGCTAGTGGCTAACTGAGACTTGTTATAGCACTTGCGTATCATTGCTCTTTTGTTGGTTTTGATTGCTTCGATTGTCCTCATTTGTAAGTCGCTTTGGATAAAAGCATCTGCTAAATGACTAAATGTAAATGTACCTGTATGAGTTTCTGCACATCTTGCTTCGTAAGAGTCCTGTCCACGTTAAAATGATTCCTGGGGTCCAGAACAACAGCTTTGACCTGGACACACAGGTAAATGCTGGAGCTACAACATTCCCCGGCTGATTTATTGATTGAGTTACCCGAGTCACTCACCATGAACGCGATGAGCGTCTCAGACAGAGCTTAAATTTCTCGGATGAAGTTTCTTATAACGCCTTCGGCCTGAGTGCTCGACATCTTTACACAACGACAGCATTTAACGTTAACGTTACAGAGGTTTGTCCAGAGGTTCTGACTGTTGTGTTGTGCATAGACATCATAAATACCTAGACGCCTCGTTGGCCGCTCGACCGCACGTCAACGTCGCCGCCATATTGGAGCGGGTAACTCTTCATAACTCTCATCTCGGGACATGAGAAAAGATCCCGGACTCATCGGCAGTTTGGGGATCTTCAGACCGTCCCACAGTAATAAAAACAGCTCTCGGGGTATTATCTTTCACAGGTAAGAATGAACAGTTGTTTCTGGATATTTTTTGGTCATTTTTAACATTATGTTGACAGCTTAATTAGCCACAAGTATCAGACTATTAATAGCTAACGTTAGCGATATCGCTAGTAAGCTGTGAAAGCTGAGACTTTATAAGAAATCAAATTTTAAATTAATTCTTATGAAGTTTTAACTTATATTGTAGTTTATATCATAAAGTAAATTGTGTTATGAGCACAATATGTACAGTGAGCACTTTGACAAGACAATGTCAGACTGTCAGGATTAGAGATGGAGCTAAAAGAATCTCTCTTTAATTTCACTAACGTTATTTATTTACAAAGAGTACGTTTATCATCACTTGATTATAAGGATTTCATAGCTTATCATAAAACTGTGGACTGATTATATATTTTTTTCCTTTTTAGCCAATTGCAAACAGGACAACACAAGCCTCAAATAAATCTGAAGAAAGCCTGTTCTCTGTATTTCCAAGAGACTAAACCTCCACAGACTAATGTTGTATTTGTACTAGTTTAAACCCAGAACAGCCCTGAATGAATGGCCAGAATGACCCTGATCATATTCAGACCACTCTCTCGCTCTCTTTCTCTCTCTCTGCCAGGAACAGACCTTCAGGAGCAATTTTTAACCTTTGTAAGGGTAATTTTTATAACAATATCATTTAATATAATTACCTTATTAAATGTTTCTGTCTTTTTTGTCAAATATTTACAAATAACCAGTTTCTTCAGTCAATCACAAGACTGCATTTAAAATGATTTACATAGGCTGATTAATGATGATCATGTAATGTATGTGTATTTACAGAAAAACTGCATAATGTAAACAGCCTAGAAATGAGAAACACAGGAACTCCTTAGTGAGTGAAGCTGCAATATCATGACAAAATCATTGTTGATTATTGCTCTTGATGTTGTAATAATGATTATTACTTTTTTCTGTGGTCTGTGTTAAACATAACTATACTTTGACATTTTATTGTACAATGTAAACTGCACACACTCACACCCCAAACATTCCTATGTAGTAACACATTGAAAATTTGTGTTTTCTGCATGGGTGTGTATAATTTGCATTGTAGAGCAAAATGTCAAGCATCATCAAGTTGTTTACATTACTTTACTCATTAATTGAAAAACCCCATTATAAAATATGGAGTGGAGAATTAGTCTTTATTAGTCAGGTTTTGACATCACAACTAAACCACTCTATTCCCAGGGAAAGCTAGAACTGAAAACTGAAATAAAATGTGTACCTTGAGCTGAGATTGATTCAGAGGATTTCATATTTATATATATATATATATATATATATATATATATATATATATATATATATATATATATATATATAAATTCACAACCACAATTTTTGCTTGTCATTAGTTGTGTCTTACTTTCTTTAATAATTATTACACAAATACTATTATAAAACTGTCCTTTTCATGATTATTTAATTTACTTTATAATTTACTATTAATTTATTCTTCATTATTGTCTATTCTGTATTATTCCACCCTTGATATTACATATTCTACTTGCTATTATTCATCTGTTATTTATTTATTATGGTATTACACGTATAATTTGTGCTATTATAAATCTATTATATCACTTACATTATTGTACTGTTGTACTTGCTTTTTACTACATATACTTTTTAATATTACATATCAGTTTTACTATATTTTTACTGTGCACTGTATCAGTGTATATTAGTTTACCACTGTAACTGTAAGTTTTACTGGATCCATAAAGGATTATCAGTTACATGTGTTATTGTTTGTGGTGTTTATCTGTATAGAGTGCTATGAAAATAAAAAGCAGACTACCAGTGTGTCACTTTTTGATTTGTATTTGCTGGTTTTATTCAATTTTCTCAATGATGGTAAATTATTAGTGCTTAAAGATGTATTATTTTTTCCTGTATTTCAAAGCGAATGAGCTGTGTTCTGACCTGAAGCACGAGAAAACCTAAAATGTTGGGGTTGAAGACAGAGAAAGCAAAGAAACAACTTAACTTCATTTAATGTACATTAAAATTACATTACATGTTTATGTCACAGTTATACTACATTAATATTAGAATTGTTAACAGAAAAAAATCAACACGAGTGTGAGTGTGAGCTTTCACAATTTCTTACGAAAATTAATAATTGTCCAAGCCTAACTAAATAACTGGAGGCAGAGTTATTTTTAAGTCCATGTAGATCACAAACCACTGAAATCGGTTGATAAACTTAAACGTTATCGTGTTTTTATCCAGAAAACCCGCAGCTCCTCCGTTTACCTCCATTTGTTTTTAAGGCAGTTTTGCCCGCGCAAACATGGCGGACGCGTTGACGTATCACAGCAACGGCTCAAAGCGACCAATGAGGCGTCTAGGTGTTTATTATGTCTATGGTGTTGTGCGGCGCAGCTGTGGCTGTCATGGAGACCACTGTTGCCAACTCATTTTCAGAGGAAGTTGCCAAAAGAAGGTTGATTTGTTGCTAAAAGTTGTTAAATGACGTGGTACTGGGTATCAAGCACACAGCTAAGCAGCGCCGTGACAAAATTAAGAAATTAAAACAAGACTACAGACGTCGCGCACAAATGCTTACGTCCTGTTGATCAAAACGTACCTTAACATTACACCAGAATTTTTGATTTAGTTTTATTTAGTAACTTTCAGGAGGGTGTACTCATTTTGGCAACACAACATTTTATCACTTTGATAAGAAAATTGCATTTTCCAGAGTAATTTTAACTTTACTCTTTGGTATTTTTATTTAGTTATTTATTTTTTTGCTATTTTATTAAACAGTTTTCAGTGGTAAATCAATATCAATAACTATTACAATTTTAACAATATTTCAAGTGTAACATATAAAAACTAAATGCTATGGAATAACACCCAAAAAAGTGTGCTTACTTGCAGAAAAAAATGGTGTTTGGTAGTGACGTTAAAGCTACACACAGATTTTCAGATTTTAAAATAATTTACCTCAAAATGATGTGATGTATCTACTCAAAATGTAGCTATGTGAGAGAGGGACACATGAATATTTTCTGATCATAAATGTAGGGGTGTAGTTAAAATCAGTCTCAGCCAATGGACTAAAGCACACTGTTTCTGCACTGTTCACTGGTGCAATGGGGGAACATTTTTTTACATAAAGTTTCATGATTTACAAAGAAAATATTATATATATATATATATATATACACACACATACACACACACACACACACACACGTATATATGTATATATATATATATATATATATATATATATATATATATATATGAACATCACTGTTTTAAAAAATCAAAAAGATGTTTTTAAAAGAAACAATTAAATAAAATGTAAAAATTATTTTATAATTTCATGAGCTGAAATTTAGGGGTTACGGTTCGGGAAGTACCCAATTAATGATGATTTTGTATATAGTAAGGGGTTAAGCTTACTGATATTTTAAATATTATTGGGGGTTTCAATAAATAACAGAAGAATCTTGGTAAATATCTAAGGTTTGAAAACTTAAATGCGTTTTAAATTTGTTTTTTGGTTGTGGGACATCAGTTGGCACCAATTCTGTACAATGGCTCATATTTATATCAGACATTTCAGTTGACAGATGAAGGCTGTGATACTGTGGTTGTCCACTAGATGGAGTCATAGGATAAGAAATCTTTTAAGCATCTTCCTGCTAAGTTCAAGAAGATACAATGACCAACAAATACATAAAATAAGTTAGTATGTACTGTACTGGAAATATAGTTTTATATTATTATTGCACAAGTAATTACTACTACTAGATCATTAAAATAATTTAAAAAATGCTTATAGATAATTAAAAGTTTTGGTAATACTTTACAATAGGTCTAATTTGTTAACACTACTTAATGCATTAAAAAACATGAACTAACAATGAACAATATATCTATTTTTACAGCATTTATTAATCTTTTTTAATGTTACTTGATTTATGTTTGTTCATGTTAATTCATGGTATATTAACTGATGTTAACAGATACAAAATTTAAATTTAATAATGTATTTGTAGTATGTCATTATACAATTATTACTATAAAATATAATTATTGTTCATGTTTACAAGCACAGTTAAGTACTGTTAACAAATGAAAGTTTTATATTTTGTTCTCTGTGTGCATGCAGTTTAACCATTTCATTGCTGTAACCCTTAAAACCAGACCGCCAGAAGGTTAATATTAATGTATGTGCCCGCTGTGCACCGTTTCCCGATGCCACCGGGGTGGCGGTTGCACTGGTGACTTGGGCTCGTCATTGCAGCTTGAAGCTATTTGTAACTTTTGTAATGGCATTTTCCAGCAAGGAGACAGAGATATGAAACCAGTGTCAGTTAATAGAGGGGGCACAGTGGTCAACTTACACAACCTCACATTTAATCCTTACTGGTGCACAAGGTAGTTGCATTTACAATTCGTACCTTATTTACATCATTACAATGACTAAATTTATATAATGCAGAATTTTCCTGTTAATACTGTACACTAATTTGAAACAACAACAGCCAACAGTACAACAGCTATTTTGACAGAACTGGTATGGTATTGGTAACTGATCAAAACAACATAAATTTAAAAATAATAATAATAATAAATTAAATAAATAAATAAAAACATACAAGAGTAAACAATATATTTTTACAGCTACAATTTTAAAGGACTTTTTACTTACAGAAAACACACAACCACATTCTTCTCTTACATTTGTGTATCTCATTTTTCGTCATGTTGACATAGACAGAGTTGTATCATCTTTCACAGTTGCTGCACTGAATCTGGTGGAAGAATATTGTCACAAGTAAACTTTATTTAATTTTAAATTATATTGAACATATTAAGTTACAAATAAACTGTACTACATTCTTTTCATATTCCATTAATAAGAAACTAATATTAATTTCTACTTAAAAACATCTAATTGAAATGTACAAAATGGAACATACAGTAAAATAATTAAACTATCTGATCTTTATTTACTTAATACAAAATACTACAGAACATTTGATGTAATGTCATTTCTAGATTAACTGCATACTAATTATATGCATTATAATTATCTATTTAGTTTAAATAATTTAACACTTGAGGTCTACAGTATGTCTAATAGCTAATCTAATTAGAAAGGAGATGATGTCTGCGACCCTGATCGTCGACGGAGGCCGGACACCTGGATGAGCCCCGGGGACATATCCCCAGTGAAGACCTCGACTTAAATACAATAAAACTTAAAATTAAACAAAATAACTATAATATAATAAAATACCTAACTACATAATACTATTATTGTTAGAAATTGCAACAATATAAAAATAGAAATATAATACATTTATACATTTAAAATTTAATTAAAACAATTAGTAAAAAAATAAATAAATAATAATAATATCCTGGCCAGAGGAGAACTGGTCCCCCGACTGAGCCTGGTTTCTCCCAAGGTTTTTTTCTCCATTCTGTCACAGAGGGAGTTTTGGTTCCTTGCCGCTGTCGCCTCTGGCTTGCTCAGTTGGGGACACTTAATTTCTAACGATTATCATCTATTTTATTTCATAGATATTATTTAAACTAAGCTGAGCTAGACAATGACATCTCTGAATTCAATAATGAAATGCCTTTAACTGAAAATTGAGTGTTTAATCTTATTATTATACATTACTGACACTCTATCCTCCAATTTGATACTGTTAAGTGCTTTGACACAATCTGTATTGTTAAAAGCGCTATATAAATAAAGGTGACTTGACTTGACTTGTAATTCTGCTTCAGTATGATCCATGAAGTTTGCAATTGTGTCTGCATATTTGTCTTTTCATCAAACTGAAATGACCCACAATGACAAGAATAGAAATATTCTCATATCATGGTCAAAATAATACAAGCAAAAAGCAACTTTATGTCTTACATTTTGTACTCAGTACCTGAGGGAATAAAAATTGGGTTAAAAATTTTAATAAGAATATACAGTAATAAAGTGCTTCCAAATCAATTGCAAATTTTACAGTTAATTTATGATTTATATATGTTAGTCTCTTAACTGTTAATATATTAATAGTCTATATACAGATAGTGAGTTCTTAATTTATTTTCAGTGCAAAATATTGTAATTAGGTAATATGTAAAAACTAAGACAATGTTTTGTATACTTTGTTAACAACTTTTATAAGTAAACAACTCACTGTACATTAGGTCATGGAGAACTATAAAAATATTTATAGTTAATATGTTTTATAAAAAAAAAAAATAAATCATGACATACAGCATGAGCTAAGTTAGTTTATGGTTAAATTGTACTTTATATATTGTAGTCTCTACATTGTTAATACATTAAATAAATTAAATAAATTTATGCATATACAGTGGGTACGGAAAGTATTCAGACCCCCTTCACTTTTTTCAATTTTGTTATGTTGCAGCCTGATACTACAATTGTTTAAATTCATTTTTTTTCTCATTAATCTACACTCTGTACCTCATAATGAGGAAGTGAAAACAGAATTTTAGAAATGTCTGTAAATTTATTAAAAAGAAAAAACTGAAATATCACATTTACCTAAGTATTCAGACCCTTTGCAACAACACTTGAAATTTCGCTCAGGTGCCTCCCATGTCTCTTGATCATTGCAGAGATGTTTCTACACCTTGATTGGAGTCCGCCTGTGGTAAATTAAATTGATTGGACATGATTTGGAAAGGCACACACCTCTCTGTAAAAGGCCTCACAGCTGATAATGCATATCAGAGCGAAAACCAAGCCACGAGGTCAAAGGAACTGCCTGCAGAGCTCAGACACAGGATTGTATTGAGGCACAGATCTGAGGAAGGCTACAAAAAAAATTCTGCTGCACTGAAGGTTCCCAAGAGCACAGTGGCTTCCATAATTCTCAAATGGAAGAAGTTTGGCACAACCAGGACTCTTCCAAGAGCTGGTCCCCAGCCAAACTGAGCAATTGATGGAGAAGGGGCTTGTCTAGACTGGTGACCAAGAACCTGGTGGTCACTCTAGTTGAGCTCCATGATCATATATGCAGATGGGAGAAACCTACAGAAGGTCAAACATCACTGCAACACTCCACCGATCTGGGCTTTATGGCAGTGTGGCCAAACTCAATCCTCTCTTCAGTGAAGACACATGAAAACACACTTGGAATTTGCAATAAAGCACCTAAAGGACCCTCAGACTCTGAGAAACAAGATTACCTGGTCTGATGAACCTCAATTCTAAGCATCATGTTTGAAGGAAACCGGCTCTTCTCATCACCTGCAGAGTACCATCCCAAAAGTAAAGTGTGGTGGTAGCAGCCTCATGCTGTGGGCTGTTTTTCAGCGGCAGGGACTGAGGAACTCATCAGAGTAGAAGAAAAGCTCAATGCACCAAAATATTGAGATAGCCTTAATGAAAACCCAGTCCAGGGCATTCAAAACCTCAGACTGGGCCGAAGGTTCACCTTCCAACAGGACAATGACCCTAAGCACACAGCCAAGGCAACACAGGAGTGGCTTAGGGACAACTCTGTGAATGTCCTAGAGTGACCCAGCCAGAGCCCTGACTTGAACCCTATCGAACATCTCTGGAGAGACCTGAAAAAGGCTGTCAACAGACGGTTCCCATCCAACCTGACCGAGCTTGAGAGGATTTGCAAAGAAGAATGGCAGAAATTCCCCCAATCCAGTTGTGCAAAGCTTGTTGCGTCATACCCAAAAAGACTCGAGGCTGTAATTGCTGCCAAAGGTGCTTCAACTAAGTACTGAGTAAAGGGTCTGAATACTTATGTAAATGTGATATTTCAGATTTTTCTTTTTAATAAATTTACAAACATTTCTAAAATTCTGTTTTCACTTTGTCATTATAAAGGACAGAGTGTAGAGTAATGAGAAAAAAAAAAAGAATTTAAACAATTGTAGTATCAGACTGCAACATAACAAAATTGAAAAAAGTGAAGGGGGTCTGAATACTTTCCGTACCCACTGTATACATTAAATAAATTGATATATTAAATAAATATAAAATAGCTAAATATAAATAGTGTGTTTTATACTGTACAGAGTATGTTCTATCCCCTAAACCTACAAGATGTATTTTAATGTGGTCTCATGAGTATTTGTATCTATTTTTTTCTTTTACAGGTACTTTACTTGCAATTGCATAGACATAAAACCTTACATTGTTGACAAGGATTGTGTTATATGTAGTGAAGTGAAGTGAAGTAAAGTGACTTGATGGTCAAGTATACAAGTATACCCATACTTGGAATTTGTGCTCTGCATTTATCCCATCCACATGCACACGGCATATACTGTGTATATTTACAAAATACTCCTGTCAGTGTGTCAACAATGTATGGTTTATGTCTATGCTTCATGTATGTGTAACATATTAATGAACACTTAACTCAACTTGTCACAATTTTGTTAGTTTGGACTTTGTTCGCCTGTCTAGCTTTGTCCTTTGACCTAGTTTCTGTCTCACCTCTTGATTACGTTAGTTCACCTGTGGTGTTGTTAATTATCTTTGTTTGGTCTGTCTAGTTAAGTTCTTGTCCTTTCAGTTTGACTTTGTCGGTTATTGTTTGAACCTCAAGTTTGCTGTTTGTGAATACCCATTCGTCTATGTCGTAATAAATACCCTCTTTGAATCTTCTCCTTCGTACACCTTTATCTACAACCTAACAGCAGCGTGACAGAATAACCGACCAGAAAATAAAACGTTCCAACGTGATTTAGCCCTGTCCTGACCAAGGAGCTAATTCCCCTATCCGCCACACTACCTGTGCTAGGAGTCGTGATTTGGTGTGTGTGGGCAGCATACACCATCCCTAAAACCCCTGACTGTCATGATTTCCTACCCAGCCTCCCTCTCCCGCCTCCTCTCATGGGCTGTCTACCATTTTCTGACTCGTTGCATCCTGAGAGTCCCTCAGCTCTTCTTCAGCTTTACATCTGTGGTCAGATGATCCCCGGTCTCCGCCCCCAACCTCTGAGAACCGGACTCCGCCTCGGCCTGTCGACCCAGCAGGTCCACCATGGCTCTTAGCTCCCTCATCTCCACCACGGCCCATCAGTCCATCAGCTCCACTGGGCTCCCTCGTCCCTCCGGCTCTGCCTTGGTCGGTCATTGACCTGCCCTCGCCTCGGGACTCCACTCTTCCCACTTTGCCTCGTTCCTCCGTCCTTCTGGCTCTGTCAGGCTCCTCCGTCTCTCTGGCTTCACATTCATCATCAGACTCTTTGGCTCCACTGTGGCTTTCCGGATCATCACCTGCACCATCTGCTCCACCTTGGCCCTCCAGATCCTTTGCATCACCCTGGCTCTACGGCTCTCTGTGTCTGCCCTGGGCTCCCTTACCACCGGCTCCGCCTCTGTCAGTCCTAGAGTCGTCAGCCCTTCTTCCACCATGACTCCTCCCTCCATCAGCTCCACCGTGGGCCGCCTTCCTGGCTGTGGTCTGGATCCCGGCTGGTTGCTCCAGGCTCCTCCCTCTGCCTACTCCTTCCTGGCTCCTTCCTCAATCAGCTCCGTCCTGGTTCCTCAGTCTGTCTGCTCCTCCAGGGGTCCTTCCCTCCATCATCGCCTCCTTGGTCTTCTGCCTGCCTGAAAGCCCTTTACCTGCCCCTCATTCTCCTCCCAAACCTCCCCCGATCCTTTTGCATCCTGCTATGGCGAGAGGTCACGCCTTCCAGGAGGGGACGTTCTGTCACGGTTTCTGTTAGTTTTGACTTTGTTTGCCTGTCTAGTTTTGTTCTTTTACCTAGTTTCTGTCTAGCCTTTGATTGATTAGTTCACTTGTGTCTTGTTAACTATCATTGTCTCTTTCCTGTAGCTCAAAAAGTAGAGCATGGTGCTAGCAACGCCAAGATCATGGGTTCGATTCCCAGGGAAAGCTGATAAAATGTAAAAAAAAAAAAAAAAAAACTGTAACTTGAATGCTATGTAAGTCGCTTTGGATAAAAGCGTCTGCTAAATGCATAAATGTAATGTAAATGTTTGGTCTGTGTATTTAAGTTGTTGTCTGTTCAGTTTGAGTTTGACAGTTAACCCAGATAGCACACGTAAGTCTGCAAGATGTCTGTTAAAGATCTCTTGATCTGGAAAGCATCTGCTGTCTTCTAACGTCTGACAGAGGTCTTTCAGATGTCAGTTTTACATACATTCTAAATCATAAACATCTTAAAGACATCTAATAGACGTCTATTTGACATCTAAAAGGAGACATCCTATAGACGTACTGCAGATGAGTAAACACCCTAAAAAATACGTCTTGCAGATGTAAATGCAGACGTCAAATAGACGTCTCCGAGATGTACATGTGCTATCAGGGAATGTTTGAACCTCATGTTTGCTATCTGTGGATACCTTTTTTTCTGTGTCATGTGGAATAAATACCCTCTGAATCGTGAAAAATGTCCACTGTCCCCCTCTATTGATTGACACTTGTCTCACGTCTCTATCTTCCTGCTGATGAAAGTTATTACAAAAAGGTTAATTTTGACATGCAATTGCCTAATCAGCCACTAGGGGTAAAATGGAAGGTTGTGAAAAGTGTCTACTGTCCCCCTCTATTGATTGACACTGTTGTCATGTCTATAAGCCCTTTAACTAAAAAGCTATTACAAAAACACCGCCCACTGAGCTATAGCAAAAAACGAAGAAAACGAGCACTTTCCCCACGGTCCCTTACTGAGAGCTCTCCAGGGTTAGTGCACGCTGCGACGGCTGGTGCGGGGCAGTGCTTATTACAGCGAGCGAAAATACTGAAAAAGAAGGCTGTTAAACATTTTTTTAGGGCAAGTCGCTTTGGAGTTATTGCCGTTTATCGCTGAATGTGTCACGAATATCGAAAACAAAACCAATTTAACCCCGCGTAAACATACATTCTGAACAATTATAGTTTCAAGCAGTGTATTAGGAATTAGAATGCTACACTCTAAAGAAATTCTACAAAAATAAGGCACAGTCTACTATGTTAACGTGAAGGAATTTTCCGCATTGATTTTTCACAGGTTTTTTTTTACCTGTATTTTAAATTACGTATTGTATTTTGTGTTTTCGGTTTACAATGGATAATGGATAACAGATAATGTCATGAAAAATTACTAGTACCTTTTCCATTTTTCTACATATTTTTCTTACAGTGTACTAACTGATCAACAATCGCAAGTACAAGCTACTAATAAGGTGTATCATAAATGAACAATTATTCAACTATTAAAGTATTTAATTATTATTATTAAATTTAACAATTCCAAATAGCAGCTAACTTAATTCACGTGTTGTGTGCACTGATAGGCATCTTTGGTTTCCTCTTGTGTAATTTAGATGGAAAATGTGTGCCTTTTTATCGTTTGAATCACTTGTCAAAAGTTGCTAAAAAATGCCAAATAAATTTTAAAAATAGCTAAATTTGTTGCTAGGTGCTTTTGGAAGAAAAAGTTGCTAGGGTAGTGTGAAAAGTTGCTAAATTTAGCAACAAAATTGCAAAGTTGGCAACACTGAATAAGAGACGAAAGCGAAACACAAACAAACAAACGCACGAGCTTATCAAACACAACCAGATATTACTGTGCATTACAACACTATCAAGTCCTAAACAGAAATATATGTTAGAATTAAACATGCGAAAATCTCTTCTGAATACGCACTCGTTGATAACACACTGAATCAAACTCCTCTGAAGAGAAAGCAGTGAGTTCATATTCATATATTCACCGCTGACTTTTACATTGTTCTTCTTTCTGCTTCAGTTGAGTGAACAGCAGCAATCAGTCAACTCTGACACCTCATTAAATCCAAAATTAGCTGCAGATCATTTAGATAAGCTATTTACTTGTCTGAAGGCTGTTTACTGTAAAAGTCAATGGTAATAAATCATTGTGTAACTGAACATTCAGTGAGAGACTGTAAATAAATTGCATAATAAATTGCAACATATAGCTGTATTAGTGATGATTTATTAGTGATATATATGATCAACCCAAGAGAAGAAAGCGAGAGCCTGAACCGATGGCCTGCTGAAAGCCAGTTTAATCTTGTTTGATAATTATTAATGGTACTGCCATTAATGATTATATAACAAGAACAATCCATTATAATTCTATTCTGAGAAAAAAAAATCTTCTAATCTTTTTGTATTCTATCTATTTGTCTTATTTATTATACAATTAAAAGCAAAAAAAAAAAAAAAGCCTCTAACACTAGCTTGCTCTATTCTTTTTCAATTCCATTTATTTTCTTTTTATTTATTATATAATTAAAAAAAAAACCTTGCTAGTGTACTGTGTTAGGCTAACTGAGACTTGTTATAGCACTTGCGTATCATTGCTCTTTTGCTGGTTTTGATTGCTTCTGTTGTCCTCTTTTGTAAGTCGCTTTGGATAAAAGCATCTGCTAAATGACTAAATGTAAATGTAAGAACAAGCTCTCTTTCAGTGCGGCTCTCTCATTTGTGTATATGACATAAACATGTTTATAATCGGCAGCATTTATAGTCCCTTTATTAATCTGGATGTTCATCACATTTTAAAATAAACAAAGGTTTTTCTAACTACATTATATTTCAATAAGAATTATCATTTGGTTTATGTACAATTAAAATAGATATATACAATATAATATAAAACGTGAATTCCTTCAATATAATTACTTTTTTTCTGCATCATTGTTGATAAGTACACACACAATGTCATACTGTCTTATGTTTCTAAAGTTCACAAAGCATGGTTTATTTGTCCACTTCTTTATATATTTGTAATGTATTATCAGAAAATCACTGACGTACACAACAGTACTGAACTTGCTCACAGCCTTGTTTTCATTCCCTTCAAATGAAATCTGGCTTCTGCACAAGGGCTCAGGGTTTGACAATCACACATATTTCACTATATTATAGTAGATGTGTTACCAGGGAATTTTTCTGGAGGGCTTTGATGTAAATGTGTGAGTTTACTTCCCTTGAGCAGTTTCCAGGCCGTGCACGTCTGGGGCTTTTGGGTCAAAGTGTTGCCCATGATTAAATGTCATTTAATACCGAAGCTAGAGAACTAGGCTTTGTTCATGAGGTCTCATGTTCACAGTGAAACAAAGACTGCTGAAAATCCTTCATTATATTGTCTAGGGCTGCACAACGATTAGTCACGATTAATCGATTCAAAATAAAAGATTATGTTTACATATTATATGTGTGTGTACTGTGAAATATTTATATATAATATAAACTATATACAAGTGTTTACATACAAATACATATTTTATTTGCAAAAATAGATAATTTTGTTTTTATTAATTTTCTTAAATCATGTTTTTTTAATTGTGTTATCATGTTTTTATTGTGTTTCATTGTGTTAGTTAGCTGGATTTTTTTAGTTATTATTATTTAATCAAAACAACCCAGCTGCAGTTTGATTGATATTAATTGGAATGCAGGACAAAAAAAAAACATGATTTGAGTTGATAAGTTATCTGTTTTTGCAAATGAACTCTTCATATATACATATATGTGTGTGTATTTATATATACATAATAAATATACACAGTACACACACATATAGTATGTAAACATAAACTTTTACTGTGAATCGGTTAATCGCGACTAATCGTTTTGCAGCCCTAATATCGTCTCAAGTGTAAACCTGAACACCATAGATAAGATAAATAGCAAGTGTATAGCAAAATGATCTTCATATTCTGTCAGGAGTCTGAAGCAGCGCATTATTCCTCTGTTAGTCTGGGTTGGAGTGGATGACGAGGCCCCAGTCTCGCTCCATCTTGATGAAGTCGTCCGGCTCCGGCTCGCTGTTTTCCTCCGAGCTCTGTCTCAGGATGAGGTTAGGCAGCAGCGTGACCGCTTCAGTCGGGATCTGAGCCTCCTCCTCCAGACCTAACAAGCCCATCAGAGGGATCTTCAGTTCTTGAGTCTCTGGGCTCCAGTCCAGGAATATCTGTGCTTGGTCGTCTGGCTCATCCTCACAGGTGTTCACAGACAGCACCGTGTGCTCTTGTGTCCGGTACAGGCTGCTCTCGGCTGGCAGCACGATGCCGTAATCTCCGGCCTCGCTGTGCTGCGGCTCCTGTGGCTCAGAGCGCACGCTCACAGAGTCCTCCTCGTCCGGTAACGGAGCGGCGGAGGCGGCCGGCGGAGGAGCGTGCTGCTGAGCGTAACTCACCGGCAGCGGCTGCGGATCAGCGCTCAGAGCCTGAGCATCCGCCTCTGACCAGTCCTCAGCGCACACCAGCTGAGGCAGAGCCGACTCCTCTCCACACACTTTGATGTTAAAGATGAATGTTGGAGGCTTTTCTGGCTGGAAAGTGTGAAGCCTTTCACTCACACCAACCACGTGCTGAAACAACAAGAGTACAGTGTTACTTCAGCGCTGTTATAATGTGATCAAAACTACTGATGACAAGATCACATATGACTCCCATCCTCAAATAAAAACAGAATTATCTATTCTGAAACCCTTCTGTGATAATACTGTTTTCATATGCATCTTTCCTTTACATGAACCACTACCATTCAAAAGTATGGGGTTAGTAACAAAAAGTGGATTCTGCTCAGAAAGGCTGCATTTATTTAAGTAAAAATACAGTAAAAATTGTGAAATATTATTACTATTTAAATGAACTCCTTTCTATGTGAATATCTGTTAATCTGTAATTTATTTCTGTGATGAGCAGCTGTATTTTCAGCATCATTACTCCAGTCTTCAGTGTCACATGATCCTTCAGAAATCATTCTAATATGCTGATTTGCTGCTCAAGAAACATTTCTGATTATTATCAATGTTGAAAACAGTTGTGCTGCACAATATTTTTGTGGAAACTGTGATACATTTTATTTTTCAGGATTCACAGATGAATAAAAAGTTTAAAAGAACAACATTTATGTGTTGAGGCAGAAATATTTTGTAACATTGTGCAAATGTCTTCAACTGTCACTTTTGATCAATTTAATGCGTCCTTGATGAATAAAAGTATTAACTGCTGTCAGAAAAAAAAAAAATCGTACCGACCCCAAACTTTGAACAGTATTGTCTACTCCACCAGACATTAGTTGCAGATTATTATTATTTTTTAAAGAAATTACTAGTTTTATTCAGTAGGGACGCATTAGATTATTCAGAAGTGACAGTAGGAACATTTATAACATGAATCCTGTTCCAGCCCGACTGAATCTCTGGAGGTGTTCTAACCAGCTGCTGACGAGCACGAGTCAAACAAGCCCATCCTCAGTTCTCTGTGAGACTGCAGTCTCTAAGTAGCGTGTGATTTAGGTCTGTGTGTTTGTTTTATACCGTGCTCTTGGGCAGTCTCTGTCTGTGGTCAGTGATGTAGCAGTGGACGAGTCCCCCGAGCACAGCGAGCACACACAGACAGAGCGCAGACGGCAGCACGCCGCCCAGCATCGCAGCCAGCAGCTGATCTCTGAACGGGTCTGCAGCGGGAGACAAACACCAGCGGGTTACACATTAACACACACCGTCTGGAGACTCATGCATGAGGAAGTCCAGCTCTGAGCACACTGGGAAAACACCTCAGTTACAGTCAAGCCTTGTGCACGAGCTGATCAAATGATAGGCTTCCTCAACTCGTCCTGTCAGTCACATACTGCTCAAACCTGTTCGGCGGGCAAGCTGAAAGTGAAAAGGCTGATGGAGCTGGGTTACCTTTGGGCGTCTCGACGCACTGCTGCTCGCTGGGTTTGTAGGCCAGAGGCCGAGACTGTGACTGGGCCTGGACACTCACACAGATCTGGGTGGAGAAGTCCAGGGGGCCCAGCGTCATGTTCCCATTTTTAAGAAGCCTGTATTCCTGGCAGAGCGACAAAGTGCAAAAGAATTACTTTCCTGTTTGGCTAAGTGAGCGAGCGAGTGTTTTTCTGCACACTCCTTATGCATTACTGACACAAAATATAGTATTTTCCTATTTGATACTGTAAAGCTGCTTTGACACAATCTGTATTGTTAAAAGCGCTATTTAAATAAAGGTGACTTGACTTACCATGTGATTGCTCCTGCTGTTGAACACAGAGACGTTATAGATCATGTGTGGGAAGATCTTCCAGAGTGACTTCTCTTTCTTTGTCCTCTTCGTTCTCCATCTGAAGGGCCCCTTTATCGTGATGTTGACGTAATTTTGCAGCACAGTCAGCTCCAGCAGCGGCGCGCCGAGGATCGCTGCGTGACAGACATTGATTGGAAGCTAATGATTTGCTTTTATGAGGGTCAGAGTTCAGCGATGCCGCTGCTGTTAACTCTCCTGCACCTGCTGTAATCACAGCAGTATACATGCTTATAAACGGCATAACAGAGAAGTCTGTGGGAATCAGCACGATATAAACACTTGACATGATGAGTTCATTAACACCATCACGCTCCACCTGGCTGTGAATGACAAATAGCTGAAATATCTGCATAGTTTCGTGATAAATCATGAGTCACAGCATTTCAGAAAAACTATGCTGGTTAAAGGGTGTTGCAGGGTTGGGCAATGATGCTGAATAAGAAATATATCTATAAAGCTCACTCTAAATGAACTGAGGAACACTTCATTTACTTGTTGGTTTTTATTTCCTAACTAGTGCTGTCAAACAATTAATCGCGATTAATCGCATCCAAAATAAATGTTTTGTTGACATAATATATGTGTGTGTGCGGTGTCTATTTATTATGTATATATAAATACAAACACATACATGTATATATTTAAGAAAAATATGTTATGTTTATATATTAAATATATGTATAATATAAAATATAAGAATATAAATATATAAATGTACATGCATGTAAATATTTCCAAAATATATGCTGTATGTGAGTGTATGTTTATATACAGTACACACATATATTATGTAAACAAAAACTTTTATTTTGGATGCGATTAATCACGATTAATCACTTGACAGCACTATTCCTAACATAATGTGACGACCCTACTTTCCTAATAAACACCCTAATGCTGCAATTGACGGGGTGAGTTTACGGCTTGTAAAACAAGCTCAAGTCTTTGTCGAACACATCTTTGTTGGAAGGTCTTCTGGGAGCTCAGATTTCTCTCTATTGACTGTTGTGACGGCGTGTAAAAACTTAAAACATCTTAGCAACACATATTTGACATCCGGTACAAACGGCATTGACCTGCAGTCAACTGGACATAATCACAAAATAAACTCTGACAGTGTGATCCGAACTCAAGGTTTACTCTGACATAATAACTTACTGGTTGTCCATTATCTCACTTTATCAAAATGTTATCATTATCTCACCATTATCAAAGATTGATTCGAGTTAAATTATATTATACTTTTATGACACAAGAGGAAAGGCGATGTGGGGTGTACAGGAAAGCTGAATTGATCTATCGGATCAAACTGTGTTTATTTTGCAGCAATGAACGGCTGACTGTACATTATCCTGCTAAAAATTACAGTTACTCAGCAAATAATTATGTATGTGGATGTGAATTCTTGATTAAAAGGAAGTAGCAACAGATCTTTTCTTCTGGATTGCGACAATTTTCGGAAAAGAAAAAGGCGGGGACTTAGTTCTGTGCATCAGATGTGGATTGGATGCTGAGATGTGGGCGTGGCTCTTGGGGGCAGAGTTTAATGATTTGTTAATAGAAATATAATACAGCGCCTGTTTGTTGTGTCATTATTGTTTCACGTGCCATTTTACTGTGGTCAGTGTTATTACTGGCATCAACAACACAGTCACACATGAATTTTAGGCATTCAAACGAGTTATTTCTAAATCTATGGAAGAAGAATCTGTATGTACAGTAATTATATACACCATAGTCACTACAGTTCTTGTTACTTCTTGCATTAGTGAGGCAGAAAGATTGTGAAAGCTCCTTACACAGTGTGAATGGAACTGTTTTATAGTAGGTTTACTAACAATGACTGCATTAACTATGATATTTTGGCAGGAACTATGTTTACTATGGTAAAGGGAGGGATTTCTAAACATTCACATACATACAGCAAATCAGTGTCAAGCTGATCATTATTCATCTGCTATTCTCTATTTATCTAGGCTTAAATAAACACTGATGAACAAACTACCAAAACATCCATCCATCCAGAATCTCAGAAAAAAAGAGCAAAAATTGTACCTTAATAGGGCTTCAGCAGCTTGTCACTGGGGCAGAGCCCTAATAGAGACACCTTTACCTTTTTTACCCCTAAAGAGTGCATAATAGTGCCATAAGAGTACACATGTGAGCCTGGAGCACAAAAGCAGTCATAAGTAGCACAGGTATATTTGTAGCAATAGACAACAATACATTGTATGGGTCAAAATTATCCATTTTTCATTAGGATATTAAGTAAAGATCATGTTCCATGAAGATATTCTGTAAATTTCCTACCGTAAATATATCAAAACTTAATTTCTGATTAGTAACATGCATTGCTAAGAACTTCATTTGGACAACTTTAAAGGAGATTTTCTCAATATTTAGATTTTTTTGCACCCTCAGATTCCAGATTTTGAAATAGTTGTATCTCAGCCAAATATTGTCCTATCCTAACAAACCATACATCAATAGAAAGATTATTTATTCAGCTTTCAGATAAAGCTCTTGACCCTTGTGACTGGTTTTGTAATCCAGGGTCACACATTACTACTGTAAGGTATGACTATGCACCATTCAGGCGTAAAGAAAGTGTCTCTTTGCGGGCTCTGCCCCAGTGACAAGCTGCTGTAGCCCTATTAAGATACAGTGTTTGCTGTTTTTTTCTGGCAGGCAGCACATCATCAGCAGGCAGTGCACTCACTGTCGAGCGCGGGGCTGAAGCGGCTCGTGCTCTCGGTCCAGACGGACTGTGTGTTTGCGCTGGCGGCCCTGACTCTGGCATAGTATTCCTCCTCCAGGTTAAAGGTCTCCTGAGACACGTCACATTGGCTCTGTTTGACGGAGGAGCAGTGCTCCACACGCCTCCACCTCACCTGCTCAGAGCCGCTCTCCTCCTCATCACCGTAACTGCAGCACAACACAATACCTCATGTCACGTTAACAGCTCAGGACAGCAGAGGTCTGTGGGTTCAGCACAGACAAAAGCAATTGTGCAAACAAACGCTGCAAGATATTTTCTATCTCCACTAACGTCTCTGTTCTTCATCGTGTTTTAAGTCTCAGTGTCTTTGAATCAGCTGATGACAATGACAACCACCTGTCTGGAATATATCTGCTGCGTCTCGTTTCCAAAGCTGCGTCCTGCGGAGGACACATCTGGACGTCATCGAGGATGTCTCGTTTCAGAAAAGCAACTGTTATAAAACTGCCTTCTGAGCTGTAAATTACTGTCATTTCTTTCTCACTTTGGAATGAAACGCTTAATTTCCTGAAATGAAGTAGCCTCACGTATGCAGCCGACAAATAAGAAAAAATACTATAGTAATTCATAGTAAATACTATGTTTTTGTTAGTGTTTTTGAACCATACTAAAGTGTATTATACTGTATATAATGTTTTAATATAATTTACAACACTTTGTTAATGAATGCTACAGCATACTGTAGTATTATTAGCTATAGTGAATGATAAACTGTAATAAATACTGTAGTATACTTTAGTTTTTACTACAGTAAACTGTACTGTATTGTAGTATAATATTCTCTATAGTTGTAGAAAACTTAGTACAGTATTGGGTAAATTACATTACTAGAGTTGTTATATTACCACAGCAACTATAGAATTACCACAACAAATTAATTCAAGTACTTTACTATAGCATGGTTCAAAAACACTATAGTATTTACTATAAATTACTGTAGTATTTTTTCATGCCACCTCAGGAGGACGCAGCATTTGAAATGAGACGCAGCTATTCAAACAGGGTTGTTATAGTTAACTAATACTAAAACCATAAAAAACAACATTTTTGTTGCTTGAAATAAAATAAATGTTAGCTGAAATAAAATAAAATATAAAAATGTTGAACTTATTTTATTTCAGTGGCCAAGGCAAAGATTAATGTAACTTGATGTACTAAAATATCAAAAAATATGAAAATGAATACAACATATTATACATATATTAAAAATAATAATACTAAAAATGACAAAACACACAACAAAATTTAAACGAATTAAATTTTAACTAAAACTTAAACTACATTTTTTTAATAAAAGTATGAAAAGAAAAACTAATTCTAATGTAGTAGTATCTCAATGATACTAAAATAACACTAGATCAAAGTTGACATGTTTGACATTTTAATTTGACTTTGCTCAAATGAACGAAATTGCTTGAATCAGTGAGATTTAAAGTTCCAAGTCTGTAAAGTGATACCACACTCCCAAAAAATTAAAATTGACAAAAGCTGTCACTGGGGTGGGACCTTTTCAAAAGTTACACCTTATTTACCCCATAAATGTGAATATTAGCATGTTTATTAAGGTTTATTTGATTAGAAATAATCGACACTTGCTTTAATTCAATGGCACATCTTGGTGTGTGTCTCGTGAGTCCTATTACGTTTCAGACTGACTGTGGATGATTCTCTAGAGAACTGAGTCTTTGAGCAGGTTGTATTTCTCGAGATCACTCACATGGCGTACTCCACAGTGTAGACGGTGTCACTGGGAGACCCCGCTCCTGGCGTCCACCTCACGATGTTCCTCAGGTTCTCAGAGTAGAAGTGGACATTACGAGGCTCAGGCGGTCGCTCAGCTGAGGACGCTACAGTAAAACACACCAGCAGGTATTTGCTAAGATTGTTATGCGCACAGACCACGCTCAGTGTCTTGAAGTTCATTGTATCTTATTGAATTGTATCCAGTTTTCAGAGCTTCACAGCGTCAGCAGGAAATGCAGTGAAGCTCAGGCATTGTTAAAACAAATCAGATTTCATAAAACCACAGGAAGAGGCACAAGACAGAATCTGCTTCCTGTTGTCTCTGAAAAATCAAAGCGTGAATGTGTGTATGATATAAACAACAGTAACAGTAGCAATAATAATAAATCAAATAACTACTAACAATAATAATAAAATAAAATCAGACAGGAGCATTTCTTTGAAAGCTGGTTAAAGTGCTCCTGTCATTATATGAACGCATGCTTTAATGTGAAAACACATGTTCTGGATGCTGTTTTATTATGTACTGTAATACATCCATAAAAGAGGCTTTGCGGGGAAGATAACATTTGACTGTCATAAAACAGAAAACGAACAGCTTGGGTTGGGTTGAAATACCTTTCTTCAAATAGCTCCAGATAGTCTTGACATGACAGATATAAACAGTGATTTATATGGTTCTACTGTATATCGTTATTATTTAGTAATCACACATGACATTATAATTAAAATAAGAAATATTATGGCTGTAATAATGTCATAAATATCAAGGCTGTGAAAGACTTAGAGGTTAGACATAAGGAACAGGAGAGAGAAATTATTTCAAAATAAAAACATCACAGACTCATGCGTTGAGAGAGTGAAGAAAGGCTTTTATATTTACCTGAAGCTCCTGTCCAGAGCAAACACAGTGCGATCACTAAAACTGTCTCCATCGCCGCGAGCTCTTAATCCTTATCATTCTGTCCTGTTGTTGGCTTCGGGTCGGTGAGAGCTGAATGACTGTCTGCTCCCGCTCTGATCTCAGGTGTGTGTCTCTCAGGTGTGCGTCAGACTCACTGTACTCTTACTGCAGCGCTGGTGGGCGGCGCCTAACCAGCACGAGCCAACCGGTGAAGAGCATCGGAACGTTTCCAAGTAACGCCAACGCCATCTGATTAATATTCATGAGCTACATCTTCAAAACTTTAACTCCTTCAGATCTGGATTTTTTTCACTGAACACTTTTTTTTTATCCACTTGATATTTGCTCTTCTCTATGGAAGCCCGTTTCCGCCACTGAATAAAAAAATAAAAAGGTAATTGCGACTTTTTTATCTCACAATTCCGACTTTTTTTTTCTCAGAATTGCGTGATACAAACTCGCAATTGTGAGTTATAAAGTCATAATTATGAGATATAAACTCGCAATTGCGAGAAAAAAGTCCGAATTGTGAGATATAAACTCGCAATTGCGAGAAAAAGTCAAAATTGCCAGATATAAACTCGCAATTGCGAGACATAAAGTAGCAATTCTGAGAAATAAAGTCAGAATTGCCAGATATAAACTCACAATTGCAAGAAAAAAGTCAGAATTGTGAGATATAAACTCGCAATTGCAAGAAAACTCAAAATTGCCAGATATAAACTCGCAATTGCGAGAAAAAAGTCTGAATTGTGAGATATAAACTCACAATTGCGAGAAAAAGTCAAAATTGCCAGATATAAACTCGCAATTGTGAGAAAAAGTCAAAAATTGCCAGATGTAAACTCGCAATTGCGAGAAAAAGTCAAAATTGCCAGATATAAACTCGCAATTGTGAGAAAAAGTCAAAAATTGCCAGATGTAAACTCGCAATTGCGAGAAAAAGTCAAAATTGCCAGATATAAACTCGCAATTGCGAGAAAAAGTCAAAAATTGCCAGATGTAAACTCGCAATTGCGAGAAAAAGTCAAAATTGCCAGATATTAACTCGCAATTGGGAGAAAAAGTCAAAATTGCCAGATATAAACTCGCAATTGCAAGAAAAAGTCAAAAATTGCCAGATATAAACTCGCAATTGCGAGAAAAAAGTCAGAATTGCGAGATATAAACTCGCAATTGCGAGAAAAAGTCAAAATTGCCAGATATAAACTCGCAATTGCGAGAAAAAAGTCAGAATTGCGAGATATAAACTCGCAATTGTGAGAAAAAGTCAAAATTGCCAGATATAAACTCGCAATTGCGAGAAAAAAAGTCAGAATTGTGAGTTTATATCTTGCAATTCTGTGAAAAAAAGGTTAGAATTATGAGATAAAAAGTCGCAATAACCTTTCTTTATTTTTTTATTCAGTGACGGAAACGAGCTTCCATACTTCTCCAATATAGAGATGAGTCTAAAAAAAATCTGTGCCAACTCATTTTTTATTAGATTTTTTTCATGTCCACTATAATGGACGCCAGAACTGAAACAACATGAAAATCCTCATATTTTAACCATACTTAATTAGATTTTTTTCATGTCCACTATAATGGACGCCAGAACTGAAACAACATGAAAATCCTCATATTTTAACCATACTTAATAAGTAGAGTTTGTGCACTATAGTTGAACTAATGTTTAAGATTTTGAAAAGAACACATACTGTAAGATGACATGAAGTCTCAAATAAAAAAAACTTGTTTGATCCTTTTTATTGGTTGAAGTGGGTGAATGTGAGTATATGTATAAATACCTTTGTGTGTATGTGAATGTGTTTATGTGTACTTGCTGACTGTTTTGATGAATATATGATTGTGTGCATTATAGCATCAAGGCATGGGTGTGTGTGAGGGGGGTGTGAGTGTGTGTTTCTCACTAAAACCAATGTCTTCTAAAATTATTTCAAAATGTTATGTGTGTAACACTTCACCTTCTAAATGACAGCGTTGTTGATCGCGGCGTCAGTTCATTCTTTTCTTCTTGAGGGTAGTTCAGTAGCAGTGTGTGGTGTGACAGCAGACTGGTTATACAGGTGTGACTACATTACCTGCGTTCCAGACGGCATCAACCTGCCTACCAAGGGCACTTCGCAGTGAGAACAATGGCTGAGGGGTCGTCCAAATCAAAGAGCTCAAAACAGACCACTTCAAAGTGCCCTTAAAGGATTTCACTGTGGATGGACACTTTCCCATGATTCTTTGCACAGGTTTAATTATATGACAATGACGCCTCCTTAACTGGCTTGGCAAGATATGACACTGAAGAATGTGTTTTTGTCACACTTCTCTTTGGCCAAATTTACACACTGGCATAAATTTGGCACAGAAGCGCTTCTGAAGCACTTCCACCGACTGTTTAAAGCTGCTCGGAGGTGGCATGAATGCATTTACACTGCAATGATAGCCATCTACTTTGATACTGAGGTGGGGCATCATTTAGTCAGGCTTTCATGCAGCATTATGTAAGATGCACCGAAACTGTGCTGATGACTTTCTGTTTCTGTTCATGTGTGGTTTTGGTTATTACTCGGGATTATTCTCAGCTCTCATCATTGTATTGAGTCAACATAATAGAACGTTTAGTTCCTCTGTGTGGGATCTGAAAGTAAAAGCATACTGAAGTACAAAAGATCTGTTCCCTCTCCTTTTTTACACACAGAAAATGGGAAACGACAATTATGGCATTTACATTACATGAGTAGCTATTGTAAAGCAATTATAAAGCGAGTTATTGTAGTCCCGCAGAGAAATTGTCACAAGGTCAATAGCTACCAGCTTTTGAGTCAAAAGTTAATTTACACAATTTGTGAATGGTATCCAGCAGTGGTCTATACTGGTTTAGGTTCAGACTTGTTTTTGTTTCTGTGCATCTTATTTATTCACTGTAAGATTCTAACACCCTGTGCTCTTCTGTGTCCTCCTAAATGCAGCGTTACATCATGGTCAGATGTTGTTTTCCTAAGCTAGCAGTCCTTCTCCTTTACTTGTGCTGAGCTGACAGTTTGACTTACTCTATTACTCATATAAATATGCCCCATCACAATAAAGATATGAACCTTGAGTGAACTACACTATTTGTGTCTGTGTCACTCTTGGTCCCCGGTCCCCGCTTTCTGTGCTCCATCGCTCAACCAGATTAAATCTTCTCAAATACTTTACTTTAACATTAATTAATTAATTTGTTTATCAAAAAAAATACATCATACTATAGACATACAGGGAGGTATTACTTTAAAATAGACATATTAAAGCAAAACAGAAAATAAAATAAGAGTAAAATAAAGTGTTAACAAACAAATCTGTACAGAGACAAGAATACAAGGAGTGCCATATTTTTTGTAACACAAGTGACTTAATAACCGTTTATAAAAAAGGCTTTTCTTTCAATAGGTTTATTGATTTTTCGATTTCTTTGCTCTATATTTTCGATCTCGTAAAGACGTCAGAAACCGGAACCATCGCTGTGTGACTGTGTTCATACCGGAGTGTTTCCGGCGGCGCACCAGCTTCCGGTTAGTCTGCGCTGGCGCTAGTTTTCCGTTGTGTTCGTGAGAGCGTCTGCACACCGCTAATTCATCGAAACACACACTCTTCCAGCATGAACACATATTTCTGAAGGTCTGTCCTGCGGTCATCATGGCGGTGCCGATGGAGAGCCAGCTGCAGAGTATTTTTGAGGATGTAGTGGTGAGTGATCGTCACAGCATGATTTAAACTAATATAACATCTCACCTTCAGCATGAGCAGAACAAATCTCTTTTATCAAACCAATATATCACAGAATAAACCTTTAAACTTATAAATGTTTGTTTGTTTACATCAGAAAACTGAGGTGATTGAAGAGGCGTTTGCTGGGTGAGTAACTTAACGTAAATATAACGTTACACCTGATAACCTGTTGCGGATGAAGAGAGTGTGTGTGTGTGTGTGTGTGTGTGTGTGTGTGTGTGTGTGTGTGTGTGTGTGTGTGTGTGAGAGAGAGAGTTTGTGTGTATTAGTGAGTGTGTGTGTGTGTGTGTGTGTGTGTATATGTGTGTGTGTGTGTGTGTGTGAGTGAGTGAGTGTGTGTGTACTTAACCATATTTTGGGGACAAATTTTTACCCAAAGCTGAGCTAAACCTGACAAAATTTCCAAAAAACCTTCCTTTGGGGACGTCCACATTTTTTTATTTTTATTTATTTATTTTTTTTAAATTGTAAAAATGCAGAAAGTTTTCTATGAGGGTTAGGATAAGCTTATAAAATCTATAACTAACTGTATATAAAACAATAGAGGTCTATATAATGTCCCCATTTAGATAGCCAAGTAAATGTATGTGTGTGTGTGTGTGTGTGTGTGTGTGTGTACTTGTTTATGCTACACTGAGGGGACCAAATGTCCCCAAAAGGATAGTAAAACCTGAAATGTTTGACATTGTGGGGAGCGACCTGCGGTCTCCACGAGGGAAAAAATGATTAAAAATAGTAAATGATGTTTATCTGAAAGTGTAACGATGCAAACAGGTTTTGTGTAAGGGGTAGTGTTAGGGTTTGGGGATAGAAAATATCATTTGCTCAGTATAAAAGTAATATAAGTCTATGGAAAGTCCCCACAATTCACAGAAACAAACGTACGTGTGTGTGTGTGTGTGTGTGTTCTGCAGCATGTTTATGGACAGTCCGGAGGATGAGAGGACCAAACTGGTGAGCTGTTTAGGAGCGTTTAGGCAGTACTGGAGCTCTCTGCCTCAGGTCAGCTCATCTTCATCTGCACACACCTGTGTTCCTAACCATACTTCTGAGGCTCAACTTCATAGACCCTGAGTTACAGTATTAGTTTTTAGCTACCCACTTTGCCATATATATATTATTTTCTAATTTCTTCCTAAAGGCAGTAGAGCGGATGTGTTTTGAATGCTGTGTGTGTGTGTGATGTCACTGCAGGAGTCACATGATCAGTGTGTGCAGTGGATCGTCCGCTTCATACACAGTCAGCACAGCCCCAAACGCATCGCCTTCCTCTATGACTGTCTGGCCATGGCGGTGGAGACCAGCCTGCTGCCTCCCAGGTAAACACACCTTGAGGTTTGGACGTTATGCTGAGGTTAGTCTATAACTAGTACTGTAAAAAGAAAGTAATACTACACACAATTTGTATTAACTCTAAAACAAGTCATGTTATGCACACGCACACACACATTGTCATCCATGCATCGAAGTGTACTAAAATTTGACAGTTTCGCTCATTTATGGCCCGGGATCGGACTAATATGGGGGGTAGAATTGTTGCGTAATTCCAAATAAATAAATTATAATCCACAAATAAATTGAGTTTCACAAACATGAATTAAATTCACAAAAAAATTAAAGAAGTTTTGCAAATAAAAAATATATTCATACATATCTTTTTATGTCACAAACACAACTTTGCCTGGCATTCATTTGTGAATCGTGTGCATTTTGAAACATTTCTAGCGTCAAGACACACACAATTCACAAATACGTGGACTCCACCCACATCTACTCCAGCCAATCAGATAACAGCCTCACTTCGCTGACCAATCGTAGAACTATAGCCAATCACGTTTTGCTTTACAATCTGGGCGGGAGCAGACTCATTTTGCACACCTGTAAGGATCTGCATTCTGTGGACACTTCACTCAAATTGAGTTTAAATACATGTTTGTGAAAGATTTATTTGTGGATCTCATTCTGTTTATTTGTCAGTTTTAGTTTTTGTTAATCTCTTTACATTTATTTGCGGATCGTAATCTATTTATTTGGAATTATGCAACAATTCTATCCCCATATTAGTCTGATCCCGGGCCATAAATGAGCGGAGCTGACAAATTTTAGTACACTTCGATGCATGGATGATGAGCTATGTGTGCGTGTGCATAACATGACTTGTTTTAGAGTAGGGCTGGGAGATATGGCAAAAATTAAAATCTAGATTTTTTTTCAGAACGTTGGACCAATTCCCTTTCTTTTTTTTTTTTTACGATTTTTAACTAGTCAACTTGTAAATGTAACTACAACATGATTCAAGTAACTTTTTCTTTATTAACCCTCTAGTTAAAGAAAATTCTATTCCAAGTGCAGCACACATGTTGTCAACATGATGTAAATGTTAAACAAATCACTTGTTAAATATCTCTGCAGAGATGCATGAACTACAACTACATCTTATACAAACTTGTCTTATACATATTATATGTTCAGAAATAATATGAGGAAAATGCTTTTAAAAAAAAAATCTCAAAAGTCAAGGTAATTCAAATTCAAAATGACTGAAGGTATAACACCAGTAGACTATTATTAAGTATAAATGTTCTGTAAAAACAACAGCAGCTTTCAGCCTGTCACCATGATGCAAACATTAAATATCAGACATACAGCAGTAGATACAGTTTTTTTATTTGCTTGCGCTGCTTTTCCATTGTTTTTTCTATGTAAACATGGACGTGTTTGGCTGTTGCACTCGCATCTCTTGCAGCGTCTCATGCATGAACGTGGTGCTCAAGTTAAAAGAAGTGCACTCCCATCTTCTTGCATGTTTTTCCTATTCCACTGCCTGCGTCACATATTTGTCAACACACAAGTGCATTTAACGGCGCCTCATGATATGAGTGCAGCGGTTTATCACGTGCACCGACATGCGGTTGGATTGTTCGTTTCTCTTTACTGTTTAATTCGTACTTTTGTTAATATTTCTATTCAAAATCGTGATTCCTCAATTTCTAAAAAATAAAATCGTGGCAAAACATTAAATTTGAAGTAAATCAATAAAATAAGAAAAATCGCCCAGCCCTATTTAGAGTTAATACAAATTGTGTGTAGTAGTACTTTCTTTTTACAGTACTAGTTACAAACCAGAACTCAGCCTAAAGCTGCAGTCACACTTGATCCGAGCTCACTCACTCACTGATGGCTGTTTCTTGATCAGGTTGTTCATGACTCTGACTGTGTGACGGTGTTTTTGCAGAATGGTGTGTCAGGCTCTGATCAGCTCTGACAGTCTGGAGTGGGAGAGGACTCAGCTTTGGGCTTTGACCTTCAAACTCATCCGCAAAATCATTGGAGGAGTCGACTACAAGGTGAAAAATAAACTGAAAGCATGAGTTAGAATCTGCTGAAAACTGCAAACCAGTAATGTTCTGCATTGCATGCCGTAGTTATCCAGTAAAAGTGTGTTTTAATGAGTTCATAGGTTGGCATTTGAGTCAAGTCCATTTCATTTTGTTTAATGCTTTTCACAACACACATGGTTTCAAAGCAGCTTTACACAGGGTTCGTACGGGTGCTTGAAATCCTTGAAAATGCTTGAATTTTAACAGTGTTTTCAAGGTTTGAAAAGTGCTTGGATTTTGGATAAAGTGCTTGAAAATGCAGTTGCATTGGTTTCATCATAACTCGCTTTCTTACGGAATACTTCAAATATTTTTTAATTAATTAATTTATTTTTTACATAAAATAAGCTACAGCTCTGCTCGAGTCAGCGCGTGTCGGTCTTTATTGATGCACGCCTCTGATGGAACAGAGCGGGAGATAAAAACACGTCGGGAGGTTGCCGCTTCAGTGAGCGTTGACTTGGAAACGACAAATACAAATTATAGTTAAAATAATGTAAAGTCTCCTGTAATTTCTGCTTTTTTGTCATGGGAGAGTTTGTGCTTTCGAGTCGTTTAAAAGGTAAGCAAAAATGCCCATGCTCAGTTAAACAAAATATGTTAACTTAAGACTATCATGATTAAAGTGAAATAATAAAATAAACATTTCAAAGTCAAAAAGCAGCGCGGGTGTTTTTGTTAATTTATCTCTGAAGTTTAATCTCACCGAGGTATAATGTCTGATAAAGTAGCGTTTATGAGCACAGCGCTACTTTGTATACTGCTGTATCTGCAGTTCCAAAAGCGCCACCTAGTGGCAGACAACCTCAGATTTTAGCCTTTAAACTATTTTTAAGAAATAAAGGAAAGGGATGAGTCAAAAATGTAAAGAATTATTTTAATTTAAAGCACAGAAGACATCTTACTGTTTAAATGTTTTAGATTTTTGAAGGCACAAGCTTTTTGTTCTAAACAAAAACAGCAGGTGAGTTTAGTCTATTGAAAATGCAAATTCTTCCTCTGCCATCAAAGCAGCTGAAAAACAAAATAATTCTTTATACTTCTGACTCATCCCTTTTCTTTATTTCTTAAAAATTGAAATTGAAATGTGAAGTTTGTCACTTTATAAAACTATTTGCGTGAACTTGTATTTGAACTGAAAATCATGTTTTTTTTTTTTTTTTGTTTTTTTTTTGCAGTCATTTTATGGTTTAATATGTTACCATAGACATTGCCCTACCCCGCTTACTTATTTGATTTGTTAAGGTCCTAAAAAGCCTTACATTTTATTTTAAAAATCCTGCTGGTACCCTGTAAGTTACTTCTTTCTTTATTTTTATTTTATAATTTATATACTTTATGTTGGCTATTTATATTATGCAATGCTATATGCAATTCAGAACTTCAGAACTGGTTTTTAATAGCACAATAACATCTGATTTAAAGTGAAAAACTCAAATGTGTGTGTAAACATGTAATTTACCAGAGTTTAAAGTGCTGGAAAATCTTGAAAATGCACCTTGAAAGTGCTTGAATTTGAATTGGGAAAAGGTGTAAGAACCCTGTTTACAGAAATTCATAATGTATAAATAAAACGCGTTTAGAGCTGGCTGATAATATAGTTTAACATTTGTGATAATTTAAACAACAAATAGTTGAGATTTGCTTTGTAGTATGTCACGTTTATGTGAATGAAAGCTGGATATATTTATAATAGTTGAAAGTTGAAGGTTTTAATTTTATTGCTGTCTACATTGTTTACATAATGTATGTGTGTGTACTGTGCATATTTATGTATATATAAACACACACATACAGTATATATTTTGAAAATATTTACATTCATATACATTTATATATTTATATTCTTATATTTTATATTATATATAAATATATTTAATATATAAACATTTTTCATGCATGTGTTTGTATTTATATATACATAATAAATATACACAGTACACAGACATATATTATGTAAACAAAAGCCTTTATTTTGGATGCGATTAATCACGATTAATCATTTGACAGCACTAATTAATTTGTAATGTGGTAAGATTTTGGTCATATAGCTGACCTGTAATCAGTTAAAGACCTAAAGAGTTGTTGTTATAGCTGTATCATTTCCAGTTGGTTGCTGAGACGAGTCAGTCTTCATTGCTTCATGAAACTGCATCTAAGGTGAAAGTAGAAGAAATGTCTTTTGCGGGAGTTGTTTTCTTTAGTAAACTGATGTGATGTTTGATTGGAATCACTCACATTATTGAGGATCAGACTGTCCCTCAGTTCCATCTAAGCCATGTGTTTTCTAGTGCTAGTGTTCACTCAGCAAAGCTATTTTTACTCTGACTTGGTACTGTATATTAAAGTGTCTGTGTGTCTCTGTACGCTCTCTTTGTGTGGTTCTTCAGGGCGTCAGGGATCTGCTGAAGGCCGTGTTGGACAAGATTCAGACCGTCCCAAACTTCATGAGCTCAGCTGTGGTCCAGCAGCTGCTCGCAGCACGAGAAGTACGCTTCACCTCAGCATGACACACTGATGATGGCGCTTCTAGAGTTTCCCGCTTGTGATGAACATCGATGCAAACTCATCACCTTTCAGTGACAACTCACTTTTTTCGTAGGGCTGGGAAAATAAATCAGCGCGAATTGAGAAATGAAGATAAATAAAGAACTGGTGCCGGTTGCATAAACTGTTTAGTCTTAAAAAGTTAGTCATCTAATTTTTTTTTCCTCAAGACTGGTCATAACTTTTTAAATTCAGTTATGAAAAGGCAGATTGGTTTTTATTTGTATTGGAGAAGTAAGACTGATTAGCCCTTGGCAACTTAAGACACAGTCTTCGCATCGAGGCTAAGTTTATGCAACTGGACCCTGGTTATTTCAATAAGTTTTGTATAGTACTATTTTCGGTAACACTTTCTATGAAGCCCATATTTATAATGCATTATAAGGGTATTTTTAAGGCATTATAATGCATTATAAAAAACCTTATAATATGTTATATCGTCTTATGAATATTCATAAAAACAGTTTTAATGTATTATAATATTTACTTATTAGTGGTTATAGCTTTTAAGAGTATGATGATTTATAACGCGCAGTGAACACGTTGCAGCCACTTAAGTTAATGGATTATATTTCTCATAGTTATAATGTATTATAAGTCTCATATCTTGCCATCTTTCTTATGCTACTTTACTTAAAGCCATCAATGACCACTTATAAGTATACCTGTATAATAATAGTAATATTTTTTTTTTCTCTCAAACAGCCATAAGATCAGATATCAGATCAGATGAATGTGTAATATGACACATTTGCTTTGAACTATTTATTTTAATATCAGTTTGATTATTTTGATGGTACCCTTTAGACAGCTGTTGATAAGTAACTCTGCAACTACATGTCAACTAGCAGTCACTGGAGTATTAGTAGTATATCTGCTAAATATATGCTAACACTTTATTTTGATGGTTCTCCAACAGACAAACTGACTATAAGCAACTTTGCAAGTACGTCAACATTATACCCACCCTAACCTAACCTAACCTAACCTTAACCTAAGCCTACTAATACTCTAATGAGAGTTAGTTGACATGTAGTTGCAAAGTTGCTTATAGTCAATAGACTAAGGGGACCATCAAAATAAAATGTAACCTAGCATATAAACATTGCATTTTTTTTTTTAGTTGAAAGTATTAACTAGCTCACATCAAAATTAATATTAGCCTCATAGGGAACACTCAAATAACACTCCACACCTAACCACTTACAAGATGTACTGTAGTAAGATACTATGCAGATCTTAAACAATGTCAAGATATATAGTCCATTATCAATGTAAAATTAATATGGTGTTCATTGTGTTATAAATAATCATAATCTTAAAAGTTATAACCACAAATTTGTAAGCATTATAATGTATTATAATTGTTGTTATGATTATTTTTAAGACAATATGACATATTATAAGGTTTTTTATAATGCATTATGCATTCATTATAATGCCTTAAGAATAAACTTATAATGTATTATAAATATGGGCTTCATAGAAAGTGTTACCCTATTTTCTTTACTCTTTACTTCAAAAACTATGTCTAAAAGGGTGATATTTTATGTATTTGAGGTCTGAGATGTGGGAACAGTCAAGGGCAAACATTTTGCATTTTAGGTCAGCATTGCCATCTAATCAGCCAATATTATCTTAAACAGCCTGCATAGCACTTCATCTTTTATAACATGGGATTTTGACCAAATATATTCAATCTTGATTTTTGTAAGATGTTGCAACATGATGTTTTTTTTTTTTGTGTGTGTGAAAAATTACAGTTTTGGACATGTAAGGTAATAAAAAATATTTTAAAAAAATACCTTAAAGTAACTACAAATGAGCATGTGAGGCAAATATCTTTAAAAGAAACTCCATGTGCAGCATGCCCCCTGATCCAAGCAATCTTCTCCCCTTTACCTGTTTGCATCTCTGGATTAATTCTCCTGTGTGAAGGTGGTGGAGTACATTCTGGACCGTAATGCGTGTCTGCTGCCGGCGTACTTCGCCGTGACTGAGATCAGGAAGCTGTATCCGGAGGGCGCGCTCTCACACTGGGTAACACTCTTCAGACTCCTGATGTGGGCTGATTGTTGTAAAGCAGCTGTGGATTTGTTATCAGTTAATGACACTACAATGTGTGCTTCTTTACAGCTGTTGGGCAGCCTGATATCTGACTTTGTTGATAGTTTCAGACCGACCGCCCGTATTAACTCAATTTGCGGTAAGACGCATTGTCTCACGGTGTTGTGGAGTACATATCCCATGAGCCCCTGCGGCAGCGTGTCACATGTCTGAATATGTTTCAGGTCGCTGCAGTCTTCTGCCAGTGGTTAATAACTCTGGGGCCATTTGTAACTCGTGGAAACTGGACCCGACCACTCTGCGCTTCCCCCTGAGGGGAATGCTGCCCTATGATAAGGTACCGCTCTTGACCTCACAGAATAACACAAAGGTTATGTTTCATCCAACATCAAAAGAAAGCAAAGAAAACTTATAGGAGCATTAAGATCATGTAAAATCATGGATAGTTACATCCACATAACACAGAGCCTGGGGTTACTGTGATTGATCGATCAGTTGACAGGATTAATAAAGAAAATGATTTTTCATTACACTTCTTATTAATAAAGGTTCCTCACAGAAGTTTTGGTTCCTCACAGAATCTTTCAGAATGGAAAGATTCCATTATTTATAAATTTATTTATAAATATATTCTTCATGGAACCATCGAGGCCAATAAACAACTTTTATTTATAAGACTGTAGGACTGCAGGGTTTTGGGAAAACTGACATTTCAATATTTAGTTTTTCTAAAATACATATTGCAATATTAAAAAAATACAAAAACTGCATACATTTTTTTGAGCATGAACCATATTTTTTTTGAAAAATGTGGGTGTAACTCATTACATGAACCAACTCAATCCTCTTTCAGTAACTATGAAGTCAAAAACAAAATCTGTTTTCCTAGGCCACATTCCTACCATTCCTATAATTATCAAATAATATGATTTTTTTTTATTTGTGATTGTTATTAAATCAAAACATTAAACAAAATGTAGTGCAATTAAACTGTTATTATAAACTGAAAACAGTTGTTTATTAAAAAAATATAAACAATTATATTGTAGAAAAACTGTTAAATTACAGTACTAATACTTACATCTTAATTTTTAAAGGTAAAACCATCAAGCTTTTATTTTGGATGCTTGTTGGCAAATAAATATATGCACAGCTGGTTTCTGAGTATTGAGTACAAAATTTGGTTGAGATACAACTATTTAAAAATCTGGAATCTGAGGGTGCAAAAAAAATCTAAATATTAAGAAAATCACCTTTAAAGTTGTCCAAATGAAGTTTTTAGCAATGCATTTTACTAACCTAAAATTAAGTTTTGATATTTTTATGATAGGAAATTTACAAAATAGCTTCGTGGAACATGATCTTAATATCCTAATGATTTTTGGCATTAAAGAAAAATGAATAATTTTGAGCCATACAATGTATTGTTGGCTATTGCTACAAATATACCTGTGCTGCTTATGACTGCTTTTGTGCTCCAGAGTCAAATATGGTGTGCAGCTTTAGATGTCATGTATTTTCATCTGAATGTAGTGAGTTGCTCCTCCTGTAATGTGACTGCTGCTGGTGTAACCAAGGCTGTGTGGGTGGTTATAAACAGTGTGTGTGTGCCCTGTAGGACCTGTTCGAGCCGCAGACGGGTCTGCTGAGGTATGTGCTGGAGCAGCCATACTCCAGAGACATGGTGTGCAACATGCTGGGCCTCAACAAACAGGTACCCTCTCTCTTCTCTCTCTCTCTCTCTCTCTCTCTCTCTCTCTCTCTCTCTCTCTCTCTCTGCTTTCCTCTGTCTCTCTCTCTCTCAGTGCTCTCTCTCCCTCCTCTGCCTCGCATGTCCATCCCCTTCTCTGTGATGAGAGGCTGGCGGAGGTGGAGAGATCAGGTGTTGTAGTTTGAGTAGTGCCACACTCCCACAGGAGGTGAATGACTTTGGCCAGCCTCCACCATACTCCCTGCCAAACTATCTAAGCTCCTCTATGATCCGCCAGATCTCGCTCTCTCGCTCTCTCGCTCTCTCGCTCTCTCGCTCTGCGCTTTGGGCCTGTGCCTGCTGTCTGGTAGGGAGTATGGCCCACCTGTCCCTCTTGTACCTGTCTCTGGGGGTGTGGTTTGGCTTGACTGACAGGGTTACATGGAGCTGGCCTCCTAGTCACTGTATTTGTGTTTTCTTTTTTTTCTTCCTTTATTTTTGTTCTGTCCTGTCTTGCCCCGCCCATCCTCCTCCTCCTCCTCCTCCTCCTCCTCCTCCAATGCTCTAGACCTTGAACATTGCTCAGGTATGTTCACAATCTTACTGTTGTATTGTGACTAACCAGACTCTGGAAGCTTCCTCATAGCCAAAGCGAACGATTCCATCAAATTAAGATTGAAACAGATGAAGAACAGCTCCAGTGAAACCAGAAAACAAATGTAGGGCTTGAAATTACTGACTGCCACGAGCAATTGTTAGAGCATTTGAAAGACTGGCCAAGAAATTCATCAGCTTTTCCACACCAATCTTCTGCACTTTCAGTCAAACTGCCCTAGACTGCTTTCTCTCTTTCGCTAAATTAAACCTTTTACATATAAATATATAAATGTTTATATATATATATATATATATATATATATATATATATATATATATATATATATATATATATATATATATAGTTTAATCAGACTTTTTAACTCAACTCTCTCTGTTTCTTTTCAATGACATTTTAGATCAGAAAAGTCTTCTAAACTGTTATAGAATGTTGGTCATTCACAGGAAACAGTGCCATTAAAACTAAAATGTTTCAGTGTTTATTATTATTACTTAGAAATATTATTATTATTATTTACAAGAAAACATGTTTTCTCCTGTCAGGTCCAAAGTACCAGGCTCATTTGCACCATAGACATTGGTGGACAATAAGCCCTCCTATTGTCCTATAGTTTTTTGTTTGTTTGTTTGTTTGTTTTTTTTTTTTTTCAGTGGTTGATTTTGAAAATATTTTTTAAACCAACCCAATATATGTGTTAACAGCACGGCTATCACCACTAACTCATCCCTAAGACTAACACCATCACAGTGAACTTGGGATTCATATAATTTACAGTAGATAATAGCAAATTCTGGTAGTATTAATATGATATTATTTATGCGTATGTGAGTTTCTGGAAGTACCTTGTAATAAATAACACATTATAATTAAGACCTAGTGAGTTAGCCCACTAATAATTATTAACCCATTCATGTCTGGAGGTTGAACATTAGTGTAAACATTTCTAATAACCGCTTAACTATTAAACATGCCACATTATTATTCATATGCTTTGTTCCAAGGACTATATGTGTTCCTTTTAAGAAATCATTTTTAACTGTTAAGCCTGTAGAGATGAAGTGTAAATCTAATGAAAGACTGATAAAGACAGAGATACTTGAGTTTGAACCATTGTGGCCAAAACATTTTATGATGTCTTAAATAAAATCAGGAGAAAATGTTACATTATAATCTGCATAAGAAAATATTTGATATTCTGATATTTACGTTAAAACACATTTGAAAAAAAGCAATGTTTTTCTTTTATGCTCCACAAAAAATTATGATAATAATAGTGAGATGATCAATAATGATGGTAATTATATCAGTAGTAGGTCATTTGGACACTTTTTCCTGAGACTGACCCTTAATCTCCCATGAATAGATAAGAAATGACAAACTAATATTTTAATAAGTGTGATTTGACGAAATAATAAACATACCCAAATAAAATAGATTTTTCACCCAAAAATGATCCTTCTGTCATCATCTATTCCCCTCGAGTCATTCAAACCCATGTAACTTTTTTCTGTCTAACAGAAAGATGATATTTTGAAGAACACTGAAATCCAAACATTTGTGGTGGCCATTGACTTACAATGTTTGGACAAAAACATTTTTTTGACATTTCTCAAAATACATTGTTTATTGTTTCTCAGAAGAGAGGAATGACATGAGGGGGAGTAAATGATAACAGAAAAATCCCTTTGACTTGCACTAATATTAATCCATGCTGGAGTCACAGACACTGTGTAGCTGTTCAGTAAGGGACACACACACACACACACACCACTGTCCCTCTTTCAGGGATGATAAAGCGTACCTGAGAATGAAGACAATCTGTTAATTTCAAGCCCTGATCGGCGCATGCTGTGCGTGCGTGTGTGTGTGTGTGTGTGTGTGCCGTTCAGTGTGTGTTCTGCTGGTGTTGATGGCTCTCTCTGGGTGTTGTGTGCTGCTCAGTGCAGATGCTTCACTCCCACATGCAGAGAAACACCGCTCCTTAAGCACAAACCCACCTCACAATTACTCATCTCTGTTCAGTAAACATGGATGAATTTGATTGGGAAAATGAAAATACTGCACATTTCGATTGTACGGGAGCTGGTGCTGTTAAACTGAGTCAGTTTGTTGTGCTGTGTGCTTTTAAAGACCCCATGAAATCTAATGAGAGCCTTGTGTCTTTTAGTCTAAAGCTAATGTCTGTTCATTTTGAGCTCATCTACCCCTAAACATTGACAAAATTATATCCGTCATGGTACTGTCGTGAGCGCACGTGCAGGAGCGAACCCTGATGTCACGTGGACTGTTTTACCAATGTCCTTACTATGTTTCTGAGCCTTGATTGTGTTAGGATCTTTACTGTCTATGGAGGGTCAGAAAGCTCTCAGATTTCATGAACAATATCTAAATTTGTGTTCTGAAGATGAACGAAGGTCTTACAGGTTTGGAACGACATGTGGGTGAGTAATTAATGACAGAATTTTCATTTTTGGGTGAACTAACCCTTTAAGTTTGTTTGCTGTTTGAAACCCCCCCCCCCCCCCCCCCCCCCCACAATAGAGCGGATCAATAGAGTGCTGCAGCGACGATGTATTTTTGTAGGTCAGCCCGTACATTTGCATCACTCTGGTTCTATAGACAAAAACCCAATAGGATTTTTCCATTGGCTGTTGGATTATTGCAGGAAATAAGCTCTGTCCAACACAAGTTTATGGTTCTTACACGTTTAGATCTTCATGATAATCTTCACAAATCAACACAACTTTTATGAATTTTGAAACCTTAATATATTTGGCAGAAGTAAAAAGCTAAATGTAGGCTATAAACAAACTAAACCATGGTCACATGACTTCATCATCATCACCACCGTTAAGATACAGACCACTCTTTCAGATTCTGTTTAACATTTTCCCTGGAATTTTGAGTTAAAATAGTGTGATTATAAAGACAGTGAGGCTGTGAAAACAACTAGTGAGTAGATGAGTTTACCGTTCAGTGTGACGTTTAATGTCTCTGACTGTAATCCCATTTAGACACTCGTTAGTAACCGCCTTTTTCAAGACAAGTAAAAGTTAAAAAAAAATAAAAAATCACAAGTGGATATTACTGATGCGTTTTGTCTTGGAATAAAATGTGAAAATATCTTGAGCTTGTTTCAACGAAATAGTTCACCCAAAAATGAAAATGCACTCATCCTCAGGCCATCCAAGATTAGGATGAGTTTGTTTCTTCATCAGATTTGGAGAAATGTGTCACTGCATCACTGTCTCAGCAATGGATGCTCTGCAGTGAATGGGTGCCGTCAGAACAGCTGATAAAAATATAAAAAAAAATCCACACCACTCCAGTCCATCAGTTAACATCTGGAGAAGCCAAAAGCTGAAACAAATCCATCATAGAGGTGTTAATGTCTTGATGGATTTGCATTTTCAGCAAATTTTAATTTTTGGATGAACTCTTCCTTTAACCACAGACCGTGTTTGAGTCTCTTAACCAAAAACCATTGACTTCAGGACGATGTAACCAAAAGTGCTAAAATCCTCCTGTCCGGGTTTTGGCTTCCTGCATTTCATGGGCTCTTTAAACGTAATAAACAAACTGTATGTCTGAATGGCCACACCACTGTGTAGACACACCCAGCGCCCCAGCATCGCTGAGAGATCATCCTGCATGCCACCTTACAGGGGAAGCTGCAGCGTATCACATGCACCTGTTGCACTCCTGACCCTCGAGCACCAGGGGGCGTCACTGTCCTGAGAATCAGCCCCACAAACGCTGATCTGAATCTGACTGTATGCTGCAGCTTTCCAGCGATCAGGGCTTCTGTGAGCATCTTCATGTCATGCGTTAATGGGTGTGTGTTTGCTCTGAAGCGTGTCCCATTTGTGTTTGGCCATCTCCTGTGACCGTCGTGAGGCCTTGTTGGATATGCTCTGTGTGTTCAGTGAATACAACAGCTCATGTTTATCATGTGCAGACTGTCTGTATCCCTGTGTTAGATTATAGCTGCTTATGTAGCTGTAATCAATTACCACAGGCAAATTTGGTCAGAAATCATATTGTGTCTGGTTAGAGATCAGGAATAAAAGCACCGAATAGAAGACATATGAACTGAAATGATGTTGCAGAAGATGCAATAGACAGAGTAACTAAAACACAGTGAATTACAAATCAATGTTTCTTTGATCTTCTTGAATAAATGAGTTTAATCATGAGAATATATAGTAGGTTTCAGAACTATAAACTTCCTCCTCATTCCAAAAACACATTGATTAAAATTAAACTACTCAAAACACCTGTCCATAAAAATGCTGGATTTCATTTAAAAACCAAAGCCCTTTTTTCATAAATAGTAGGGTACAATGAAGTTAAAGATATTATATTAAAATATATATATTATTATAATATATATTATATTAATATTATTTTCCTCTAAACCACTAGATGGCAGAAAAAGTTGGCATAGCACTTTCCAAAGCATTCGCTTTTCAAGATGCACATGCAAATTTGGCTGATCCTTGACAGCGTAAAGTTGATTTCTGTGCTAATTTGATCTAATATTTGATGTTTTTTAAAACGTTGTAGATTTAGGTATCACATGAGAATCACAAAAATTTGAATATATTTTGAGACGATGGTCTTCTTAATAATTTTTAGTTTTAAGATAATTAAAGCAACAGTTTTCAGTAAGGAGAAGAATATGTAAAAGTATGCTACTTGGGGTAAAAAGCACCCCTGCTGTTGGGGTGAAAGGCACAATAATTAACATGATAATTAATAGATGGCTGACTTTTCCTTTTGTTGACATGACATGGTTAGATTCAGATGATAAATATCATATATTATGTTGGGTGTTCATATTAGAGATAATCACCATGTTTAGAATGAAACCATCATTTTTAAAAACATATCATCATATCATACTACTGTAAATCTATATAAAATTATTATGGGATCTCTTCCAATGTTTTTAGAATCTGTACTTTTTAACATGATTTTGTTTCTGTATTTTAAAATATGTTTTCTAAATTAACATATTTTAATGACAGTATATTTACTGGACAAAGATTAATTCTTTTATTTTTCAAAATAAGCAGAAAATAGTACAAATTTTGCTAAAGGGATTGTTTTGAACAAGTATTAGACATCATTTAAAAAAAAAAACAACATTATTTTTGCTTAAGTATTTGTATCAGTACTGTGTGCCGTTTGCCCCGTGTGTTGGGTAAAAGTCCCCCCTTATACATTTATAAGATTTCTAAACAAAATAAACCACTTGTATGATTTATTTTCACACAATCTTGTGCTCCATAAATGTTCAATAGAAATATATGTATTTTTTCTGCAATCATACATTATGGACATAGCGAAAAGCACTTTTTTTTTTTTCTTAAGCTGTGTCTTTAGCCCCGTTGTACCCTATAAAAAGGTGACATTTTATTTTTATTTTTTTGCTTGATTTCCTTTTTTATTTTTTTAATTGTTTTTTTTTTATTTTTTATTTTTTTATTTTACTACACTGTAGTCCTAGGTTTGATTTTTGATTTCTAGTTTTATTTTGTTTGTGGTATTTAAGATGTTTTATTGTTCACCCCTTAATGTAATTTAGCACCACAATTGTTCCATCTGTATTATATTTTGTAGTATAATATTATATTTAATCGTATATTTAAGAAATTTGTTAGATGTCGTTTTCATCATTTAACATTATATCTTCCGTTCTGCCTTCACATTTATGAAGCCTCCGTGCCATTATTTGAGTTGACATGCGCTCTGCTGCAAGCTGGTTTATTATTTTAGTGTCATCATAGTATAAGTTGTGTCCCAAACGACATGTACAAACATGAACTGTGGTTGGTTGTTGTACGTCAATCAGAAGACCCCTTCTGTGTAATTGAATGGTTAGTTTTGACAGAATCCAGTCTTAAGAGATCAAAAATCAGACCATCCAGCTGACAATATTAAAAACCAGGTCATTTTAGCTTCAAAGTTTATCATTTTCATACAAATGTAAGATTTCACTTATGCATTTAAACTCTATTGCTATTATGAAGCTAATGAAATGTTTGTCTGATAATAAGATTACTCCGAATGTTGGAAACCCAAATGCATTAGCACACTCCTGGCTGCTTTCATAAGTCAGCGATGCTTATTCAGTGCCCTGTTTAAGAAATGAGGAGGAAGTCTGATAGGTTCTGATTCCTAAACACCAGAAAATGATAGTAATAGGCCTGCTAGTGTACTAAAGTACTTGTGCTAAACTGTCCAGCTTGTCTGTGATGAACTGAAGAGTGATGTCTTAGGCCCCTCTAGGACTCCAGATGAGAGGGTCGTGTATGAAGTTTTTCACAGGCCCAGTTACTGGTGTGTTTGCAGTGGTTTTGGTCTGTGTAAGAGTGCTCCTCTGTCCGCTGTTCTGCCCTCCTGCAGCACAAGCAGAGGTGTCCGGTTCTGGAGGACCAGCTGGTGGATCTGGTGGTGTACGCCATGGAGCGGTCCGAGACAGAGGAGCAGTTTGACGACGGCGGCACCAGTCAGCTCCTGTGGCAGCACCTCTCCAGCCAGCTCATCTTCTTCGTTCTGTTCCAGTTCGCTAGCTTCCCTCACATGGTGCTGTCGCTCCATCAGAAGGTGCAGCGGTGGGGGGGGAATCCGCGTCCCAAACGGTGCATTCACACGCTTCAGTGACATAACGTTACAGTAAACGCAAACATAACGCTAAACTAAAAATGAAAATAAAAACAAAATCACCGACTAATTGCATTGTATTTTGATAACCCCGTTGCAATAGTCACTTCACATTTACTGCTATCATAAAATACACTTAAATTCTAACCATGGAACATTTATTATCCAACAACAAATATTTTAGCTAGTCTGAATTTTTGTTCACTGGTGCTTGTTCACTGAAGTCTGTGAAGTTTAGTGGAGAATCACATGCAGATAGCTCATGCACTCCTGACAGCAAAATGTAAATATTTACATGACTTTCTAACATTTACAGATGAAGAATATACCTGTGAAATATAAGGTAAAACAGCACATCTCAAACTCATTAAACAGCAGCATTGGATGGGGCAGACTGCTTTCAATATGTGTGAACTATATCTTACGAGTTATTGTAAAGCCCTTAATATAAAGCTAGTCTCATGTTTAGAACAAATTGATTATGCACTTTCCCCACCGCAGCTCACGTCGTGTCCTCTGCTATTTTTCAGATGTGCTTGTATCAAACTATTGTATCGATATATACAGTATTACCTCATTCCATATTGTTCACAAAAATATTAATATATTGTCCAAACTCGATATACCACCCAGCCTTAGTTGATCACAAAAATTGAGGCACTGTACCAAAAATAGCCACCAGGTGACATGCATTTTCCTGTAAAAAATAAAAAATAAAAGTAAAATTTCTTTCAAAATATTACTTCATTTACAAAATAGTCACCAAATATGGAACCTTAAGATACAGACCTTTCCAACAATATTTGTTTTAAGATTAGAAACGTTTTAATTATATTGTAATAAAATTTGTAATAAAATATTTGACACCGCCCACTAGAGGGAGGAGCCCGCCAAAAGGATTTGAACTAATTCTGTGGTAATGCAATGTCATACTTCAAAATGGTTTTGACATGATGAATTGTCATGAATTGATATGATCAGTGTTTAGGCTTTCTAATGATATCTTATTTGATGTCATGATTACTAAAATATGTGATAGAGAAAAAAGAGGCAAAAAGGTGTGTTAAGCTGTGAGTTAACAGGTTAAGCAGTTATAGTGATAATCTATCCTCTCATTTTCCATTTTGCATATTAAAACTGGTTGTAATATACAGAATATACGTTGGTCTTTGATGTTAAGAACATCAAATGTTGCTCGACGCAACTAGAAGTGCAGTTTTTAATAATCGTGCAAATGAGGGTTTAGTTGAAGTACAAAAATAACTAAAACTTAAAATCTATATGGACATATATAAATAAAAACAAACAAACAAAAAAAAGCAACAAAAACTAAAAAATTACTAAAACTTTAATGAAAACAAAAATATGAAGATCAAATTGTTCAAATTTATATATTGTTTTTACACTGGTTCTGAAGACTTAATATAACACAGGAGTCAAATAAACTGCTCGTATAATATTTTCATGGTGCTTTTAAGCTGCTGGTTCTGAAATTCTTCCATTGTGTGGGAAAGCGCAGTGTGAACAGTCTGCTAAACATCCGTTGTGTTCCTCTGTAGAAAGAAAGGTTTGTTCAGATTTTCATGAGGTTGATTAAATGATCATATTTGGGTTAATTGAAGTAGTGATGTAGCTACATAATTTTTTATGCAATGCCAGGTGTTTTTTTTTTAGCGGGACATGTTAATAGAGACACACAGCAATTGGGAGGATGAAGTTCGAGAAATAACCCATGTTATCTGTGCTCAGGCGTCAGAACATGTGCATGCTCTGCCAGGGTGCGTCTCTGACTTACATTGAAGAGTTAGAGAAAGAAGTGTACATTAAATTCACATTTCACACCATCTTCATCTCCATCAGTGAATGTCCCATCTGTTGTAATGGATGATTATCAGTCTCATGTATTGGTCTCATGTGACCACCAGTGCAGGCTTTGTTAAAGGTCACATTGAACCATAAAATGACAAATGGGCCGCTTTTTGCTTTCATGGACAAGAGCAGACCTAAACTAGACTGACCAATTCTCCACAGAGTGCACCATTTGGGACGGGGCCACACACAAACACACACACACACTGCTCCTTTCCGATCACCTGGGAAAGACCTTCTAGCCTGTGTTTCATTGACTCTGTGTGTCTTCCTCGTCTTCTGAACAGCTGGCCGGTCGGGGTTTGATCAAGGGCAGGGATCATCTGATGTGGGTGCTCTTGCAGTTCATCTCAGGAAGCATTCAGAAGAATGCTCTGGGTGACTTCCTGCCCGTCATGAAGCTGTTTGACCTGCTGTACCCCGAGAAAGAGGTGAGTGACTCTGCTGTTGCTTTCATTTAAGCGGCACACGGCAGCCTGTGAAAGCTTCATGAATTCATAATGTGGCACTCTAAACATGCTGTTGGTTGAGGCCATCTGATCAAGGCTCATTTAGCGCTAGCAGGCCCTGCTAAACTCTTTTATTCAGCTGGTCTAAAACTGAACGTGGCTGCTCAATGCAGCGTGCCGAACAACAGTCGCATCACAGATCAGATTACTTATCACGTGAGGTGAGAAAGACAAGACGATGTGGAAGATTTAGTTTTGAAACGAAATGCAAAAGCGCCTGTTTGGCAATATTTTGGATTTTGAAAAGCCTGTTGACTTTTGCCGTTTATCTAAGGTGATTTTGGAAGTTTTCTTAAACATTCATCTCTTATTTAATTGGTTCCACAATCTTTGCTGACTTTTACTTTGTTTAAGCTTTGTGTAATTTATTTACAGGTGCATCTCAATAAATTAGAATGTCGTGGAAAAATTCATTTATTTTCACCTCCATGCCACGCCGAATTGAGGCAGTAATTAAAGCAAAAGGAGCCCCTACCAAGTATTGAGTAAATGAACATACTTTCCAGAAGGCCAACAATTCACTAAAAATGTTTTTATGAAGTATTCTAATTCGTTGAGATAGTGAATTGGTGGGTTTTTGTTAAATGTGAGCCAAAATCATCACAATTTAAAAGAACCAAAGACTTAAACTACTTCAGTCTGTTTGCATTGAATTTATTTAATACACGAGTTTCACAATTTGAGTTGAATTACTGAAATAAATGAACTTTTCCACGACATTCTAATTCATTGAGATGCACCTGTATTTTTTTTCTCCAAGCTTTCTTATTCGTTTTGCTAATAAATGTTTTACGTTTCTTATTTATTTGGTTCCACAGTGTTTGCTGATTTTCAGTTTTGTATACCTAGGTTATTTAAACTTTGTGTAAGTTGTTTGTTACTAGGCATAGCCTATAGAATGGTGTATTTTGATTCCTTTTGTTAACAAATGTTCTATGATTTACATATAGGCTAAGTTGAGTCTGAAGTTGTATTTTGTTGTTGCTTGAATTGACGCCGAATTGACACTAGTTCGAAAGTGAAAGTAAAATATAAAATTTAAGCTATTTAAAAGCGAAGGAAAACGAGGAAATGAGGGAAAACTCAGCTAAAAACAAACAATTACTTTACGCCGAATTGCCACTAATTTGAAAGTCAAAGTAAAACGTGCACCCCGCTTTTACAAGCTATTTAAAAGCAAAGGAAAGCGAGAAAAAGAGGCACACCCCCCACGGTGATACCGGTATTACCGGTGTTGTTACATGTCAATTAACTGGTGGGGAAATTTTCTCACCATCATAACCCTACTTTGTGACGCTCTTCCGTTTTCAAATAGCACAACTCGCTAGTTTTGTTGGGCTGTAGCCATCTAGTTGACTAAATGCCACTTAAAATGAGTGTCTGCAAGAACGCTTAAAAATTCCACATTTTCAGGGACAGGAGAAGAGATATTCTGATGAATAACATCAGAATGAACCTAATTATTTGTATTAAGTGTTTTAATCAGTTAGCTTTTTTTTCCATTGACAATCATTTTATTGAATGTAATTTACGTGTTTGTCAAAATTTGTATTTGATGTTCACTGTAGTGGCGAGGTCAGTGCCTTAATGTTTAAGAATAATTAAATACATTTAAAATTTATTTAATAAACACTCAAAAATTATTTGTGTGTAAACATTTAAAATGGACCTAAGGCAGTTTTTTAAATGCATTTTATAATGACATAATTATGGTTCTACTCTAATTCATTAAAGGGTGGCTCTAATAAAAATTTGCTTTCATCACAGATTTATTCAAACATGCATTAATTAATTAAGACAGCTGGTTAAGTAAAAAATATAATAAATATGTAATAGTGCATATATTTATCAAAATGCTCCCTTTTAGTTATTTTTTTTTCTAGTCAACTATTGAGTTTATGGTCATTGAATGTCTTTCCTGAGGTAAATGTGACGTTACGTGACATTGTTCATAAGCTGATTTTTTGATGTCTTTCTGCGGTTGAAACACTGATTGAGTGATTACATGAGAGATGATTCATTTCAGTAAGTTGTGGTGTTTCTTTCAACAGCCTCTGATGTTCATTCGTATTTATTTGCTGCTGTAACTAGTAGTAAAGGAAGAGAAACTGATCTGTCACGGCACATTAAAGTGTGACAAACCACATTTATTGTTTGATTTTTGTTATAAAATGACAGTTTGAAAGCTGATACTTTGTTTCATATTTGTTTCAAGTAACAGCACAAAGCTTATTTTGATTGCTATTTAATGAAGTTTTGATCATGCATCAACTGAAGACAGCATAGACTAAAAGAACATCAACATGGAGATCGATATGAGAAATAGACATTTTCACTGTCAAGGTGGCATTTTTGCCAAATGGCTAGATGCATCACTAGTATTCAGCACAGATTTTGTGTTTGTCCCATTGTCTGATCTACATAATTCCTTTGATAAATAAGGCACTAAATCAGCACTTGCAAATAAACAGCTCTTTCCACAGATTCAGTTCATTCTTATTAAATTCTCTCTGAATGTTTTAAAGGAACCATATAGTAAACAGACTGAGTGCCACAGCCAGAACTGATATTAGCTGTCTGTCATTAGTGCTGCCAATATTAGCTCACTGAATTAGTCATGTCGGAAGTTGCTGTGATTAGTGATGTTTGCACACTGTGTCGGTTATTTAAACCATCATAGTTGTTAGCTTTGTGCTTGATCGTTTGTGAAGCCCAGCAGGACAGCTGATGAAAGACAAGCTGCTGGCTCTGTCTGCTGGGTTGCTGTGATCCAGCCATCAGCCCACAGCATCTGTGAAGAACAGATGTGCTATGACTGCCCATCAGCCCTGGAGTTTAGCTAAAGCATGTAACGAGCACAAGGCAATTAGATGCTCACCCAGAGGAATGTGTTAAAGAGTTCTCCATCAAACAGGCAGAGGAGTCTGATTGTACTGATGATCCTATAGACTTCAGATCTCTTTAAATCCTGCTGTTAGTTCATTTTTTTTTTAAAGTTTTTGAAAGAATTCTCTTCTGCTGACCAAGGTTGAAGTTACCTGATCGAAAATACAGTAAAATTGTAAAAAAATATATAATTTAAAACAGCTGTTTTCTATGTGAATATCTGTTAAAATGTAATTGATTGCTGAGAACAAAGCTGAATTTTCAGCATCATTACTCTAGTCTTCAGTGTCACATGATCCTTCAGAAATCATTCTAATATGCTGATTTGCTGCTCTAGAAACATTTCTGATTATTATCAGTGTTGAAAACAGTTGTGCTGCCGAATGGTTTCCACATAAATATGATACATTTTTATTTTTCAGGATTCACAGATGAATCCTGAAAGTTCAACAGAACAGTATTTATTTTAAATGAAAATCTTTTGTAACATTAGAAATGTATTTACTGGCACTTTTGATCAAAATAATGTGTTCTTGCTGAATAAAAGCATTTGAAAAAAAAAACACAAACATTTTATAGTGACATAATGGAGAGAATTTGGTTTATATCATTTTCAAGTCGTGGATTGTGTTCAGGATTGTAACAACCTATACTTGGCAAATTAACTAAGCAATAAAACCTGAAATCGTAGACAACTACCAGTCATAAGTCTGGACAAACTATTCAGTAATGCACATATTTGGAGAAAAATTATTGTTCAAAGTTACATGTTATTGCTGTAAATGCTGATAATGAAAGTATTTGTTACATCTTGGCTTTCTATGTCACATAGAGACAGCATCTACATTAAAAATAGTTCAAACTAAAAATAAGTCTTCTGAAGTCATATAATCCTCGAGAAACCAACTAACATTTAGTGAGTTGTTCACAGAAAATTTCCCTTCTACACGTTTAAATTGTGATGCATGTGAGATCAGCTCTCTTTATGCTCAGAATGAGGAGAAGAAAGGAACTGTGTATATGCTAGTTGGTTCTTGTGTGCATCTTGACAGCATTTTGAATTGTGTGTGGCTTTGTTTTGTAGTGTATTCCAGTCCCGGACATCAACAAGCCTCAGTCCACGCACGCCTTCGCAATGACCTGCATCTGGATTCACCTGAACCGCAAAGCTCAGAACGACAACTCCAAACAACAGATCCCCATCCCACACTCGCTCAAGCTGCACCACGAGTAAGACGCGCACACACACACACACTGCACACGGACTGACTGCTCAGCGAGGCCAACAACACATCTGCTTCCTGCTCCTCTCTGTGTTCAGGTTTCTCCAGCAGAGTCTGCGCAATAAGAGTCTGCCTATGACCGACTATAAGATCGCTCTGCTGTGTAATGCGTACTCCACAAACTCCGAGTGCTTCACGCTGCCCATGGGTGTGCTGGTGGAGACCATCTACGGTAACGGCAGCATGCGCATCACTCTGCCTGGCACCAACTGCATGGCGTCCGGCTCGGTCACGCCTTTACCCATGAACCTGCTGGACTCCCTCACTGTCCACGCTAAAATGAGGTGAGAAGAGACACTCAAACTTATCTTTTCCATTAGTTTTGTTTAGGGTTGGGTATCGTTTGTATTTTATCGGTTCCGATTCAGATTCTGCTTATCGGTTCCGATTCTTATCGATTCCTAGTTTCAATTCCAATAAGACAAAAAATCTGATATAAAAAAAAAATGAAGTCAGACATTTAGATGTCAAACATTTATTTTGTGTCTTTTTACAAAGCAGTCTGTTGCCACTGAGTAACACAAGAATCAGCAGCCTACAGAAGAGGAACTTTTGCCTATGCTTTTCATAAAATACCACAGCAAAAACAACTAGACTAATATAAATTTCAAATATTAAAGTGTTAAAGACAAGTAAACAGTCAGTAATTAAATAGGAACAAACAAATCAATAGCATAAAAAAATACAGCTGAACTTTTAGGTACAGAAACTGTAATTAAAAGTTTAAAAACACTGCATAGTTTTATTTTCAGAAATAAAATATAGATTGTTAAAGTTATTAAAGATATTCAGTCAAGATCAGTGAAGGATTTTCTTTTGTTCTTTCATTAACATTAGTGACAGGCAGCGCGTTTATTAGGCTGCTGTCTCTTTAACACCGAATGCACGCAGATCTAAAAATAATGTAAAGGCCTTTCCAAACTGAGCGCGAAAAAGCGAAACGAATTTCGGACGCGATGACGCTCTGGAATAAAACAACAGCTTCCTATGGATGCTTCCACACCGACCGCGAACATTCGCGCACTGAAAATGCAAATTTTTTTTTTTTCGTCCAGTCCGACGAATCTTTTCAGTTTCGCAAAGTGAAAACACGGGCTGTCCAATAAGATTTGAGCATTACATCATGTGCCCGGAGCAGCTGCTGCTGCACTAAAGGGTGAGAATGATGGCGCTGTTTCAAAAACCAGTGTAAACAAACACCAAAGAAGAGTATCTCGGATAAGAGAGTGGATGCAGAGTTCTTGTTATCGAGAACAGATTTATTCTCACATGTTCTTTATACAGAATAACATTTCTAATAATGATCTGTAGAGAACGTGCGCGAGTGTTATGAGTCAGAGCGTATTCACTCTCTAGTCTAGATCTTCCTTATTAAAAAAAAAAATCGAGTGAAACATTTTTCTACACATGAAATATGAAAGCAAATAGACATATGATTATGACGATATATTTTCTGTATGTTTTGTATGCAGCTCATGGATATTTTTTACTTACTTTGGCAAATGCAATAATTCTGTACCATCCATTTTTAAACAACTGTCTGCACTGCCAGCAAACAGCATTACTAAAACTAGTGGTGTCCCATCATGTTATGATTACTGCTTTATATCCTCTGACATGTGCACATCCTCTTCCTGAGCAATAAGACACTTTTAAAAGTGGAGGAGGACATGTCCAGCCCTCAGTCCTCATTTCAGAGTATGTTGAAGTGCTTCATTCACTTCAGATGAGGTGTGGTGGACTTCTACTGTCTTCCTTGAGCTCCTCATGGAGTGGTGCGTGGTAAAGGACTCTCCTGTCCAAATTCCCGCCTGTGGAGCTGGTTCAGCCAATGCTGGACATAGAGGACTTATCTCTGATTCTTGTTCACCATGGAGGCTTATTGTCACAGTGTAGAAGTAGAGTGCACAGGCACCTCCACCATGCACAAGTCAATATACTCATTCTGTAGAAGAGGGTGTCAAATCCTGCTCCTGGAGGGCTACCATACTTCTAAGTTCAGACCCAATGCTAATCTAATACACCTAAACCAGCTAATCAAACTCTTAAGGATCACAAGAAAACCAGATACTTGGTCAATCGCTCCCTCATGGGATTCCACCTCATGGAGGGCAACTATGCAGCAGAGTTTAGCTCTAGCTCTAATCAAACACCTAAACCAGCTAATCAAGTTCTCCAGGATGACTTGATAATAACAAGCAGGTCTGATGGAACTGAAGTCTGCAGGATGGTAGCTCTCCAGGAGCAGGGTTGGACTCCCTTGTTGTATAGATTGGTCTAGTTGTTTTGTAACTAGGTTAACGGTTCCCTCATGAGCCTTTGGTGCTGGATGCTCTGTTTTAGCCTCCAGATCAGAGATCCCCAACCCTGCTCCTGGAAAGCTACCATCCTGCAGACTTTAGTTCCAACCTTAATCCAACACACCTGCCTGTAATCATCATGTAACCCAGATCACCTTGATTAGCTGGTTCAGGTGTGTTTGATTGGGGTTGGAGCTGACCCCTGGTCTGGAATTTTTTGTATTAAGCCCAAAACACACTGCACGATTTTTGGCTGTCCCAGACGAAAGATTGGCATCGTGAAACAATCGTGGCGATTTCTGTGACCGTGGCTCTTAATCCGTGGTCCTGTGTCGTACAGTGAGTTCAAAGTCTTGCGACCAGAGATAGCCTACGATACAGCACGATCATCGCACAGTGTGTATTGCTGTTACGATCTATGTTTACTGACCAACCAATAAAAATGCAACATGAAATCAAGGCGACATGGCACTAAAACACAAAACTGCTTACCTCAAGAGAGACTCAACAGCACACACAGAAAGTCATAGTTGCATACTGCAGTAGTAAAATAATAAGAAATGTATAATATATGATTTAGGTACATTGCACGACCAAAATGTTTCAACACAATTGCAATGTGATTTTATACAATAGTAGTTCAATAAACAAGAAGTTAAAATTAAGTGACTTACATTTTAGACACAATATTGACTGTTTTTTGCTCAATTTCGCTAATGAAAATCGTTCCAATCAAAGCCACAGCAGAGCAGTTTTGTGTCTCCGAGCAACACATAGCGGTGTTTCGTTACTGAATGAATCCCCTTTTTTGAAGGAATCAAGTGAGTCAATGATTCAGTAACCCATTCATAAAGAGTCAGTTGCCTTGTTTCTGAATGAATCAGCAGTTTGAATGAATCTGTTGAATGAAGGACTAAATGACTCACTTATTCAAACGGTCATTCGCCGCCACCTACTGGTTTGGTTTCATATTTAAAACTATCATTGCATTTTTCCCAACATTTCTTATTTGTATGTTTAAAAAATATTTAAAACATTAATCTTATAAAATTCTTTATGCATTCGAAATTTTGCAGTGTAAATGCATTTATGGCACCTCAGCTTCATCAAAGGAGTAAATGCATCTAATGCCACTTCAGATGCAGCTTCAGTGCAAAGATGGAGTTTGTTGATACTGATTTCATTTGAATGGTAACAGCCCTACAGTTTCTTATTGTTCTAACTGAATTAATTGAAACAATGTAAGAATTTGATGTGAAAGATGACACATTTAGTAAGGTTAGTGAAAAAATTACAATTTAAGAAACCGTGGGAAATGACATCTGTTTTGTTATAAACAGCAACTCCTTTTCAGTTAATTATTTCTACCTCTTTTCTAGTCACAGATCACTTTTTTTTTGAGAGTTATTTAAGTGAGAGAACATCTGTAACTTTGTCCTGATTGGGGGAATTGTAATGTTTAATAATTTTTTGCATTAAAAAGTATAGATTTTAGTTTGTATATGCTGTCAATTATAGTTTTTTGGAAGAAAATCGGAATGGACAAAAATCGGTATCGGCAGGTCACACTTAAAAAAAAAAAAATCGGAAATTGCAATCGGTACATCTCTACACACAATAGAGGATTTTTGCAAAAAATCATTTGCGACAAGCCTCTAATGGGGCCACTCCACCTGATCGTTCGGGGGTGGTGCAAATTAGGCTTAAAATCTTCTAGTGTGTAGCCAGACTTAAATAGGTTGTATTACTCAGCATGTGCTGCTCTCTTTGTTCTGTCATGATGAGTCACTCTAAGGCTGCTAGTCCTATCTGCGTAAAGGTATCTTCAGCAAACCTTGGTAATGTTGTATACCATGGATATTTGCAGGTGTATGTGTAATGTATTGTAGTTGTGCTCATTCATGAGTACCACATTCTCAGATGGCCTTTCGTTTTTCCCATTAGCTTGATCCACAGCATTGCAACCCGTGTCATTAAACTGGCCCACGCCAAGTCTAGTCTTGCCTTGGCCCCAGCCTTGGTGGAGACGTACAGCCGACTGCTGGTCTACATGGAGATCGAGTCCCTCGGCATTAAGGGCTTCATCAGTAAGTCTGACGCACACTTCACAGATGTTTTTGACCTTTGAAACTGTCCTTATGTGTGACTGTGTGTGTTTCTTCGACCCTCCGCTAGGTCAGCTTCTGCCGAACGTCTTCAAGTCGCACGCGTGGGGGATTCTGCACACGCTGCTGGAGATGTTCAGTTACCGCATGCACCACATTCAGCCTCATTACCGTGTGCAGCTCCTGTCACACCTTCACTCGCTCGCCGCCGTTCCACAGACCAATCAGAATCAGCTGCACCTCTGGTCAGTCTCCGCACACACACTTACCTTGCACACAGCCCATGCGTCTCATTTCGAAGGATGTGCCCTCCGGAGGATGCATTTGTCAGTCATTTACATCATTGAAGATGCATCATTTCAGAAAATTAACAATGATAAAATTGACTGTTATTCCTCTTGAGGCATGAATTACTGTACTTTCTTTCTTATACAGTATGTGGCCCTGGAGCACAAAAGCAGTCATAAGTAGCACAGGTATATTTGTAGTAATAGCCAACAATACATTGTATGGGTCAAAATGATCTATTTTTCTTTTATGCCAAAAATCATTAGGATATTAAGTAAAGATCATGTTCCATGAAGATGTTTTGTAAATTTCCTACTGTAAATATATCAAAACTTAATTTTTGATTAGTAATATGCATTGCTAAGAACTTCATTTGGACAACTTTAAAGGTGATTTTCTTTAATATTTGGATTTTTTTGCACCCTCAGATTCCAGATTTTCAAATAGTCGTATCTCGGCCAAGTATTGTCCTATCCTAATAAATCCATACATCAATGGAAATCTTATTTATTCAGCTTTTAGGTGATGTATAAATCTCAAAATTGACCCTTATGACTGGTTTTGTGGTCCAGGGTCACATATTGGAATGTAATGGTTACTTTTCTGAAATAAAGCAGCTTCGATGGTGTATGCGGCTGACAAATGTATTTTCCAGATGACAGCCTTCGAAATGAGATGCGCTAGTATTTCCACTACCTCATGCTTAAAGTTAATGAGCAAAAGTTAATAGTTCTCACAGACTGTTCATGATGACTAAGATTTTGAAGCTTTTCTGGAAGTGTTGTAATTGTGGAAAAATGTCAAAATACAGTGGTGCGCAGTATAGAGCAGCACAATTGTTAAAAGATCGTGATCTCGATTCAAACACCCACGCAATCTTATTTCTAAATGACAACAATTCGTCTGTCTATTAAACCTTTGACAAAGTCATATCAGAACATTCAAATCTGTGTTAGCGCTACTGCTGACACAGAGAGAGAAGTTATCATCTTTAGATATAAAACACCTTCACAAACAGTCTTTTCAACCATACAGTATTTTTCCTGTCTTAAAGTTATTCATATTATCACAGGTGCACTCGGATGAAAGCTTATAGTTTGGATATAAACACTGATGTCTATGGTAGCAATCAAAATGGAGCAAATCACCTTTTAAAAGTAATTTTCGCTTCAAATTGGTGCTACAAATAACATTTGTTGATTACAATATTTATTACATTGTTTCGCCACTAGGTGGTGACAAGGGACTGTTAAAAATGTACTTGTCATTGAATCATTCATTCAAGAGATTCATTCAAAAACGCTGATTCATTCAGGAATGGAACAAGTGAAGTATTTATGAGTGAGTCATTGAATCATTCATTCAGACATTTTTTAAAATAATTCATTCAAATTAAATGAACATTTTTGAATAGAATTAGGCAATTGATATTTCATCACAGCCTCTAGTAGTAAATTACTTGATATTTAGCTTAGTTCATAATCATCAGAGTATCGTGATCTCTATTTGAAACAAAAAATTCTCAATTTATCCAGAATCGTGCAGCTCCTCCAGCGCAGCATATACTGTCCACTAATCATTTTTAAATAGTTGTGAAACGGAAATGTTTCAAATAGTAGCATACTACATTATAGTCACACGACCTCACTGCATGACACTTCATTCAGCACTCAAAGCTTCCCCCTAGCATATGCTAGATATATTTTATTGTGAGCTGCTGCGGTAGAAGTGCACGATCCAACCTGTCCTAATCAAGAGACGTGATTTAAGTGCTCCAAAAAAACTGATAAGCCTACAGTTAAAAGCAGACTGCCCTTCAGTTAGATGCACGTGCTGCTTAATTCATTTGACAAGTGCTTTCATAAATGCATAACTTAAGTATGCTGCAGCTGTAGTATCTGTAGTGTGGTTCACTGTTCCAGTCACAGCCTGTGCATTGGCCTGCTGTCTGTACTCACTCTGTGTTTGTGTGAGCAGTGTCGAGAGCACCGCTCTGAGGTTGATCACGGCTCTGGGGAGTTCAGAGGTTCAGCCGCAGTTCACACGATTCCTCAATGACCCTAAAACTGTGCTGTCTGCCGAGTCAGAGGAGCTGAACCGAGCGCTGATCCTCACGCTGGCTCGAGCCACACACGTCACAGGTACTTCACACCAGTAACACACTGCTGATGCCTGGACTGTTAAAAACACACATTACAGAACTGACCTGATAATTAGTCTTCTGTCACATAGCATTTGGTTGAGTAACTTAATTTCACTATAACAGGGTTTGTACAAGGTACTTAAAGTGCTTGAATTGGACTTTTTGAAATGTAAGTCCTGGAAAACCTTGAAAACAGCCGTATTTATGAAGAGGTACTTGAAAAGTGCTTGAATTTTTAAAAGGCAGTATATACGATATTAATGTTAATTTTTGTTTTCGATAAAAACAATCTTTTCACGCAAATTAACAATACAGCGCGTCTGCTATAAATACAGAGCTGTTTGACCTGGCTTTCGGGAGCGCACGAGATCTCGCGATATTACTCCTTGAGGTGAAAAGCGGTCTAAAGTATAAAGTTTAGTTTGTGGTAAAACCTTTGATAGTGCTTGCATTGTTCGGTCTTTTATTGCATGTGCTGTTTGTTTGGGTTTCATTTGGGAATGCATATAAAGTCTGACGTGCTTTGTGTTGCACTGTTATCATTTACAGGCGTGGAGCTCGGTCTGCTAACTCTTCCTCTGCACATGCTTTGAGTTTGGGATGCTTAATGTTCATCTGGGAAAACAGTGCGCGTTATCTCGCTGGATTTATAACGTAAATCATTTATAAACCTATGCCAACACAGGAGAATACATCAACATATTTCTAAATATACGATTTGTTGTACATCGCGATTTCAAAATAAAAGTCGCTCTGAGTTTGCTTGTGTCCAAATATTAAAATTAAATGGATTTAAACGTTGTTGAATCACGCTGGAAAATGAAACATCACCAGGCCATTGGCACCCTCTAGTTTTATTACTAAACAATATCAGATTACTCAATTGTCAAAATAATCACTAGATTTCTTGATTACCAAAATAATTGTTAGTTAAAGCTTTAGATTAGTTAAAACATTTAAAAATACAGCTGCATTGTTTTGTGTTTTGTGATTAAAAGACAAATGTTTTGTAATTGAAAATTTCTTAAAAATGGTATTAAAATATTGTCTCATTCTAGTGAACCAAGTAGTTGTATTTTGTCTCATCTAATAAGCTAAGTTTATTGTCACACCCCTAGAGTCTACGAGCATGATATAGCTCATAATTTTCCAAGTGTATGATATAGCTTTCATTCTTCAGGTCAATCATGTAGTCATAAAATAAAATCAGTTTGAATAAGGCACTTTATTTGTACCATTTTGTTTTATTAGTTTATTTATTATAATTTGAAAGATAATAATATTGTTTGATAAGTGAGATCTCTGATATTAGTCCTTGAAAACCAAAAAAATAGTGCTTAAAGTCCTTGAAAGTCCTGGAATTTCATTTTGCAGTATCTGTGCGAACCCTGCTATAAATATTTACATAAAGAGCTGGCTTTAATTCGTTTATTTGCATTGTGCAGGCAACATGCTTAAAATAACCTCTGATAATATTATTTTTCAAAATCAGTTTCTCACCAACTAATGTGCCAAATCCCCCATCTGTGTGTGGTGCAGATTTCTTCACTGGCTCGGACTCCATTCAGGGCACCTGGTGTAAGGACATCCTGCAGACCATCATGAACTTCACACCTCATAACTGGGCCTCTCACACGCTCAGCTGTTTCCCTGCTCCGCTGCAGGTACTCAAACACACTCTGACTCAGAAGAGGACAGTGTTTCTCACACCTACGAGTAAAAATATTGAGAAAACATTGGCTTGAGATCTTGCAGTCTGAATGTAATGTCATGAAGGATGAGCTGCTACAGGATAATTAATAAACAATGAATGGATAGCAGCACTTGGTGTTGCCTTGGCTTCACTGCTTACACACAATAGACATAAACCAGTGAATGCAAGCTCTTTTGAGCCATCTTTTTTTTGATGAGTCAGTCTTGAATTTACAGATCACCTACCTGAAGTTACTTAATTAAACTGATCATATCTGATTGAAGTCAAACGTTCTGTTTGGAGTCTGCTTAAAGGAATAGTTCACCCCAAAAATTAAAATCTGATGAAACTGTGCTCACCCTCAGGTCATCCCAGATGTAGATGAGTTTGTTTCTTCATCAGATTTGGAGAAATGTGTCACTGCATCACTGTCTCAGCAGTGGATGCACTGCAGTGAATGGGTGCCGTCAGAATGAGAGTCCAAACAGCTGATAAAAACATCACAATAATCCACACCACTCCAGTCCATCAATTAACATCTTGAGAAGAGAAAAGCCGTGTGTATGTAAGAAATCCACTGGAGTGCTGTGGATTACTTGTGGATTATTGTGATGTTTTTATCAGCTGTTTGGACTCTCATTCTGACGGCACCCATTCACTGCAGAGCATCCATTGCTGAGACACTGATGCAATGCTAAAAAAAAAAAAAAGACACAAACTCACCTACTTCTTGGATGGTCTGAGAGAGAGTAAATTTTCATTTAATTTTCATTTCATTTCTGGGTGAATTATTCCTTTACTACAATGTAATGTTCATGGGTTTGGTTCAGTAAAACCTTGGTACATCGTTCTTAAGCCCAAAATATACTTTTTTGCATATAAAATTATGCTAAAGTTTTGCACATGAAGTTATGCTATCTTTTGAATTTATACTCTATTGGACCACATGAACTTAGGAAGCCAAAACATGCACACTGCAAGAGTTTGACACTATAATTCTAGGCTCATGCACAGACTAAGCATAGCATGCATGGTCTTAAAAAAATCATACTGCAGCTGTATGATGCCTGCGTAACCTGCTAATGACAAAATATAGCCAATCCATAAAACCCAGTATTAGTATCAGAGCTGTCAGTAGACTACTTTTTTTTTATGATTATTCCCACACTTGTTGTGATTTAATTGCAACTAATGTCACACACCATGTATCCTGGTTTAATAACTTTTACTGACTACCAAGTAGAAGCAAATTGGAACTGCTATAATTATATAAAACTATTTCAGAAAATTTTTATTGGGAAAACTGACAGAGCACAATTAATTTTGATGTGTGTAAACTCTCATTAGTTGGCAATTTATTTCACGCTAGATGGATGGATGGATGATTTTGAATTAATTGCATGTATTAATGCTGACAGCCCTAATTAGTATATCCATATATAGTATATTTTGGGCTTAAGAGGTGCTGTAATTAGGAAATTAAACTTTAAAATTGGCTGTATTTTCTTAATACCCAGGTCAATATCACTGTAGGGTGCCTTTTGGTGTTTTGTGCATAAATAACTAATTTGCCATGATAACTTAACATAAAAATGACTATGAAAGGGTGTGTTATATTAGGCCAAATTTTTATATTCATAACAAAAGCATTACTTGGCTCTTTAGATACATTTTCTAGATTTTTGTTTAGATTTGTATAAGAGGATGCATGTTATTTTGCTACGTCCCATGCACTGCTCATTAAATTTGAATGATAGTAGAATATTGTGAAATCATAAAATTAAAAGAAAAAAAAACATCTCCTATTAATATTTTGTTAAATAAGAAATTACTCAATTTGAGTGTATTGATCATTGGGTAATAAAAACTATATTTTTATTTAATAAAAAAGAAGAGTTTGTCCATGACCCTTGAATGGTAATCCACCCTGTCGTATTGGGGAATCCGCCTCTTTAAGAAAAGGCAGGACAACAGATGTTTTGTCTCTTCAGTGGCGGGAATTTCAACTGCTTAGGTGAATAAGTTGGTGACTTTTCAGTTGACATTTTCTTCGTCTGAGTTTGCTTACTTGCTTTTCCTAAGCTTAACATGTCCACCCTGTCGGCATAAAATATGCCAGAAGTGATTAGAATACAGTATTTTCAAAATATGTAAGTTCAAATATACCAAATTCTCTTCAAGCAGACTAACTATTTAGCTAGCCACGGTTTGTTGTAAACTAATATGCTAATTGAAGCTCAAAATGTCCACCCTGTCAGCCACTTAGAATCGATAGAATGGACATACACATGACAGGGTGGACATAACATTCATTTGTAGTTAATATTGCTAAAAACTAAAATGAATGAAGGGGTTTATCAATGTAATTGAGGATGTAATTATATTATTTATTATTATTATATTATTATTTTTTTAATAATCCTGTTTAGGAAAGGGACATCATACCTTTCAGAAAATATAATTTGCATCTTAATTTTGCAATGAAAGTATATGACATGACAGGGTGGACCTATTTTATGGTTTGTGCTTCCAATAATGGCCCATAATTATCTAAGAAAATGTGTGGGAGCTCAGCTAATAATAATGTTTCTATAGTACTTGAGTGTCTACTGTTTATGATATGACATACAGCAAATGGGAAATTAAAACTTTTTGAGTATTGGTTCTTGAACACTTTTATGGTTAAAACTCGAAAGTCAGAGATACCAAGAATATAGGAATATCCAACGTTTTTCTGAATGATGCTTAACACTAAGGACAGTCCACAGCAAAGCTATAACAATAACAGCACAGAGGAGCAATATTGTTGGAATCACTTTCAGCAAGAACAATAAAAAATAAATATTGTCAGCTGACTTTAAAGAGCTGGAGTTGTGGATGCTGATAAAGTTATTGTCATAGATGTCTGTATAGTTCTTGGTGGAGCTTTAATCAGATTCATAATAACTTTACTTCTCTCTTGTGTTCATTTGCCAGGCGTTCTTCAAGCAGAATAACGTTCCACAGGAGAGCCGTTTTAACCTGAAGAAGAACGTGGAGGAGGAGTACAGGAAGTGGAAGTCTATGACCGTTGAGAACGACATCATCACACACTTCTCCATGCAGGGCTCGCCGCCACTCTTCCTGTGTCTGCTGTGGAAGATGCTACTGGAGACGGACCACATCAACCAGATCGGTTTCAGGTGCGCCACTCGCGTTCTCACCACCTGTTTCAGTACACCTCACAAGATTTGTGATTTTTAAGTATGGTTCATCCATCCAGATCCTGTTCTTTTTAGGATGTCCTGAACGTCTAGCTAATTGTTTAATTTTTATCCATGTAAGAAAGTCTCCTCCTCTCTTTAAGCTGGTAAAACCTTCTGTCAGTGCTTTCTCTGGTGTGTCCAAACTGGGATGTGAACTTAGGGTGTATTCACACCTGTCTTGTTTGGTTCGATTGAATCGGACTCAAGTTGGTTTGCCCTCTTGGTGCGGATCTATTGGGCAGGTGTGAATACAGCAATCGCACTTGGGTGCAGACCAAACAACCGTACCGGGACCCAGCTGAAGAGGTGGTCTCGGTCCGCTTCCAAACGAACTCTGGTACGACCTCGATCCGACCCAATTGCAGAAATCACGCTCAGAAACAGACAGCTCGCGCATATAGTGCTGTTGTTTGCGTTTCAGTGGCTTAAATCACTTGTTTTTAAACCGCAGTGCTTAAAAATGCATGCAAATGAGTTTTTGTGACCATGGCACACAGCAATGTGATGTGAGCGCGCTAAATAGGCTAATAAGCTTGCCGCAGAGCCCCAGCAAAAGTTACCATGAATGTGTTGGAGGTAAATAGTAAGGAGATATTTGAATTATTTATTAAACTAGTGTTTTCTGAGTCAGTGTCACAAAGATGAAGTTGACGATCCTGACTCGCCATCTCCTCATTGGACACGCCTTCAGAGAGAAATGCATCTTTACGGATTACATAATGAAAGAGTTTTTGTTTTGGATTTGAATTATTTCGTTTTGTAGTAATTCAAAGGCAGAAAGCGCATCCTATTTGTTTTCTTTATTTTACAAAAGCACAATGTTTTGTTGATATTGTGAGTACACACAAAGAAAAGTATTATAAGACCATTTACAGTTCCAAACTACGTATTATTCTTACCTTTATGAACAAAAATGACGGTGTATTTTAATTTGTTTCCACTGATGTCCTGAAGCGTGCTTCAGCTTCCACTCTCTGCACAAATGATTGGATATGCACCTAATAGCACACATTTATCTAGGTTAAATGTTTAAACTAATATAGTGATATGCTTTAAGTATTTTATATCTATAGATTTTTATTTTCGGCAAGTCGTAATTACAGCATTGTATGACATTGTCTCATATGATGCTCATAAGTTTCTTCATATTGTGTTAGTATCTGATAACACCAAATCAGTCAAAGAATAAAAATTTGCTCTATGAAAGATCTCCATGATTAGCCTGGTTTTGCACTTGCTGCTTTTCCCTGCTTGAGAATTTCTGTTCAATGAATGGACGACCTTAGCACACGTGTGGTTTTGTTTACAATTTGTGGTTTACTTGCAAAAAGGGCAGTGTGAAAGCGAACCACACCAAACAAAAAAAATCAACATTGTATTTGGTCCAGACCAAAGCAAGTGAACTAGCGGACTTTCCTGATGTGAATAAACCCTTAGTGTTTGTGAAGCTCCTTTTTCCTCAAATAACTTGAAGTTGTAAATCTACAGTGAAGCTGCTCTTTTAAGTCATTCACCACACTAAACAAGCTACTAACAAAACATAGCTAAGTACTAGTAGTGAGAGAAAAAAAGATCCTCCTTGGTTTCTTTCCACCATCAGCTTTTACTAATCTACATTGGATCTTTACTGTCTAAAGTCTTCATATCAACTCTCAGCTCAAGTTTTCAGTCAGTGCATGGCCTTGGGAATCACTCAACGTTGTCACTATGTCCATTGTGGATGACGTTGTAGTTGTTGTTTTGTGCTCAGTCAACAATCTGGAATTGGGATGACGAGTCCCTCGTTCTGATACATTAATATTCATCTCGTCACCCTGCTCAGGGTACGGAAACTCACTGCAGCAACTGTGAGATACTTGAAATATTGCTCTCCATCTGTAATTTTTCTCTGAGCCACTAACTGTTAAGTTGGCATTATTGATTGCAGGGTTGATATCAAACAAGTTGTTTACAAATTGCTTGCATGACTTTTTAAAACCAGCGTTAGATTTCCTGTTTGTGACTGATACTTTAAGGATAATTATATTAAACGCTCTCTTAGAAGAGTGTAGAAAACCTGAATACAATGATAGGAAATGATAAACTCTAGAACTCATATGGAATTTAAAGGGACCATCTTGTAAATGATCTGAAATTAAATTTCTTCAACTAATTTCAGAGAATGCAAGTAGCCTTAAACCATCATCAGCTTTACATCCTATTTTGGCTACTTATCCGAATGCATCATCTGAACCCTGGCAGAAGTTACTCCTACTTTTTCATTTCATTCATAAAACAAAACAAAAAACAAAAAAAAAAAAAAACACAAAATGAAGGCTTCTGTTGTGACTTCAAACTTTTCTTCTCCATCAGAAGGATGCTTTGACCACTTTTAACCAGAATCATAATTCCATTTTAGTGAACATCGCGAAAGTGAAATGCTCACATGCCTCTGTAAAGATATATTTGTGTTTTGTATAGGGAACACAGTCGCAACTGCACGTAACTATGAACAACTTATAATTAAATGGGTTAAAGCACGCTTTAAACATGCTGTTGTGAAACCTTTACCTAAAAAGCACATATTGACCTTGCTATATTGGCCAATTATAGACTCTCAAAGTTGCCACTCCTGTCAATTACAGCAGTTGTATTCATATCTAACTAATTTATCCTTGTTGATTGCTTTCGTCTGGCTTTAGACTAAAGTATAGTGCAGAATCAACTCTCTTAAAGGTTACGAATGACATTCTCCTTTGTCTTGACACAGGTTTCTGTGCTTTTTTGTTATTATTGGATCAAAGTGCAGCATTTGACAACATTGACCATACAGTTCTTTTAGATCGATTGCAGAATTATGTTGGTATTTAGGGTATGGCTATACTATGGTTCACTTATTCCTTAAGTGGTAGGAATTTCACTGTGCAGGTAGACTGCGGGGTTCCTCAGGGCTCTGTTTTAGTACCTCTGCTGTTTGCACTCTATATGCTTACCCTGAGCTCAGTTTTTCAGAAATTAATTTTTTTCCTGTCTTTGCTACACCAGTGACACTGGTAGTAATGGCAGTAATGGCACTATTGCTAGTATGCTTGAATCTTTGGAGGAAATTAAAGCATACATGGCAAGCAACTAAGCTATTGAAGCTAAGTGAATCTAATTCTAAACTGAAGATCCTAGCCTCTCCCAGGGCTGCCTCAACTATTCAAGCCCAGTTAGGATCTCTCTCGGCTAATGTTCAAATTCATGTTAAAAACAATTTTCTCTATTATTTGACAGTATTGTGAAATGAATCCACATGAATATGAAGTGACACAACAACAAATAGAAATGTAAGGCTTTGTTTCATTTTCAAATTATAACATAAAGCAATGTAGAGCCCTATGAAATCGATTTAATTTTTCCCAAATTCTGTTTTTTTTTTTTTGTTTTGTTTTTTCCATTTGTATTTTTCTGGATTCATTTTTTTCCCTTCAGTTTTAAATTTTCTGTACTCAGTTTTAATGATTAAATTGATTAGTAATCAAAAAACTTAAATTATGGAGCTTATACAGTTTAAGAACAATTTATTAAAAGTTAAAAAGTACATTTTAGGGCCCTATGAAGTTTTATTTTAATTTTTTCTCCAATTACATTTTATTTTTCCCAAATTCTGTTTTCCATTTTTATTTATCTGGATTCCATTTTGATGGGTTCATTAAATTTTAAGATTCAAAAGGTATGTCTAATCAACTGAAATCGTAAAATTATAACAGCTTAAGTTATTAAATGATTTACAATAATAGGGCCCTATGAAATATTTCTTCAGATATTCTTTGTGCATTTAAATTTTTCTGGATTTATGATTTAATACAAATGTATCATTAAAAATGGTCCTGATCAAATGAAGGTATAAATAATTCATCTTTTAAAATATAATCAAATGAAAATTCAAGAGTTTCTTTTATTTTTTTTGACAAACAAATGGCTGCACAGTAAATGTTTACTGTTAAAATTAAATCATGGAAGAAAGACTTTGTAAGTATTCCTTAAAGTTTAAAATCAAATTATTACTTATTAACCTATTATCAAAGTTATTACTTTGAGAAGCACATTCTACTGTACAATAGTAATATATTTCTGTCACAATTTATATTTTGATGGTTTGTAGTGAAGATCTTCAGTATTGGTGTGTTTCTGACGATAGTTTTTCCTCAAATGAAACTGTGTAAAGCTGCTGAAGTGACTCAGAGCAGCTCTGGAGATGAAGTTCATGTGTTCATGTCTCATATAGAGAGACGCAGATGCTGGAAACACGGAGTGTCTCATGCATACTTGAGATCAAAACAATTTCACAGAGATGGGAGCGTTAAACTTAACCAGACAAATCTGCAATAAATACATGTAATAACACTAATTGTCACACTGGACCACAAAACCAGTCATAAGGGTCATTTTTTTTAAATAAATAAGCTTTCCATTGATGTATGGTTTGTTAGGATAGGACAATATTTGGCCGAGATGCAACTATTTAAAAATTTGGAATCTGAGTGTGCAAAAAACTCTAAATATTGAGAAAATCTCCTTTAAAGTTGTCCAAATGAAGTTCTTAGCAATGCATATTACTAATCAAAAATTAAGTTTTGATATATTAACAGTAGGAAATTTACAAAATATCTTCATGAAACATGATCTTTACTTAATATCCTAATGATTTTTGTCATAAAAGAAAAATGGATAATTTTGAGCCATATAATGCATTGTTGGCTATTGCTACAAATATACCTGTGCTACTTATGACTGCTTTTGTGCTCCAGAGTCACAATTGTTTTGTCACACTAATTTCTTTTCCACTAACAATGCTTCATTGTACTGTGACTTCTCTGAGACTGTAGAGTATTGTGTGTGTTTCTGCACGTCTGCCTGGTGTTAATGTTTCACAACCCCCTGTACTGTCTGCAGCGCTCATCATTTGTCTCTCTTTGAATGGCTGATCTTAGTATGTTGTGTGTTTGTGTGGTCTGATGTCATCAGAGGCTGCAGCTGCTCTCGGCTGTATAAAGGCTGCTTGTGCTGGGCACTTTATTCACCAGTCACGAGCTCTGCCTCATTACACCGCCAGTGCTGCGGGCACAGATGTGTTTCTGCCTCTTTCTCAAAGCAATCAAAGGGATACTCATGCCGTGTGGTTTTAAATCACTGGACGCGTTCAGCTGAATGTTCAGACTCTCAGATGACAGTAAACACTCAGACTCAGCATTCAGATGCTTGCGCTGACCGAGTGCTTATGTAATCCTATGTTCTCCGCTCATTCTTATTCTCTGTCTCTTCTACTTTCCCTCGAACCAGTAATGTTGTTCAAGGTTTCCTTCAACGTTTAGTTTTTCATGGTCATTTTTCACCCTCTTCCTGACTCTACAATTAAGCTGAACACTTAAAGAGTGGTATATGTAAATGACACAGTAATAATAATATTTACTAACACAGTTTTACTACAGTATTATCAAAAATGAGGGGATTTCAGTGAACTTACATTTCTGTTTGGGATCAGAAAGAATTTTTTTAAAGACATTTTTAATGCTACAAAAGATTTCTATTTCCAATAAATGCTGTTCTTTTGAACTTTCTATTCATCTGAAAAATAACATGCATCACAGTTTCCAGAAAAACACTGGGCAGCACAACTGTTTTCAACATTGGTAATAATCAGAAATGTTTCTTGAGCAGCAAATCAGCATATTAGAATGATTTCTGAAGGATCATGTGACACTGAAGACTGGAGTAATGATGCTGAAAATTCAGCTTTGATCACAGCAATAAATTACATTTTAACACATTTTAAATTGTAATAATATTTCAGTTTTATTTTCTTTTCTTTCTGTATTCTTGATTAAATAAATGCTGCTTTGGTGAACTGAAGAGACTTTTTTTTTTTTTTCAGAACGAGCCCAGACTGGAGTCAATCACTGAATTCTAACTCTTACTAAAAAAGAGCAGGACAGCCCTGTCCTCCAGCTTGTTCTCCATCATCTCTATTGCCTTTTTGTTGGGTTTGGTCTTGAGTTGGTCAGGTTTAGTCTGGTACATTAGGGTCTAGATTCCTGTGGTTCTTGTGTATCTTCAGTTATCAGCGTCTCTGAAACTCTTTCACTCTTCAGAAGACATCACTCACTCTCTTCTGACGTGTCAGTCTTTCCTGACTCCTGCTGGCTTCTGTTCTGGTTTATCTCTGTCTCATGAGAGAGATGCAGCCAGTTCTTGACAGTAGCTTTGCTGTGAGCTTTCTCTGAGCTGAACAGTGTCGACAGAAGGCTGTGTTTTTACTGGACTTTTTACTTTTACTCTGAGCAACTGGGATGTGACAATGTGACATTGACAAAGCCCTTTAATACACTGATGAAATGATGGATGCTTATGGCTCATATAGTCTGATATAATGAGAATATGGAGATAAAAACAGCTCAATTTTATTCACAGACTCAAACTGAGCAAAAATGCAATCTGGTGCAGATGCTGATATTTATACACTGAAATTCTGATGCTTGTAATGTAAATCAGTGAGATCTTTATAACAGTAGAGCAGATACTGACATAAAATGATCTAAATATCAGTCGTCGCTCTGTATCTCCAATAATATGTCTCAGTAAGATGAGATTGAAATGATCCAAACATATAATGCAATGCAATCCAATGCTGATTGAGAGATGAAATAAACGCTCCTCAGAAGATGTGAGATGAAGATCATTCCTCCGCTGAGGAACAGTGAAAGTAAAGCTTCTGGAAACAAACGCTCCTCAAAAGATCCTGATGATCAGATTTGAGACGCACTGATTTTTCTAGAAAATGATTGAGAAAAGCTGAGCTGCTTCAGTCCAGTAAGTGTTCATCTGGAAATATGACTGCAGTTATTCTCACGATTACTTGAGAAAAATCAGTCAAGATTTGACAGAAGAAAGACACTGAAGTACCAGCTGAAGCTGGACGTTTGTACAATTACACTAAAAGAGCTTTTACTTAATATAAAAACTATAAATTATCAATCAGATGACAGAAGACACGGAGGAGATTGTGTGAATCAGGTTTTGATCATGTTGATCGCTGAGGCCTTAGACTTTTGCCTATCAAACATGATATAGTAGCTTTATAGACCTATCAATATGAAACGAGTGTAAAAGCAGCTTTCATAGCAGCCAAACAAACCAAACTCTGACCTCAGATGGACTCCAGTGTGATAAAGCCCAATGTTAATTGTTCTGTGACGTCCTCTCCTCAGGGTGCTGGAGCGCATCGGGGCGCGGGCGCTGGTGGCCCACGTGCGGACCTTTGCAGACTTCCTAGTGTACGAGTTCAGCACGTCCGCAGGAGGACAGCAGCTGAACAAGTGCATCGAGATCCTCAACGACATGGTGTGGAAATACAACATCGTGACGCTGGACAGACTCATCCTGTGCCTGGTGAGCCCTGACCTCTCTTTGCAACTACAACTAGCAGTCATTTGAGTATCAGTGGACTGTCTTCTTCATATCTTCTAACTAACACTTCATTTTGATAGACCAACAACACACATTCTGCTGACTATAAGTAACTTTGCATGTACATGTCAACATATTCTACTAACCCTAATGCTAAAGAGTATACTAATACTCTAATGAGAGTTAGTTTGCATGTATCTGCAGAGTTATTTATAGTTAGAAGAATGTCTAAAGTGGAATATTAGAATAAAGTGTAGCCATATATTTTTTTAATGATTTTCATTTATATGCACCAATATAACAACATCTACATACGTCAAGTGAGATCTGAGAGGAGAATGCATTAACAATTTGGGTTTCAATATTTAATTTGAACCTGGAAATAAAGTAAAATATGTTATGTACCAAATTATCACAATATTTTTTTTTCATATCAGTCGATATTGATATTTATCACAATAAATGTCAAATCTTTATTTCTTTCAAGTTTAAAGCCAGATTTTTCCTCCAAAGTGAAAGTTCTAGAAACCAAATCACTAAATTTCCTTAAAATAAACATCTTTATAGAAAAATTGATTACTTAGTTTCTGCATGTTCTAATGAGTGATATTGTTTCAGGTTTGTGTTGCCTAATATTAATAATGTTACTTTTTGTCTCTTAGAAATGCACATTTGACAGTAGTAGCAGTAGCTTGAGTTAGGATGCACATGTAAATTATTGTTCATTATCAAAATCAGTAACATCTGTAAAACCTCAACCTCATTTGGTGAAATTTAATTAGTTTTTTTTCCCCCTAGTTCTTCCATAGTAGCATACATTTAGATCATGATAACCACAGTTAAAACCGCACACATGGCACCTCTATAACATGGTAAAAATATAACTGTATGGTTTCTAGGTATTTGTATGAAAAACAGTAGTCTATAGTATATTTAGTATAAATGCGCACACGCTATAGTTTAATCACAAAAAATAACTGTAATTGTATTCAATTACTCATTTAATTCATGTCTACATTAATAATATAATAGAATTCGATACAAATGCCCACATTTCTGACACAATATCATGGTGCAGTTACTGTCATTTGAACATTTGTCATTTGAGCGATAAACGCTCCGTGTCGCGCTTCAAGTGAGTTGCGCTATTTCATTCTGCTTCTGGTGCATAAACATTATATCGAACATTTATTGAACTCATGTCGTTTAATCAAGGAAAATGATATCATGATAATTATCATTGCTAACCCATTGATAAGTATTATTGTATCATATCGCCCAGCCCTACGTACCATGAAATAAATATTTCTGTTTGGTCACTATTTTTTGATGACTAATCAAATAACAGTAAATGAATGTCACTGATCATGTGACTCTGTTCAGACGGTCAGATTTTCTTCTTCCAGTGAAGCTCAGGTTGTTGTTTGGAAGATCTCCGATCATGCTGGAGAACATGATCATCAGATTTAGCTCTTTGTGGCTGCAGTGCTGCTGTCTTTAAAGCAAAACAGACACACCAATAACTGAGACACTGGGACACTGAGTGATTACTCAAACCAATCATTGAAAAATACTGTTGAAAGACCTAATCAATGGAAAGTAAACTGCATTTGTGCCACTGAGGTTTAAAACAGAGGCATTATTTATGTCTATTCCAAAATCCACAATGCAGATTCATAGTTTCTGATGTGATTTAGATGTAATTGTTTCCAAAAAGCGGTATGTTTATATTTCCAGTGATTCAGCTGTGCTTCATTTCATGTTTGACTCATGGATTAATTGGCCTGTTAGCGCAGCATGCGAAAAAAGCTGCATGTGAAACATTATCTGTGTGTCAGAAGCTAACAGAAGGCCAGCTCTCGACTGTGTAAAGAGCCTGAGGATTGGGCTTCTCATCCGCTGATCAATCAGCTTCCTGCTGTACTGTACATGCTCCATTTATCAGTCCGATCGAAGCGTCACATCAGTGACACCGACCCTTCCTGCTGCGCTTCTGTGCTTCTCAGCCCCGTCTGAAGATCTCTTCGCTATCAGATCCTGGGGCCAGTTGTTCAAAACGTTGCATCTGGATCAGAATGATCTGGAAATCCCATGTTTTTTTGATTACTAGTGCTCTACGGAGCCCCTAAAGGGACATGCTGATGGAGAAAAATGAGATTCTAGTTTTGCATTGCATTTACACAAATAACTACTTCTGACTGGTCCATCTCTGATGATTGTGCCAATGTAGTTTAAAAAAATTTCATGCAGTGTTGGGAAGTAACTAGTTACATGTAACGGAATAACGTAATTTAATTACAAAATAAAAGTAATTGTAATCAGTTACAGTTACTGAGAAAAAAATGTGTAATTAAATTCGTTACTTATGAAAATGTTAAGGATTACAAAGGGGGTTACATCTGATTTTTTCACACAGTCCCACATGCAGATTTAATTGATTTCTTTCATAAATTGCAGCGACTGCTCTAAAATATGAAACACCAATGTTTCAGGAGTTTATAACATGCTTATTTGATAACTCTTTTATTTCCTATATGGGTTATGTATATGCTTTATTTTTTTAAGATTTAAGATAAGGCATTGTTAGATTCCATTGTTTCTTGTTATAGCTATGCAAAGATTTGATTCCAAAAACAGTATCGTAGATATTAAACTAAAGTATCCCAATCTTACTAAAACATTTTGAATAACACAAACTGAGGATTTAATCCAGATCAAAACCAAGATTGGATTTTGTGATCTAATCCAAATTCAGAATCCTTTTTTTTCCTTTTGAACAGCCCATTTTCAAGATTTGATCCAATCCAGTGGCCAAAATCTGATCCGATTACTTTTGAACAACTGGCCCCTGTTTCCATTTCCTGAGAGCTCTGCTGTCGCAACACGCTACACTGAACAAACGTTTCCAAACAAATGCACTGAAGGTTGTGTGTTTCCACGCAGGCGATGAGGAGTCACGAGGGGAACGAGGCTCAGGTCTGCTACTTCATCATCCAACTCCTCCTCCTCAAACCCAACGACTTCCGCAACCGCGTCAATGATTTCGTGAAGGAGAACGCTCCCGAACACTGGCTGCAGAGCGACTGGCACACCAAACACATGACCTACCACAAGGTAACACACACAGCCTGCTACACGCTAACAACACGTGATTGTTCCCCAGATCAGTGCAAAGCCCAGCCCACAGTCGATTTCATTGGTCAACCCAGTTTAGTGATATCATGGATGGTTCCGGTTGCACACTAAAAATTTGCCTAATTTTAATGGTAAAAACCTGTTCAAATTGTTTAACCGTAATTTCCCTTACTCCATATGGTAAAAGATCTTATGGGACATTTCATAAAATTTAAATTTACAGTTTTTGGAAGTGAAAAATAAGTCATCTTGTAATCTACAGTGGAAAAAACGTAAACTGATGTTCCCAGTATCCTCTGTGTGACAGCTCACATTTGATTGGTTTTCATTAAAATAATTGTTTCTTGTTCGTTTTTCCACTTATCAGTTATGTATTAGGGATTTGTGGATGCTGTTAAATGAATGATTACTGCCAATAAAATCCATTAAAGTCTTTAGAATCGTTTGGGGCAAAATCATGCATTAACAACACACAGCGAGCACACATTAGATAATGGAGGCAGCAGCAGCGCCCAGCAAATTATTGCAAAATGTGTGTAGAGTCTCTGCTCAGATTTTCCATTCATCCACTACTGATTATTTACCAGACATAACAAAACAAACTGAAATATACAGTGTGCTTGTGGATGTCACATTTACTTATCAAGAGTATCTAACAAAGATTTGATGGCATATAGCTCACAAACTCTCACTAATCCAGTGATCATTCCTCCTCAGAAACACCCGCTGTGTAACAGGCATCTCTTTTCAGTCATTTGATGTCTTTTTATGTGACTCTGCTGTGCTTGATTTATTGTCCTTAATGCGCTTCACTCTCAGACCTTAAGCTGTGTAAATACACATTTGTTCTTAAGTGACCTGCCAGTAAATAAATAATGAAATGACCTGAGCAGACACAGCAAACGCTGGCACTCCAGATATTCAGCAGCCGTCCTCTCACAGAAGCACGTTAGTCATGGATTTGTGTATAATACTATACTTGACCTTTAGATATGAAACAGAAAACCATCTCAGTTCAAGATATTTGGCTGCATATCAAGCTTGATGGCTGTCTGAAATGTCATAAGCACACAGTTATTATCCCCCTCCCATCTTCACTTCTCTGTGGCATTTCAAGGAGAGATTGACCTCAGATTGCCTTGACATTTCGTCTCTTGTGTATTTGTGCTGAATGGCAAACAACTTAATTCAGCACACAGTTTGACCTGATCTGACCCAACCTTGATGTTCAAACTAAGACCAAAGACAACACGTGAGTTTAGAAGAGCGCTGTTTATCTGTGCACTTGGTAAAGTCCTCAACAGCTGTTCTCTACTGGGCCAAGACTGAAATATACAAAACTGTTTAAGTCTTAAAGGGATAGTTCATCCAGAAATCTGTCCATATTTACTCATTCCAAACCTGTATGAGTTTCATTCGTTAAAAACACATTTTTAATGAAACCTGAGAGATTTCTGTTGTTCCATTCAAAGTCTGCTCAACCAAAACATTGATGCTTCACTTAAGTTCAAAGACTTATGAAAAGTGATTCATGAGAATTGAGCGGTTTGTGACGTGATTGCTTTATGTGATGAACACATTTAAAGGAATAGCTCACCCAAAAATTATTTGCTGAAAATGTGCTCACCCTCAGACCTTCCCAGATGAGTTTGTTTCTTCATCAGATTTGGAGAAATGTGTCACTGTATCAGTGTCTCAGCAATGGATGCTCTGCAGTGAATGGGTGCCGTCAGAATGAGAGTCCAAACAGCTGATAAAAACATCACAATAATCAACAAGTAATCCACACCACTCCAGTCCATCAGTTAACATCTGGAGAAGACAAAAGCTGAAACAAATCCAGCATTAAGACGTTTTAACTAAAGTACCATAGAGTCCATAACCCATAATAATGCTTCCTCCAGTGAAAGTGTGTTCTTGTCTGAATCAGGAGAGAAATCTGCACAGATCAAGCAGCGTTTACAAGCCAAAACAGCTCTAAACAAATATGTGACTGGATTTTGATGAGAGAGACAACAGGAGATGCACTTTTTCACTGGAGGAAGTGTTATGGATTATGGACTCGTATTTTAGTTAAAAATAATGATGGATTTGTTTCTTACAAACACGCAGCTTTTGTCTTCTCCAGATGTTAACTGATGGACTGGAGTGGTGTGGATTACTTGTGGATTATTGTGATGTTTAGAGCATCCATTGCTGAGACACTGATGCAGTGACACATTTCAACAAATCTGATGAAGAAACAAACTCATCTACGTCTGGGATGGTCTGAGGGTATATAAATTTCTATTTTTGAGTGAAGTATTTTTTTAACTTATGCTTTTATTGACAAACATTGATCAACACACATACATAGAGCTCATCAAATATGGTAAATGAAAGCTCAAATGTACTTGATGCATGAGAACAAACCTCACTGGCCATGTGAACGTTTGATAGCATCAAAGTTTCAGTAGAGGGACCGAAATCTCTCAGGCTTCATTAAAAAAATATTCTCTTATGTATTTTGAATAGAACTAAAAGTCGTACAGATAGGAATGACATGGATGAGTAAATGACAATGTTAATTTTTGAGTGAACTGTCCCTTTAAGATGCATGACGTTAACATAAATGTTCAACTGAAATCAGGCAACAATGGTTTTTTTTAAAGGTTAGTCCAGAAAATGAGTTTTGCCAAAACTACAGCATTTTGACGACGACATGTCAATCTCTGAATATTATGCTGGGATGGTGGTTATGTTAGCACTGAGCTCCTTCGCTGTGTCCCATGCAGAAGTATCCAGAGAAGCTGTACTTCGAAGGTCTGGCAGAGCAGGTCAACCCTCCCATTCAGCTGCACTTACAGTACCTGCCCATCTACTTCGGGAACGTGTGCCTGCGCTTCCTTCCTGTGTTCGATATCGTCATCCATCGCTTCCTGGAGCTGCTGCCTGTGTCCAAGTCTCTGGAGACGCTGCTCGATCACCTGGGGGGGCTCTACAAGTTCCATGGTGAGAGTCATGATGGTTTGCATTCAGGGAATTAAAAGTGTCTCAGTTAATCAGTTATTATCTACACTACCAGTCAAAATTTTTGAACAGTAAGATTTTTAATGTTTTTCAAAGAATTCTCTTCTGCTCATCAAGCCTGCATTTATTTGATCCAAAATATAGCAAAAGCAGTAATACTGTGAAATATTTTTACTATTTAAAATAACTGCTTTCTATTGGAATATATTTTAAAATGTAATTTATTGCTGTGATCAAAGCTGAATTTTCAGCATCATTACTCCAGTCTTCAGTGTCACACGATCCTTCAGAAATCATTCTAATATGCTGATTTGCTGTTCAAGAAACATTTTTATTATTATTATATCAATATTTAGAACAGTTGAGTACGTTTTTTCAGGATTCCTCGATGAATAGAAAGATCCAAAGATCAGCATTTATCTGAAATAAAAAGCTTTTGTGTGTGTGTGTGGGGGGTGGGGGGGAATTATAGAAATTAATACTTTTATTTAGCAAGGATGCATTAAATTGATCAAAAGTGATGACAGACATTTATAATGTTACAAAAGATTTCTATTTCAGATAAATGCTGTTCTTCTGTAATTTCTATTCATCAAAGAAACCTGAAAAAATTCTACTCAGCTGTTTTCAACATAATAATAATAATAATAATAATAATTTTTTTTTAGCAGCAAATCAGAATATTAGAATGATTTCTGAAGGATCATGTGACACTGAAGACTGGAGTAATGATGCTGAAAATCCAGCTTTGATCACAAGAATAAATTACATTTTAATAAAAATATATTCAAATAAAAAGCAGTTATTTTAAATAGTAAAAATATTTCACAATATACTGCTTTTGCTGTACTTTGGATCAAATAAATGCAGGCTTGGTGAGCAGAAGAGACTTCTTTAAAAAAAAAAAAAAACTTTAAAATCTTACTGTTCAAAAACTTTTGACTGGTAGTGTATATATTAAAATAATCAAACTTTTTACTGTTATCCTAAAACTGTCTACGTGCAGATCGTCCGGTGACGTACCTGTACAACACGCTGCACTATTACGAGAGACACCTGCGAGATCGCACCAACCTGAAGCGGAAGCTGGTCCACGCCATCATGAGCTCGCTCAAGGACAACCGCATGCCCGGCTGGTGTCTCAGTGAGACGTACCTGAAGTGTGGCATGAACCCACGAGACGACAACGTCTGGATCCCCGACGACACGTACTACTGCAAACTCATCGGCCGGCTCGTGGATAATATCCTTTACTGCGCAACCACAGCCAGCGCTGTCACATTAGGGCATGGTGATGGCGTGAGGATCATGGAATGGCCTTAAAGGGGTCATGAACTGCCTCTGTTTATATTTTGTACTGTTTTCTGAGGTCCACTTATAATGTTATAAGACTTTTACATCAAAACACAACAAATTTAGAAGTAATAGGCTATTTTCTGTCCTGTTTTAACCCCCTCATCAGAAGGCTCTGTTTGAATATGCGTGGAGGATTGTAGACTCGGAAGTAAACGCCCACTGCTATGATTGGCTAACAGTTGTGTATGTTTGACAACGTACATTCCTCATAGATGGATGCTTCTGTGATTTAGGTTAAAAACGCATAAATACTCAGTACATATCAAACGATCTGTTTACCAGACAAAGCAATAGTGATCACGTAATAAAAACAGTTGCTCACACTTGTTGCGACATTACTGTCAGACTAAACAGGGACTAAACAGGCAGCGCTGTAGAACTGGTAGGCGTGGCTAAACGGGCAGTGATGTAGAACCTGTGGGCAGGGCAAAACAGGCAACGATGTAGGATTGGTAGGCGGGGCCAAACAGGTAGTGATGTAGAACTGGTGGGCGGGGCTAACCAGGCAGCAACATAGAAACTGTAGGCGGGGCTAACCAGGCAGCAATGTAGAAACGGTGGGCGGGGCTAAACAGGCAGCAACGTAAAAACGGTAGGCGGGGCTAAACAGGCAGCGCTGTAGAACCGGTGGGCGGGGCTAAACAGGCAGTGATGTAGAACCGGTGGGTGGGGCTAAACAGGCAACGATGTAGCATTGGTAGGCGGGGCTAAACAGGCAGCGATATAGAATCAGTAGGTGGGGCTAAACAGGCAGCAATGTAGAACCGGTAGGCGGGGCTAAACAGGCAGCGGTGTAGAACCTGTGGGCGGGGCTAAACGGGCAGTGATGTAGAATCGGTGGGTGGGGCTAAACAGGCAGTGATGTAGAACCTGTGGGTGGGGCTAAACGGGCAGTGATGTAGAATCGTGGGTGGGGCTAAACGGGCAGTGATGTAGAATCGTGGGTGGGGCTAAACGGGCAGTGATGTAGAATTGGTGGGCGGGGCTAAACAGGCAGTGATGTAGAATCGGTGGGTGGGGGTAAACAGGCAGTGATGTAGAATCATGGGTGGGGCTAAACAGGCAGTGATGTAGAATGGGTGGGCGGGGCTAAACAGACAGTAATGTAGAAGCAGGCGTTGATATTCTGCGGAGGCGGTGCTCATCCACACTAGTACATCATAGAGTAGAACATTCCACAAGCTGTCGTTTTGACAGACTGCCTTCAATATAAGCTGTTTTTAGACTAACGAGAAAGTTCTGAAATTTACAGGATGCTTTTATAGTACAATGACCTCTTATACGTCAAAAGATCAAGGGAATTTTAGTTTCTCAGTTCATGACCCTTTTAATCGATCAAAAAGCAAATTATGCATTGCTGAGTATATGAAACAACTTCTGTTTATAGATTTTAACAATGCATGATTATGAGAACACAATCACAAAGGGGGCAATTTAATTTTACAGCAACTCAGAGTGGCTCAGTTTACACTAAATGCAGCTACATTTAACATGCATTTGAAAATGAAACACACCAACCCTCTTGACAAAATTGTAATGAGAATTGCTTATAAATCTTTTGTCAGTAAAATAGAAGATTTATAGTCTCCATTTGGTTTTCTGCCAAAATAAACCCTCTGTTGTTTGATGTCTGAAAACAAAGAAATTAAGATGACTGTTAATATCAGTATTGTAATTCTTCCAGTATTGTAATTCCTAAGTCCTCCAGAGTTTAGCTCCGACCCCGATCACACAGACCTGAACCAGCTAATCGAGGATTACTAGAAAGTTACAGGCAGCCAGGTGAGTTTGAGCAGGGCTGGAGCTGAACTCGTCAAGAAACGTTTCCTTAACCGGTGCTACCCATGGCAGGTAAATCTCCAGGGCCGTTCCCCAACTGTGACTGGCGGTTTAACGAGTTTCCAAACCCGGCCGCTCACGCGCTGCACGTCACCTGTGTGGAGCTGATGGCTCTAGCCGTGCCGGGGAAGGACGTGGGCAACGCTCTGCTCAATGTGGTGCTCAAGAGGTCAGAGTTCATGCCTGTGAGAGCTGTGTCAGGAGATGCACAGACATATTCATTCATATGTTACAGTCATGTGAGCGCTGAGTGTTGAATGATGAATGTGTGTTTTGTAGTCAGCCGCTGGTTCCTCGGGAGAACATCACAGCGTGGATGAACGCTATCGGGCTGGTCATCACGGCACTGCCTGTAAGCACACGATCTTCATTTATTTATTTACTCTTTCTCTCGTACAGCAGTGAGGACTAGTGCTTGATGATGCTCATTCGACTGCTAGGGTTACATTCAGCATTTGAGACAGTGATTGGCAAGTTTGTAGCAGTGTTATTTTAGTATCACTGAAATACTGTTTCAGTTTTTATTTATAATTTAAATTAGTTTTATTTTTTGTATTTTCTGTTTTTATTTTAAATTTAGCAATTTTGGGTAACACTTTTTTTTTTTAAGGTGTCCTTGTTACATGTACTTACTATTATAATAACAATTAATTATGCATAATTACATGCAAGTAACCTTAAGCCAAACCCTAATCCTAACCCTAAGCATATGGTAAGTACATTTAGTTAATTAATATTATTCAGTACTTAAATGTATAATTACACTGTAACAAGGACACCTTAAAATAAACTGTAACCCAATTTTGTTGTACTTGTTATGTGTTTAATTAAATTTTTTATGTATAGTTTACATGTAGTTTTTATCATTTTTATTTTAGTTTTAATTATTTTTATTACATCAAGTTAAACTACTGTAAATGTTTCCTTGGCAACTAACTGAATTAAAATGTTTAGTTTTTGTTTTTTTGTTTTTTTATAAAAAAAAATATTTCAGTTAGTATTTATTTTATTTCAAGTTATACTTTATTTTACCACTTTAGTTTTAGTTAACTATAAAAACCCTGCTTCATGTACAATCCCTGATGGGATTTGAACTCTTAGGTGTTTTGGGAACCATAATTAACAGATGATTTGAACTCAGCATCTCTGTTCAAGGTAAAGTAATTTTCTCTCCCTCTCTGTCTCTCTGTCAGGAGCCGTACTGGATCGTGCTTCATGACCGCATCGTGAGTGTGATCAGCAGTCCGGTTCTGAGTTCGGAGACGGAGTGGGTCAGTTACCCGTTCCAGCTGCTGGACTTCACGGCCTGTCACCGCTCGTACTCAGAGATGCACTGCAGCTACATTCTGGCGCTGGCCCACGCCGTCTGGCATCACTCCAGCATCGGACAGCTCTCCCTCATACCCAAGTAAGACATCAGACCACCTCAAAAACACCCTGCACACTGAACCGTTCGCCACACCTGCCGGTACTATCCGTAAACAGTTATTAGCAGCCATTAAACTGTATTGTGCATTATTTTCGTTGTTAAAGTTTGGATGCACAGACATTAAAATTCTGACCAATACCCAGGCTCCCTGCGGGTCCTTAAAAAGCCTTGAATTCAGTTTAAAGGGGTCATATGATGCGATTTCAAGTTTTCCTTTGTCTTCGGAGTGTTACAAGCTGTTTGTGCATATATAAGATCCGTAAAGTTGCAAAGACTAAAGTCTCAAACCCAAAGAGAGATTCTTTATAAAAGTTACGACTTGTCCACACCTTCCTAAAACACCTCATTCAAACACACCCCACATATCTACGTCACTGTGTGGGAATATTTGCATAACACCACCCAAATGTTTACGCAAAAGAAAGAAGGCGTAACTTTTATTCTTGCTGTAGTATTGTTGTCGTGGAGTTGCTGTGTGTTTCCAAATACGGTAAGGGGCATAACATTTCTGTCACACGTTTGAGATATTCGCCCAATCACTGGATAACACTGGATAGCTGACCAATCAGAGCACACTGCGCTTTTCAGAACGATGAGCTTTGTAAAAATGGATGCGTTTCAGAAAGGCGGGGCAGAGAGGAGCAACAATAATGTATGGTATGGTATGCGCATGTGCGCACTTTCCTCATATGTAAACAACGCATGCTGTTGACGTGGAACACTCGTGCGCCGCGCTTTCTTTACATTTAGAGAAAAGCACGCGCATGCGTTGTGATGCTCTCCAAAATGGCGCTATAGGGTGACGCGGAGGAGACGAATTGTTGATCAAAGTTGTTATTTTTGCTTTCTTTACACACAAAAAGTGTTCTTATAGCTTCATAAAATTACGATTGAACCACTGATGACACATGGATTATTTTGTCGACGTTCTTGGTACCTTTCTGAGCCTTGATCGTGGTAATATCCTTGCTTTCTACGGAGGGTCAGAGAGCTCTCAGATTTCATCAAAAATATCTTAATTTGTGTTCCGAAGATGAACGAAGGTCTCACGGGTTTGGAACGACATGAGGGTGAGTAATTAATGACAGAATTTTCATTTTTGGGTGAACTATCCCTTTAAATGCTTTATTATTGTATCAGCAAAATCTAATATTGCTTGACCCATATTTTGTATGTAATGATAAATTGGTACATTATCCAATTTCAGTGCATATTGAATATGTGCTTGCAGTTACCCTGTTTTGCTGAGAAGTCATACTCAATGAATTTGTGCCACAGCCTGTTTAATCAAGTAAAAGAATCTGAGATTTGAGATTGATTCCCTGATAAATGGATAAATGTTGTGGTCGAGTGAGTCAGTTGTGAGCTGCAGCTGTGTGTGTGTGTGTGTGTGTGTGTGTGTGTGTGTGAGGATGAGTCAGTGATGAGCTGAGATCAGTTCACCTGCTGCCTCCACACGCTCTTCATCCCAGCACAAAACAACACAACACATCACATCAGAGTTAGAGACGGCATCAGTGCACTCAAACTGAGTATGAACACACTTCTGTTCTCGAGTCTGTTAATCATCTGTGTGTTTATCAGCTATGACAGAATGCCGCCTGTGCATGTACTGACTCTTCATTAGTTGTTCGCAATGCATTTTACTTTAGTAATAGGTTGAGTTTTTAAATGATGGTCAGTTTTGTAGCACAGTGAAGCTGGATGGCTGGACAGGATGATTTGAAAAAAAATGGATTTCATAACATCATCTGAAAAGTTGTTTCAGTCGCAGAGCAGGTTTTTATAAAAGAATATAAACAAATATTTTTTAACATCATAACATGCTGTTTAGTCAATCACAGTAGGAGCTGTGCATTATAAAAGTAAATAAAAGGTCAATTTTGATTTTCTGTTGGCTTTAAAGGTAATTCATGTAATTTACTCGTTTGGGGTCAGTATGAAGTTTCTGAAAAAAGTCTCTTCTGTTCACCGAGGCTGCATTTATTTGATTAAAAAATACAGTAAAAATAATTTTGTGAAATCTTATTACAGTGTAATATAACTCTTTTCTATGTAAATATATTTGTAAAATGTAATTTATTCCTGAAATTTAAAAGCTGAATTTTCATTACTCCAGTCTTCAGTGTCACATGATCTTCAGAAATCATTCTAATATGCTGATTTGCTGCTCAAGAAACATTTCTGATTATCAATGTTGAAAACAGTTGTGCTGCTGAATATTTTCTTATAGAAACCGTGATACATTTTATTTTTCAGGATTGACGAATTAATAGAAAGTTCAAAAGAACAGCATTTATTTGAAATAGAAATCTTTTGTAACATTATAACTGCATTTACTGTCACTTCTGATCAATTTAATGCATCCTCACTGAATAAAAGTATTAAATTCTTTCAAAAAAACAAACCAGTCATACAGAGTCCAACCTCCTGAACAGTCGTGTGTGTGTTGTGTAGGGGCCTATGATTTCTGTGATGCGGATGGAATCCAGTCATAAAAACGGAATTTACTGTTTAACGCGGAATGTCACGGAATCTGTCAAAGTTTGGATGAATTGATCAAAAGTAGGTCATTATACCTAAATCAGATCGAGATATGGACTAGTATCTGTAAATATTACGACGCAGAAATGCTATTTAAACATGAATCCTGCATGTTCTGCGTGTCTCTGTGAATGAATGACGCAGACGCGCGGTTTCATTTACTACATACATTACAAACTGAAGCGTGTGTGATGCTCGCGATGATTTCAGCGTCTGCCTTCTCTCTAAATGAGGAGATAAATACATGAAGAACATCTCCAGAACTACTCTGCTTCATGAGTAAAACTAACAGTTAGCGTCATATCATATACATACAGAAAATTAAAGGTATTTACGGCAACCCGTCAAAAACAAAAGGTCTTTTTAACATTGTGCATTTGACATTGTGCAAGAAATACATTACTAATGTTCAGAAGAATGTATGTAATATTACTACTACTACTAAAATTATTACCACTTTATTTTTTAAGGAATTACACAGTATTTCTTCCATGTTTTAATTTGAATAGTAAATCATCTTTGTTTGCCAAAAAAATAAAATAAAGTGTTTAATTTTCATTAATTAAAAGAAAAATTAATGTAGCATGCCTTCATTATTAAGAATAAATAAGTTATTTTTTATGCATTCAAATAATTAGACATGCTAAAACCAAGAATTTGATAAAACACAAGGTGAGAAAAAATAGAACATTTCATAGGGCCCTAAACGTAATTTTTGTTAAACTTTTAATAAATTGATGTTTAATTGTATAAGTTTCGTGATTTTAATTAATTTGACATGCTTTTGACTAATAAAATTGAACTGAACCATTAAAAAAGGAGTCCAGAAAAATTAAAATGGAAAAAACAGAATTTGGGAAAAAAATAAAACATCAGAAACCATTACGCCTATGGAGAGTCCTCACAATTCACAAAACAAACGTGTGTGTGTGTGCTGTGAGGCGTCAGGCCTCGTGCAGCAGTCACATGCTCTGTTTGTTTTGATGTGTCTGTGTGAATGTGTCTGCTGGCCCTCTGCTGACAGCACTGTGACGTCTGGGATCGTGGCCATGTGCGCTTGAGCACTCAGTGACAGGAGCTGTGAGCGTCTGACACTCCGTCTGCAGCGATGGGAATATCAGCACCTCTGCAGCTCATGTGAAAGTGACGCGCTTCAACACAATCCGCTGAACACTGTCATTCGCTCATTTGAGTTCCAGTGTCGAGCATTCAACAGAGAATGCGTTTGAACATGTAGGAGAGTGAAGCTGCGCAGTGAGCAGACTCATGAAGCTCCGGTCCTGACGTGATCAATAACAGAGGGTCACTGGGTTTCAAGTCCATGAGTTCTAAAATGTCATGAAAACGGGTTTAATGATTGGTTGAGCTCAGGGCAGATCGATCATGATGTCATGAGTCATGAAGATGTCATCCGCTGTGAACAGATCTTCATTACACACTCATTGTGACTCGGCTGCGTTCAGAGCTGTAGTAAAACACACCACTACAGATTCACTCTCTATTCATGCAGAAAATTCTTCTAGGGCTGCTCAATTATGACAAAATCATAACCTCGATTATTTTGGTCAAAATTGTAATCACTGTCATTTAACACGATTTTGAGTGGGCCATATGACCAAAACCTTATATGAGTGATTTATTTAAAGATAGCGATATATATCAAATATATATTTTCTGTAAATAACGTTGCTATGACATCTATATTGTAGAGACCAGTGAAATGTCACAATTCTCAATACCACAGCAGTATACTAGGGTAAATAATATTAGTAAAACAAAGTCTTCAAAATTATTGAAAATAATTAAACTGTCAGTAATAAAAAAAATAAAAAAAAGCGAAGGACAAATACAATAGAATAAAAAAGATACTAATGAAACAAACTGTGCTTTAAGGTTTTTTTTTTTTTTTAATACATGGCCAATATTTGATTAATATTAAGCACAGTCGGCAGCGGGAACATTAGCCCGTTGTCACTTTAAGAGTCGCACAGTTCCAATTTACGTTCACACACGCATTTTCATTCTCAACTGTTTACGTTTATTACTTAACTGATGAGGGTTTACGCGAATAATCACTAAGCGCCACATTTTGACATATTTTTGTGTGTATTTGAGCATTTAGGCGCACAGCTTGAGCTAAAAGATGACTTTATATGTCCATGTTCTGTTCAGTCTCTGAGCGCATGCACAGAAATCCTCCCGAGGAACAGCGCAAGTTCTCTTTCACGCTTTTAAAAACATGAATAAATCTAATCAACTTTAATAACTCAAGCACGTCCCATTTTGCAAAAGTCACGTTACATGATTTTACTGATTTGCATGTGAAATTGGTCTTTATGGTGGAGTGAAAGCGCACTGCTGGAAGGATTATTGTCATAATCGTTGGAGGACAAAATCGAAACTGTATTTCGATTAATTGCACAGCCCTAATTTCTTCCTCCATAAACAGCCTGCAGTTAGTATCGTGTAGTTTGAATGCAGTTTGTGATTATTGATTGATCATTGGTGTCTTCATTTTGGCGTTGCAGAGGTTTTACCATGGTTTTCACGTGATGTGTGTGTGTGTGTGTGTGTGTCAGGTTCCTCTCGGAGGTGCTGAAGCCCATCGTGAAGACGGAGTTCCAGCTGCTGTATGTGTATCACCTGGTAGGGCCGTTTCTGCAGCGCTTCCAGCAGGAGAGGACCAGATGCATGCTGGAGGTAAAGCCACGCACACACACCTGCCCATTTCACAGTCACTCACCTTGACTCTTCAAAGCAGAGTCTCATGGGAGAGGGTGCTGACTTGATTAGACCCAAGCCTCTGAACACGCCGCACATATGTGCAGACGGAGAAGCAGCTCACACACACATTTAGAGAGCGCTTCAGCCGAGGCGAGTAGTTCATGCTGAGCTCCTCTGGGGGTGTTTGAAGCAGTGCAGCTAATGAAAGTGCTCTTTACACACTGACCCAGACCACTGCACTTTTACCCAGAAACCCTCAAGCTTCTTATGCTCTCTCTCCATCACTGAACACTCTGCTTTGGTAAACAGGTCTGGATCAGATCTGTTGCCAGTTTCACCAGTGCAGAATGAAGTAATGCATCCAGTTGAGCTGCCAGAACTTACACCATCCTGATCAAACATATCAAAAATGAACAAATAGCAGTTTTCAGGTGTGGCAGAAGAGGAGGCTTTCTGAACACTACTCCAGTGAAGACCCAGACCCATGAATATTATGAATGGGCATCTAGTAAACTAGTAAATCCTGCCAGTCAGAAAAGTCAACAGCTGGTCTTTTTGTCTTGCTCTCAGCCTTCAATCTACACTGCACATGTGCATTGACTGGAACAGCCCGAAATAATATATAGCATTTGAGCAGTAGTTGAGGATAAGAAATAACGGTGTTCGATGTTGTATGTTTGTGTTTACACTTGAATGTATTTACACCAACTGTTTATGCTGCTCAAAGATGCCATGAATGCATTTACACTACTATTACAAATACATAAGTAATGCTATGAGTTTAGTATTAAACAACAACAATAAAAAATTTTAAAATAGAAGTATAAATGCATGGGAAAAATTGGAGATTCATTAATTTAACCATTAATTTAACCATTTCATTCAAATGGATGATTGATTCATTTAGGAGCAAAGAAAGTGACTTGTCTTTATGAGTGTGTCATTGAATCATTCACTCAACTGATTTGCTTAAATTAATTCAGTAACAAAACACCAGTGTGTTGCTCAGAGACATGGAATGGTTCTGCGGTGGCTTTGTTTGGATTTATTTTGTTTTCTGAAATAGACAAAATCTGATAATATTGTGTCACTTAAAATGTTACTGAACCCGTTAAACCCCACGAAAAAAATAGTGACCTGTGCTGGCACAATGAATCACAATGAGCAAATTTTCAAAAATGGGTTATTTTTATTTTCGCACCTTCAAAATGATGTATGATTTGTTGGAATCGGATGAAAAATGACTGAGCTACACCTGTTTGAAGCTGAAGTCAGCAAAGTAACTTCTGAGAAAACACAAGTTGAAGTTTTCTGAAGATTCCAAAGCAAAATCACATAGCAAAATTGCATTGTTTCCTTCACTTCCTTTCTTAATATTAATTATTATATTAATCATCACAATATAGTAATTTTTTGTTTTATCTTCGCTATTAAAAATAAGAACAGATGCAAAAAAAAACAACAGTAGAACAAATATAAGAAAGAAACAAATAGACCTAGTGCATTACTTTTTTTCATTTTACATCTAAACAAAAGTATTCACGTAAGAAAAACAAATAATCAAATTTAGAAATCACCTCAGTGTGTTCATTACAAATAAACTGATTATTAAAACTACAAAAGCACTTCAATCAAGAGCAGAGATCTTTTCTTTTATTGTTAGATTAACATTAATGAGACAGATGGCCTATATAGTAAGTTCTACTGTACTGCACGGATCTAATATAATGTTACACATCAGATGTTTTTCCCAACAGTTCCTCAAACGTTCATTTAAGACATAACAGATTATGTTTGTGTGAATAGCCAACTTAAATACTGTAATTCTGTGTATAAAGTATGTGTATGTATTGGGATCACACGCCATCAGAAGCTCCTTTATGTGTGTGATTCTTATATCAGTCAGCGGCACAGCAAGAAGCGAGCAGAGAAAAGGGTACTCCTCTCAGAAAACATACAAATAAAGATAATTTTAGATGTTTAATTACTATTTGGAGCATTGGGATCGCTAGACAAGGGCTTAATGAAATCAATTTTGTGAAAACCTGAAATTCGACCAAAATAGTCATATTTAATTTATTTAATTTTTTTTATTTTTTTGAGCCTGTGCGCATTCAGACTCATTTTGCCAGCACGAGTCACAGTTCATAATCAAATTACTAAGCAACCACAGAATGGAATAACACAAAATAGGTATAATTTTAAAGTTTAGAAACTCAAATTTTGAAATTTGAAATTTTTATGAACTCTTAACGTCTGAGCAGTCCCTCTAAACCGGAGTGTACCGCGGACCCCGTCTCCGAAAATATTACTAATCATAGTTTTCAAAACACTGCCTTGATCAACAAAAAAAAATGGATATCATTTGAAAGCTTAGAGTCTGAGCTTTACAATGCATGTAGCCACTTTGATTAAATACAAAGTAGTTTTTTTCATAATTTACAAAATGTTTTTTTGTGCCATGTTCTCTAATATGTCAAAAACATCATACAGCTCAGATAGTCATGTGTCATATGTCTTTTGAAAGCTCTCAGAGTAGAATAAAACAAACATAATTGTTTGGGGCTTTGACTAAACTTGAGTGAGGCATTACTTCAAATTCAAAACAATTTCAAAACTGTCAAGGGCTAAGAAAAAGGCTACCTTGGTTCCAAAAGCTGTAACTTTTGTATACTTTATGCTATCACCGCAAAACTTGAAACAGATACAGCTAACATGTTGCAGAACATCACCAAAAAAATAATTTTCCTCCTGCTTTATTTCTGTCCTGAGATAAATTGAATGTCAAATGAGACAGATCTGAAAAATTTCCTTTGAGCACACAAATGTTTCTTTCATCAGATATTTCTCAGCAGGAGAATGTCCAAATGAATCAATTTTTTTCTGCTGAAAGTACAAAAAGTCAATCAAATCGTTCTAACAAACGATACCAACCTTTTGAGTCTCCTTGCTAAAGTTTTGGGGTTATGAGTCATTATTTTTGTGTATGTCACCTTCAGGGAGGCAAAACTGCCTTCAGGGCTTAAAGGGTTAATATTATCTTGTTTATTTAACTGTTGTACTGTAGAAAATTTGCAATCATGCTTCTTTTCGCTGTTTTTAATAGAATACTAAATAATGTCAGTTTGCACATATTCATACAATTATGATTTTTATGATCAGGTTTATGATCAGGTTTTATGAAATGTGAGTTTGGCCATGAGTTTTTGTGATTTCAGTATTTCTCCGTTCAGTTAGATGGGAGCCCACAGATCATTCCAGTGTGAACTGATTTGAAGGAGACTTTGTTCATATTCACGAGTCAAACCTTCATGGGATGATTGTCATTTGCCCTCTGAGCAGATCAGATTGGACCAACATCAAATTGTGTAACTAAAAATGAATAAGTTGTATTAATGAATCCGAATGTATTGAATGGTCACCTGTGTTGTGCTGTATATCATGACTGGTGTGTTTCCTCCTCTCTCAGATTGGAGTGGCGTTTTATGAGATGCTTCAGGCTGTGGACCAGCACAGTAAACACCTGGCCTATATGGACCCCATCTGTGACTTCCTGTACCACATCAAATACATGTTTACTGGGGACAGCGTCAAAGACCAGGTAACACACACACACACACAACAATTCTCTTGTGCATTCACAGTCGTAAGCATGTCCTGAACATTAAAGGTGGAGCAGGTCATAAATGTAATGGGTAACACTTTATTTTAATGTGACGTTCACACATTACATGTACTTAATATATTAATAACAGTGAATTATGCATAATTAAAAGCAAATAACCCTAACGCTAACCCTGTGGTAAGTAAATGTAGTTTAGTTACTCAATACTTATTTGTGTTAATTACACTTTTACAATGTCACCTTAAAATAGTGTAACCTGTGGTTAGTCATTTTATTTAAAGAAATAAAGGATTTAAAGGGAATATAAAAAATATAATGGGGTCATTCCGTCAAATCAACCAAATTTTAGAAACTTCCCCTAGTCAAATTTTTGATTTTGTTAATATTTTTTCTGAAGAAAGATAAGCATGTATAGTGATGAAAGCCAAAATATTAAATGTCATGGATAAATATTTACTGACTAATCCACTATTTTGTAGAGGGGTTTCAAAATGGCAGTTTTCACCTGATTTTCAGAGTCAAATTACAGGGATGTAAAAATGACTTCAGAAAGATGGCAGCATCATAATATTAATTTTACACAGAGATTGTAGGTCTGTTAGTAAAATCTGTTGACTTTATCAATCTTTGTTGCATCATGTGCCAATGGTGACCATTCAAAAATAGGGAAACAGCACTTTTCAAGTTTTTTCTCCAAAGTTTGCATGCCTGTAACTCAAGAAGTATTAAAGATATCTTAATGCCCTTTTAGATTTAGGGATTTAACATACTTTTCTTTTGATGTCTTAATTTTTAAGACCCTATATGGTTTGGTTCCAGAGATATTGGGATCTCAATATGGCTCCTGGGGTAAACTTTTCCAGTGGTTAAAAACCAAATGTTTGCAAAAATTTGCAAACATTTGCAAAAATATGATATTTGCAAAAATATGATATTCCTTTTCTTTTAAAGAGAAATGTCTGAAGAACGAATAATGTTGAAACTAGAGATGTATCTCGTTTCCTTCTGTCAAAACAACTGCATTGAACATAACTCTCCGAGTTCCATAAATATTCTTTTTCTCAAGTTTGCGTGCCTGTAACTCAAGAAGTAGTAAAGATATTGCAATATGATTTTATATTCTAGTTCTTAATAAACTTTTCTTTTGGAATCTTCATTTTCAAGGCTTACATTATTCAGTCCCAAAGTTAGGGGGGTCTCAATGAGACTTCAGATTGTTGAATATTACCCATTTTCAGTGGTCAAAAACCAAATGTTAATCACTTTGTATGCAGCTGATACTTATTAGGTAACAACATGCTATACATGTATATGTGTGTGTGTGTGTATGTGTATATATATGTGTGTGGTATGTATGTATGTATGTATGTATTTATATATATATATATATACATACATACATACATACATACATACACACATACACACACACACACACACACACAACATGCCAGGAACACGATTAGCAACATGCTAACTTCATGCTAATCATGCTAGCAACATGTTAATTTTCTAATCTATCTAAATTGTCAAACTTCAAGCGTTTACAGCTGCTTTAAACTTTCAGTCTAGGCTTTCTCAGGCCAACCTAAAGTTTGTCTTGACAAACTTTTATCTAGTTGTATTTAAAGCAGAATGTCTGAAGAATGTTCAGAATGAAGACTATGAATGAGCAGGATTAATAGTTAACTCTAGGTAAAGTATGAACAGTGTGTGAAATGTAAAATATGATTACTCAGGATCCCGTTTACCTGGGGTTTAGAATGATCCAGTGTTAATTATTCCAAGTGTGAGAGATCTTAAATGTTTGAGGTACTATCAGTGATTCTGCCAAATATGCCCTTTAGCAGTAGATACTGATTAATCTGATGAAGCTTCACATTATATAACAATAAAAAAGAAAAAGAAATTCTAATAATCCAGATGAGGAAAAATCTTTTTTGATGTGAATGTAATGTGTGGTAAAAGCAGCCACTTTTCCCTAGGAGGCATGGGATTTGTTTCAAACATGTTACAATACTGCGTATCTGAACTCTTGGTAGCTTCAGAAGCTGTTAAAATGGACAAAATCCCTTCTTCAAAATATCCCTGAAACTGATTCAAATATAGAATCTTATGAATAGACTACTGAAAGAAAGGTAATGTGCCTCATAATGTGCTGTTTGTCCATTTCAGTGCATTTTTAGCACTCCGACAGGTATGTTTTATACATATTGTTTTGATAGAGGGAAACAAGATACAATTCTAATTTCAACAATATTTATTCTTCAGACATTGTTCTTTAAATTAAATAAGTATAGGCTGTATACAAAGTGATTAACATTTGGTTTTTGACCACTGAAAATGGGTAATATTCAACAATCTGGAGCCTCATTGAGACCCCCCTATCTTTGGGACTGAATAATGTAAGCCTTGAAAATGAAGATTCCAAAAGGAAAGTTTATTAAGAACTAGAATTTAAAATCATATTGCGATATCTTTAATACTTCTTGAGTTAGGCCTATAGGCACACAAACTTTGGACAAAGAATATTTATGGCACTCGGACAGTGATGTTCAATGCAGTTGTTTTGACAGAAGGAAACGAGATACATCTCTAGTTTCAACATTATTTGTTCTTCAGACATTCCTCTTTAAAAAAAAAGAAGTATCATATTTTTGCAAACTGACCCACATTTGGTTTTTGACCACTGAAAATGTGTACAATTTAACAATTTACTCCTGGAGCCATATTGAAATTCCAATATCTCTAGAACCGAACCACATAGGGCCTTAAAAATTAAGACATCAAAAGAAAAGTTTAAGTCCCTAAATCTAAAAGGGCATTAAGATATCTTTAATACTTCTTGAGTTACAGGCATGCAAACTTTGGAGAAAAAACTTGAAAAGTGCTGTTTCCCTATTTTTGAATGGTCACCATTGGCACATGATGCAACAAAGATTGCTAAAGTCAACAGATTTTACTAACAGACCTACAATCTCTGTGTAAAATTAATATTATGATGCTGCCATCTTTCTGAAGTCATTTTTACATCCCTGTAATTTGACTCTGAATCTCAGGTGAAAACTGCCATTTTGAAACCCCTCTACAAAATAGTGGATTAGTCAGTAAATATTTATCCATGACATTTAATATTTTGGCTTTCATCACTATAGATGCTTATCTTTCTTCAGAAAAAATATTAGCAAAATCAAAAATTTGAGCCGGGAACCTTTGGTTGAGTTGACACGGAATGACCCAATAGTAAAAGAACTAGAATCTGTTTTAAAAAGTACTGCATTTGAACTGTTTGCCAATAATATTTATTTTGGAATATGCACACTCTAATATTCCTTAAATTTATTATGAATTACATGAATTGGGTGAATGATTCAGTGAAATTTGACAAGCTTTAATAGTTTGCATCACTGGATATTGTGTTATATCGCTCTTTCACTGTTAAAACTGAAGCGTGGTGCTGGAATTCATGTTCAGTTTCTGTGGACAGTAAAGCCTGTCTTTGACGTTGATGAGTGCCGATGAGTCTATCTTTTAAAACTTTTGTCAACTTAAAAACACAGAAGGTGCAGCCGAGCGGCATCAAGATGAATTTGGGTGTTTCTGAGCCTCTGGTTTGCGTGTGTTATTCAGACGAGTCTGCAGCGGCAGGAGTTGAGGTCTCTGAAGCCGCTGTTTGTTTGCTTCTCCCTCAGGGAAGAACAGGAAAGGTCACGATTATATCAGCTCAGTATCAGCAGTCACAGGAAATAAAGCTCATTCTCTGCTGTGCTTTTGTCTGATCGTCTGAACTCCTGCTTCCTCTCCATCATATACTGTGTTTACTGATAGTCTGCAGAAGACTGTCACACGCTACTGTGCTAAAGCCACACTAATGCTGCGTCACAATTCACATACTATCCAACTATCCAGTAGTATTTGAAATTAGAATTAGTGTGTCCCAAATCATAGTATGTTGAAATGAGTATCCAAAAGGTTTGCGGATAGTTTAGTATTTCCAGTGGAAATCTGTGCACACGCTAACAGCTAATATTACCCACAACCCACTGCGGGGATTCAATCAGAACTACAAACACATACAAAGTGTTAAAAAAAAAAAAAACTAGAAATATGGCAGATAACAACTCCAGAGCTCCACACTATTCCTCAGGCACTAGTGTCTGAAGCTACATCATAAATGATAAAATATATTCATTGTTCGAAAGTTTTTTGCGTTTAGTTTTTTTTTTTTTGGAAAGAAATTAATCTTTTTATTCAACAAGGAATTCAAAAGTGACAGTAAAGACATTAATAATGTTACAAAAGATTTCTATTTCAAATAAATGCTGCTCTTTTGAACTTTCTATTCATTAAAGAATCCTGAAAAATAATGTATGAAGGTTTCCACAAAAATATTCAGCAGCACAACTGTTTTCAACATTGATAATAATCAGAAATGTTTCTTGAGCAGCAAATCAGCATATTAGAATGATTTCTGAAGGATCATGTGACACAGAAGACTGCTGAATGATGCTGAAAATACAGCTGCGCATCACAGAAATAAATTAGTTTAACAGATATTCACATAGAAAACAGCTATTTTAAACTCTAGTAATATTTCACAATTTTTACTCTTTTACTGTATTTTTGATCAAATAAATCGAGTCTCGAAAAAGAAAAGACTTTTCAAAAACATTTTTTAAAAATGTCTCATCCCCAGACTTTTGAACAGCACAGAACCACAGATGACAGCAATTCTCCAGATCATGTAAATAGACTTGGCTAAACATAATTCAGTGTATTATGATTTTATTCACTATGAAAGTCACGTGACTGGCAGATCATTTCTCTCCAGTACAGTTGGAAATGAAGAGAAGTGAAATGTGAAGGATGGTGGACAGGGCAGTGTAAAGGCGCTGGTCTGCGGTGTGTTTTCCTGACAGAAGATGTGTTGTGTCTGTAGGTGGAGAGGATCATCTGCTCGCTGAGGCCGGCGATGCGGCTCCGTCTGCGCTTCATCACTCACACCAGTAAGATGGAGCCGGCGGCGGCAGCGACCTCCGTTCCTCAGTCCAGCAGCGTCTCGTCCCCTGCGGCCCCCAGCGGAGCCGGGCCCTCCAGCATTCCTCTGTCCGTGACCCAGTGAGCACCTGCGGCCCGCTGGACACAGCTGCTGATCTCCAGACCGCGCTCAGGCTGATGGGAAGGACACACAATGTGAAGATCATGTGACATGACGTGTGTTTTACGTGCGAGGCTTTGATTCTGTTTGAAAACCAGCGCAAACTTCCAGCAACTGCCTTATTTTCATGGAGGAATGAATCTGATGGTGTGTTTATCAAGACTTTTTCCTGAATCCTTCAGCATGGACTTTGATAGAGCAGGTTTTTTTTTGTTTTTTTTTTTGCATTTAGTCATGTCTCATTTTTTCACGTGTAATAAAGACTAATCATGTGTTAACCAAGTGTGTGCCTGTGTTTGTGTCCTTTTATGTGTCTGTTAGAGTCACAAGCCTAAGAAGTCCACACTATCATAGTATCTGAAACGACATCATAAAATATATTCATTGATGTTGAAAGTATTGTTTTTTTTTAAATATTTTTATTTAGCAAAGACTCATTCAATTGTGTAAAAGCAACCATAATGACAAAGTTACAAAAGATTTGTATTTCAAATAAATGCTTTTTTTTTTTTTTTTTTAAACCTTTCTATCCATCTGTGAATCCTGAAAAATAATGTATGAAGGTTTCCACAAAAACACTGGGCAGCACAACTGTTTTCAACATTGATAATAATCAGAAATGTTTCTTGAGTAGCAAATCAGAATGATTTGAATGATTTCTGAAGGATCATGTGACACAGAAGACTGGAGTAATGATGATGAAAATTCAGCTTTGATCACAGAAATAAATTACAGTTGAACAGATATTCACATGGAAAACATTTTAAACTGCAATATTTCAAAATATTTTTGAATATATTTTTGATCAATTATAAAATAAATGCAGCCTTGAGCACAAGAGAAATCACTACAGAAACACGAGTTTTTTATGTTTCTGTACTACACAGCACAGATGACAGCTCTTCTGTAGGTCATGTTAAAAGACTGTCAGCTAAACATAAAGACGGAGTGTATTGTGTATGTTCAGTAAGACGTGTGAGCAGGACAGTATTTAGATGAGTGATCTGGGGTTTTGTGACTGTTGTCCCACCCAGTATTGAATATTTGGTGACAGACACTACAAACTATTACTGAAGTATCATTTCTGTGATTGTGACCAGCAGATGAGCTTCCGCAGGAGAGTAGGATATCGATTTGTTTTTGATTCTCGTTCACGAGAGGCTGCTCAAATGAGAAGAATCGATGTCACGTGACAGATGGAGAAAAGCTCTTGTGTCCTGTTCTGTGAAGAATCATTTCTTTCAGGAAAATCACACAAACACTCCTCCTGATTCAGTCACGCTGGCTCTATGAACACCTTTCAAGCTCTTTTAGAGCAGTTACAGTACATTGAAAGAGGCTGTTATTATGAATCTAGGATCATTTTTGACATTAGTCACAACTGAACATGTGCTCTGTTTCTCAGAATTGCAAACACACTCCCTGGCCAAAATAAAGTTGCCCTTTGTATTTAAAGTAGCAGTAATTGATTGTTTCTGGCATCTTGTATGTTTGGCAAGGACTTTTAACCCTAACTGATGCAGTGTGTAGCTTTTTATTTCACAAACAGCCATGTTGGAAGACGTACCCATGTCTGTATTCTAGGAGGACAATACTAAGGTTCATCAGGCTCAAACTGTGAAAGTGGTTCAGTGAGTAAGGAATCATTACTCAATCAGAGCGTGAGGAATCATTTTCATGTATGAACTGGTCACCAGTGTCCTGACCTAAACCCTACTGAAAGTCTGTGGGATGTGCTAGAGTCGGCTTTACAAAGACATTTGACTCTCACATTGTCAATACAAGATCTCTGACAAATTTTGATGGAAATAAATGCTGTGATGTTGCATGATGTGGTCTCAGTGCCACAATAAATGCACAATGTTATCAAGGCTAAAGGCTATCCAGCAAAATATTAGAGTGCAACTTTTTTAAACTCCAACACATCCCAAAGACTTTCAGTGGGTTGAGGTCAGGACTCTGTGGTGGTCTATCTGTCTGTCTGTAGTCTGATTACATGACTGATTACATGATGAAAAGTAATCTAAGTTACTCATTTTAGGTAATGTATTTTGACTACTTTTGACTTCAGAAATTTAGATTTATTAATATTTAAAAAAGAGAGAGAGAGAGAGAAAGAAAATATATTCCATTATTTGATATCAACATTCAATTCAATTCAGTTCAAGTTTACTTGTATAGCGCTTTTTACGATACAAATCGTTGCAAAGCAGCTTTACAGGAAATTAAGTTTCTACAATATATTTATATACTTATACAGGTGCATCTCAATAAATTAGAATGTCATGGAAAAGTTCATTTATTTCAGTAATTCAACTCAAATTGTGAAACTCATGTATTAAATTCAATTTCTCAAATTTCTCAACAAATTAGAATACTTCATAAGACCAATAAAAAAAAAAAAACATTTTTAGAGAATTGTTGACCTTCTGGAAAGTATGTTCATTTACTGTATATGTACTCAATGCTTGTAGGGGCTCAAATTGTGAAACTCGTGTATTAAATAAATTCAATGCACACAGACTGAAGTAGTTTGTCTTTGGTTCTTTTAATTGTGATGATTTTGGCTCACATTTAACAAAAACCCACCAATTCACTATCCCAACAAATTAGAATATGGTGACATGCTAATCAGCTAATCAACTCAAAACACCTGCAAAGGTTTCCTGAGCCTTCAAAACGGTCTCTCAGTTTGGTTCACTAGGCTACACAATCATGGGGAAGACTGCTGATCTGACAGTTGTCCAGAAGACAATTATTGACACCCTTCACAAGGAGGGTAAGCCACAAACATTCATTGCCAAAGAAGCCGGCTGTTCACAGAGTGCTGTATCCAAGCATGTTAACAGAAAGTTGAGTGGAAGGAAAAAGTGTGGAAGAAAAAGATACACAACCAACCGAGAGAACCGCAGCCTTATGAGGATTGTCAAGCAAAATCGATTCAAGAATTTGGGTGAACTTCACAAGGAATGGACTGAGGCTGGGGTCAAGGCATCAAGAGCCACCACACACAGACGTGTCAAGGAATTTGGCTACAGTTGTCGTATTCCTCTTGTTAAGCCACTCCTGAACCACAGACAACGTCAGAAGCGTCTTACCTGGGCTAAGGAGAAGAAGAACTGGACTGTTGCCCAGTGGTCCAAAGTCCTCTTTTCAAATGAGAGCAAGTTTTGTATTTCATTTGGAAACCAAGGTCCTAGAGTCTGGAGGAAGGGTGGAGAAGCTCATAGCCCAAGTTGCTTGAAGTCCAGTGTTAAGTTTCCACAGTCTGTGATGATTTGGGGTGCAATGTCATCTGCTGGTGTTGGTCCATTGTGTTTTTTGAAAACCAAAGTCACTGCACCCGTTTACCAAGAAATTTTGGAGCGCTTCATGCTTCCTTCTGCTGACCAGCTTTTTAAAGATGCTGATTTCATTTTCCAGCAGGATTTGGCACCTGCCCACACTGCCAAAAGCACCAAAAGTTGGTTAAATGACCATGGTGTTGGTGTGCTTGACTGGCCAGCAAGCTCACCAGACCTGAACCCCATAGAGAATCTATGGGGTATTGTCAAGAGGAAAATGAGAAACAAGAGACCAAAAAATGCAGATGAGCTGAAGGCCACTGTCAAAGAAACCTGGGCTTCCATACCACCTCAGCAGTGCCACAAACTGATCACCTCCATGCCACGCCGAACTGAGGGAGTAATTAAAGCAAAAAGAGCCCCTACCAAGTATTAAGTACATATACGGTAAATGAACATACTTTCCAGAAGGCCAATAATTCACTAAAAATGTTTTTTTTCATTGGTCTTATGAAGTATTCTAATTTGTTGAGATAGTGAATTGGTGGGTTTTTGTTAAATGTGAGCCAAAATCATCACAATTAAAAGAACCAAAAACTTAAACTACTTCAGTCTGTGTGCATTGAATTTATTTAATACACGAGTTTCACAATTTGAGTTGAATTACTGAAATAAATGAACTTTTCCACGACGTTCTAATTTATTGAGATGCACGTGTATGTATGTGTATGTATGTAGATACATGGAACAAAATTATAAACGCAACACTTTTGTTTTTGCCCCCATTTTTCATGAACTGAACTCAAAGATCTAAGACTTTTTCTATGTACACAAAAGGCCTATTTCTCTCAAATATTGTTCACAAATCTGTCTAAATCTGTGTTAGTGAGCACTTCTCCTTTGCCGAGATACTCCATCCACCTCACAGGTGTGGCATATCAAGATGCTGATTAGACAGCATGATTACTGCACAGGTGTGCCTTAGGCTGGCCACAATAAAAGGCCACTCTAAAATGTGCAGTTTTATCACACAGCACAATGCCACAGATGTCGCAAGTTTTGAGTGAGCGTGCAGTTGGCATGCTGACAGCAGGAATGTCCACCAGAGCTGTTGCCCGTGAATTGAATGTTGATTTCTCTACCATAAGCCGTCTCCAAAGGCATTTCAGAGGATTTGGCAGTACATCCAACCGGCCTCACAACCGCAGACCATATGTAACCACACCAGCCCGGACCTCCACATCCAGCATCTTCACCTCCAAGATCGTCTGAGACCAGCCACCCGGACAGCTGCTGCAACAATCGGTTTGCATAACCAAAGAATTTCTGCACAAACTGTCAGAAACCCTCTCAGGGAAGCTCATCTGCATGCTCGTCGTCCTTATCGGAGTCTCGACCTGACTGCAGTTCGTCATCGTAACCAACTTGAGTGGGCAAATGCTCACATTCGATGGCGTCTGGCACTTTGGAGAGGTGTTCTCTTCACGGATGAATCCCGGTTTTCACTGTACAGGGCAGATGGCAGACAGCATGTATGGTGTCGTGTGGGTGAGCGGTTTGCTGATGTCAGCATTGTGGATCAAGTGGCCCATGGTGGTGGTGGGGTTATGGTATGGGCAGGCGTATGTTATGGACAACAGATTCATTTTATTGATGGCACAGTTGCATTTTATTGATGGCATTTTGAATGCACAGAGATACCGTGATGAGATCCTGAGGCCCATTGTTGTGCCATTCATCCACGACCATCACCTCATGTTGCAGCATGATAATGCACGGCCCCATGTTGCAAGGATCTGTACACAATTCCTGGAAGCTGAAAACATCCCAGTTCTTGCATGGCCAGCATACTCACCGGACATGTCACCCACTGAGCATATTTGGGATGCTCTGGATCGGCGTATACGACAGCGTGTTCCAGTTCCTGCCAATATCCAACAACTTCACACAGCCATTGAAGAGGAGCGGACCAACATTCCACAGGCCACAATCAACAACCTGATCAACTCTATGCGAAGGAGATGTGTTGCACTGCGTGAGGCAAATGGTGGTCACACCAGATACTGACTGGTTTTCCGTTTTAGAGTGGCCTTTTATTGTGGCCAGCCTAAGGCACACCTGTGCAATAATCATGCTGTCTAATCAGCATCTTGATATGCCACACCTGTGAGGTGGATGGAGGTGGATGGAGGCAAAGGAGAAGTGCTCACTAACACAGATTTAGACAAATTTGTGAACAATATTTGAGAGAAATAGGCCTTTTGTGTACATAGAAAAAGTCTTAGATCTTTGAGTTCAGCTCATGAAAAATGGGGGCAAAAACAAAAGTGTTGCGTTTATAATTTTGTTCAGTGTATATATATATATACACAAAGTTCTGGCATGAAACTCTAGATGGCGCAATCCGATAGATCTAACACAATCTGATAAAATGACATCATTATCACACGGCACAGCTGATTGGTTCTCTCCTGTATCGGTAGGCAATGAGCTCACTGCTCAACATTCAAATACTTGGGTGGTGCTTGCTGTAGCAGTTGCAGTGTGCTTCAGAAATCCTCCACCTTCCCCAGCTCCACCTGTATAGATCTGCTCTGGGGTGATCATGTATGCAATGGGTTTTTTTCATGTCATATGTGCAGCAGCAGTATTTCTTACATGCAAACAGCAGCATGTTGTGGATGTATTGGCAGTAGCAAGACTCTGTACTTGGTCTACCGCAGCAGCAGCGTAGCAGATCTATTCCGCCAAGACCAAATACATTACCATTGTCATGTATATTACCATGCCAATCCCTCTGAGAGTTGTCATGACAGAAATATATGTGGCAGAATAGATCTGCTACGCTGCTGCTGCTGCTGCTGCAGATCAATTACCAAGACTTGCTACTGCCAATAAATCCACAACATGCTGCTTTGAGCATGTAAGAAATACTACATATATATGTATGCATGTATGCATATGTATGTATAAACACACAAAACAGTTTGATATTGTTCTCAGGTGCGTCAGAAGTAAATGCTGGTCTGTCTGGAGGAATCAGAGCGTGACTGAAGCATGGAGTCCTTGCGTTTCTGATGCTCTCTGTTAATGTACATGCACATTACTGAAGCGCCGTGAGCAATTACAGCACGCTTACATAAGCCATAATGGAGATCTCGAGCTTTACTCAGTCAATGCAAAGTGTTAAAAGGATCAGATGTTAATATCAAGTCTTTATAGCCTCATGTTTTATGCAGAAAGTGCTGTCGAGCACTCAACGGGCGTTAGGACACGCTGACTAATTAATTTCCACTGCTTCTGGTTTCTGTCATGTGTGTGAGGTGTTAAGCGCTTAGTCATGTGACACTTCTGCTCCTCTCACACCTCACACTATTGTATTTACTTGCAGAAGAAAATCAGTCAATGCTCAGCTGTTTGTTCTTGTTTTTGGTGTGATGTAAACCAGCCAACTTCTCAAAACATTTACTTAAAACCTGGAAATTAAAAACTGAACCAGACAAATGCATTACAAAATGTATTCATAATAGAAGAGATGTATTTAAGTCATCATGATTTTACACATGACATTTTACTGTTGTTGAATAAATGGTCATGTTGTTCTGTCAGTAAATGAGGGATAGATTTCCATGACATTACTGTACACATGAACAAATCATGTGTTTGTTTTTATAATCTGAGGAATTTGACTAAGATGTTGATTTAAAATGAAGCAACATCATAACATCATTATTTGGCCATTAAAGATTTCAGGGTCTTTATAATACTGACATAAAATGATCTAAATATCGGTCGTCGCTCTATATTTCCAATAATATGTCTTAGACGAGATTGAAATGATCCAAACACATAATGCAATACAATCCAATGCTGATTGAGAGATGAAGAAATAAACGCTCCTCAGAAGATGTGAGATGAAGATCATTCCTCCGCTGAGGAACAGTGAAAGTAAAGCTTCTGGAAACAAACGCTCCTCAAAAGTTCCTGATGATCAGATTTGAGATGCACTGATTTTTCTAGAAAATGATTGATGAGAATCAAGTAAAGCTGAGCTGCTTCAGTCCAGTAAGTGTTCATCTGGAAATATGACTGCAGTTATTCTGATGCTTACTTGATCAAAATCAGTCAAGATTTGACAATAAAAAGACACGAGAAGCAGTAGCTGAAGCTGGAAGTTTCTACAATTACACTAAAAGAGCATTTACTGGAGAAAACACTCTAAGCTATCGACCAGACGACAGAAGACATGAGGAGATTGAGTGTGACAGGATTAACAGCAAAGTTTGAGTATCATTGAGTATCAAATATGATACAGTAGGGTTAGTAGTGTCTCTCGTTTCAACTTCAGTATGAGTTAATTTTTTCATTTCTGTGAGGACTTCAAACTGTCCTTTTCATTAAATCATATCTACATTTAACTAATGCTGAATCTTCAGTAAAACAATCACAATTGTACCCATTTCAGAACAAATGCAAATATATTGAGTTGAATATTAAGTCTTATGTTGATGTGTATATTTTAGTTCAGTATGTGAGAAGAAAATCCCGCTCTGTTCCTGAAACTCAAGTCAGTCACACACATCAGATGCGTCCTGGCCACGGTTAGCATGGTCAGTCAGCTGAGCCGCGTGTGTTTAGCTGAGGATGAGCTGGGTTCATCTGGAGCTGCAGGGCTGAATGTGGAGGAGAATTCAATGCAAATGTGATATTTATTTACAACAGTTCAGTAATAAGAAGTTAATATTGTGGTATATATTAGACACAATATTGTCTGATTTTGCTAAATTGTGTAAGTGAAAATATTACCTATAAAGCCGCAGAAGAACTGTTGTGTGTCTCCTAATAAAACACACTAGGTGTTGGAGTTGAAGCAGCACTGCAGACCGTTCTGTGTGTGACATCAAAGTACTGCGAGAGCGATTAGACAGCTAATTTTTGTTTTGATGTCAAATAAATCTTGCTGTTTTGCTTTTTTGTTAAAGCAGTGTTGCTGTTGTAAAGTTATACAGCTACAGTTGTGTTGCTGGGTTTTAAACAGATGTGTAAAGTATTGGAGTAAATGTAACTAATTACTGTACTTGAGTATCTTTTCGGATACTTTGTAGTTGTACTGAGTATCAAAGATATTACCAACTTTTAGTATCTGTACTTTACTCAACTACATTTGAAATGAGTGTTGCACCTAGCTTTTTCAGCAGCAATTTATTTCTGCAGCAAAAGATGTGATATTGCCAACTACAGGGCACTGAAAGTACTATATCTTGTGCATTTTGCCCTTACTCACCCAAACTTGTCAACAAGGTTACTTTACATGGTGCTTGTAGTCAGTTTGTATCTTATCTTGTTCAGCTTGTTAGCCTCCTGTATATATATATAGCCCTAGAGTTTCTTTAGTTCTTTGTGAATTGTTGAATGTAATGATTGTCTGTTTATTCTGTTCTTTGTTCCCTTTGGTTTTTGGCTTATTGTTTGTTCTAGTTTTTCTATGAAATGCCTGCACACAGATCCTTGCCTCTGCCTGTTTTCCCCAGCCTTTTCCACAATGTTACAGTTTTTGACTGGCATGTCTCTTTGACTAGTGCATCTTTGAGCCTATATTTAGTATAAGTAAAATACTTAAGTACTGTTAAAATCAGATACTCAAAGACTTTTACTCAAGTTGTTTTGGAATTGGTGACTTGTAACGTGTAGTGGAGTCATTTTCACTGTAAGGTATCTGTACTTTTACTCAAGTATGGTTTTCCGGTACTCTTTACACCTCTGGTTTTAAAGCAGGTTTGATTTTTTTTTCTTCCTTATCACTCTGTATTCACAGCAATTTCACTGTCCACTCGGTTCAAGTATGGATGAATGGCTACACATAGATGTGTGCGCACACTGTCGGAGCTGTGGGTAGGGGTGTTAAATGGTGTTTTTTTTTTTTTTTTTTTATTCTTCCCATAGGTTTTTAACATTCCAAAAGCTCTTTATTCCAAAGATACTAAAAGCTAGTCAGTGTATTCAGTAGGTGTAATGTATTGTAAGTTGCTTGAGAGGTATTGCAAATATTACATACAACAATAATAAAACATTGACATAAAAAAGGAAATTTACTTTTGGTACTTAAGTACTTTTAAAAGCAAGTACTCCTGTACTTTTACTTAAGTAAAAATCTGTCTTTACAACTTTCACTTGTAATGGAGTAATATTTGACCAGCAGTATCTGTACTTTCACTCAAGTAATGGAGTCGTGTACTTTGTCCGCCTCTTCTCTCAGATGACCTCAGTAGACCAAAGTATTTTTAATTGGACATCAGGTGATGAGTATCCTTAAGGCTTGGACATTGAAATATTGTTATTAAAACCAGCCTTTTCAAAGTTTAGAAGCCTGTTTATTTTTTTGCACGACTTTAAATGATTATCCAGCGTATTTTGCAATACAGAAGTAAGAAGTAGGTGATAGCCGCTATAGGGAAATAAAGAAGAGTAACAGGTGCAGTAAACTATTTGTGCTACAAATCAGTGTTTATGACAGTAAAATAATATAACAAATCGCTGTTTGCAGTATGAATCAGCATCAGACTGTATTTGTATAGCTCAAATAACTGAAAAAATTGCAGTGCTGCTTTGAAGCGACATCATAAATATTACAAAGATGTAAGTATACATTTTGTGTGGCCATTAAAGATTTCATGACCTTCCTTTTCTTGAATGTTCAGACAGTTTTTCTCTCATTTCCTCTTCAGTAAAAGTGTTAAAGTTCACAAGTTTGAGTCATTTCTGTGACTAAATTGTCCAAATTGTTGAATCAACAATTTTGAATTGCATTTTTTAATCTGTTCTTTTTTCTGAAGATTCATTATACACTTTTACATTAAAATTAAGGTGCATAGTGTTGTTATACTGACTTGTCCCATGTTACGAGTTAAACTTGAAAGGATTTCGTAAAAGCTGTTTTTCTGTCACAGAAATAGTGTTTTTGAATGAACAGTACAGTAGCGGCATTAAATCAACTGATAAACCAGAAGTGATTATGCAACCAATCGAAAACAAAGTAAAAGACCAGCAGCACTTAATGAATTATTTAACGAGCAGAAACGGAGAGGAGCTTTGACATCAAGCTGCTGTGTGTTTCTGCCTAGCACCGAACATTATGTGTTTTTATCATGTTTCATCAGTATGTTCACAGCAGAACAGACCCGCGGCCCAGCAGCTGGTCTAAATGTCAGCGTGTTGCACATTCATCAGACACAGCTCAGCCTCATGTCCGACTGTGGAGCTGCTGGTCAGCTCAGCTCTTCATTTGCTCTGCTCTTCTGTGTGTAAGGACCGTCAGCTCGGTGTCTGGAGTGCGCTGGACGACTGATGATGAGCGGCTGTGATCGTGACTTACAGGAACGAGGGAAATCACTTCTGATCAGTGTGATGGAGAGACTGCTGTGTTCTTACAGTTATGTATTGCTTGTTTGTAACCCTATAAATTCTACTGTATCATATCTGACACACAAAGGCATATCAGAGGTCTCTAAATGATCAACAGGAAAAAAACACACATAGTTGAGTGTTCTCTCCAGTAAAAGCTCTTTTAGTGTAATTGTACAATTGTCTTTTTGCTGTCAAATCTTGACTGATTTTTCTCAGAATAACTGCAGTCATATTTCCAGATGAACACTTACTGGACTGAAGCAGCTCAGCTTTACTTGATTCTCATCAATCATTTTCTAGAAAAATCAGTGCGTCTCAAATCTGATCATCAGGATCTTTCGAGGAACGCTTTTTTGTTCATCTCTCAATCATTGTTTTGCATAGCATTGTTTTTTTTTTTTGTACATTTGAGCACCTATTCTCACTATATCAAACTACATGAGCCTTAAAAGCCTGAAGTATCAAATATGACAAAATATCAAATATGGCTTTATAGGGTTATGGTAATGCATATGCAGCAATCATTTAGAAATGTCTATTAGCAATTTTTTAACCCATCCTGCTTATTATATTTATTGACATTTTACTTCAGCAGGTCTAACTGGCAACAATTAAATCCCAAAACTGTGCTTCACATACACTTCACTTCACTTTTCTGGCTTGTTGTTCTGGCGTCTGAGAGCGTCTGTCAGTGAGTCGCTTCTGGAGAGTCAAACACTGGCACATTTTCTTGGTTGTAGAAGTATTTTTTCTCATTTATTTTCTTCAGATTATTCCTCAAAGTAATTAGTTCTGATCGATGAACCAAAGCTCCAGATGAACCACAGCATTATAAACGTGCAGCTTAGATGAAAGCTTTGGTACAAGTTCTACCAGGAAGACTTAATGCTATGTCACATTATATAATTAGATCTGGCCAATCGTCATCCTACACGAGGAATATATAAGCTCTCTATGCACCCTTTCCTGTGTTTGCAGATACTGATGCTGATGTTCCCCTCCATCCTCCCCACCAGCACCAGGTTGGCCCTGTCCATGCGGGCGCAGGCTCCGCTCATGTCTTTGTCTTCGGCAGTACTAGCTGGAATCTACGACTTCAGATTCAAGCTACGGATGGGGCCTACGCCAAAGAATACTGTTTATATAAATTGGTTTTGTTAAATAAATACTTTGAGTCTTAATTTCATCTCCCGAGTCTTTCTGGTAGAACTGAACAGTTACTGCTGAATCATTCTGAACATCCAGGCTTGACGACACGTTTATGATTTCTCTGGCTGCTGTGGTGCTGCAAGATCATTATGATCAAGCGCTTTATGATTTCAACCCCACAAAAAAGTGTATGAAGAGAAGAGAAAAAAGACAAAGATACAGAGTGTGGACTGAACATCTTTCAAGAAGGAACGACCTACTCTTCCCCTGATGCACTGCGAACAGCATCATCAACTCATACTGAACTCTCATACTCTCTGAGTAGGTACTTCTTTTGAATAAGGAATTACTTCAATACCGTTAAAAATATTATATATAGTATGACCGTGCAGCGAATGTAATCCGGATGTCCTATATTCCTCATGTTGTTACTGTCATGTGTCAAAGCATCTCTCCATTTTTGATCTTTAAATATTAAATGCTGCTAGACTTTTACTTTGTTTTTGATTGCTTACAATCATGCTTTTGATTGGAGAAAGTAGATGTGATTTGTAATTCAGGAAGCCATCGATTGCACTGACAAATGACACGCTTCACCTTTAAAAGAGCCGGTCGAATCTCTGCATGCCATCTGTGAGGTCAAAAGATCTGTGCTCATCGGACTCATCTCAACACACACACACACACACACACACTGATCTCAGTGCATGCTGGGAGCTGCCAGATCGGTGGCAATCATCTTAACCTCTGACCTCACTTCCTGTGTAGAGCCTGACATGAGTGCTGTGCTTCACAAGAGCACCAGGACAGGACAGAAACCAGTGCTTGAAAACATGAGCTTGTTCTCATCATACATGTGCTTCATGTTTAGTGTGAGAATTCAGAGTGATACACATGTTGATTTGAATGAACGGCTCTGTTCAGAGCCACACAAACATCTACATGCCATCAGGCTCTTTAAAGGAGAACTCTTCTGATCTCATCCACTGTACTGTAAATAAAGCTGGCCAACCAATAGGATTCACGCTTCTTTCCTGTGTTTTAAACTTTGGTCTGAACAGACAAATTGCACGTGAAATTCAGAGCAGACCTTGAGTTCGCTGAAAAAAATCTAGACTAAAAGCATAAAAACATTGGTCTTCAGCAACTGTCCTGCTTTACTCCTTGAGCTCAGTTGAGCAACTCAACTCTGTGTTTGCGTTAAAGTCATTTAGCTCTTTTTAAAAGCATAATTTACTGAGGTTAAAATGGGTTTTTAATAAAATTTAGAAAAACTTACTTTTGACAGAAATTTCAGTTCCTATAATTCACTGGGCTTGATCTGATTCTGGGGATACAAAAATGCAGAAGATTGATCTGTACTTTTAATAAAGTCATTTGTAGTCATTTTCAGCACAATTTTTGTATTTTTATATAAAAACTGAAAGCTGGTGTATAATGAGCACACTTGTTGACTGCAGCTCTCCGAGATCTGACTGAGCTTCTGATCTGTGTTTGTGAACTGCATCATGTGTGTGAACTGAAGATGTGTGTGACGGGAGTCGAGGAGTGTTTCTGGAGGTCTGTATATTTCTAGTGGTCCTGATGACAGAGATCGGCTGCTTCAGGTGTGTTTGATTATGGAGCTGAACCAGCAGCAGGCTGGATTACACTGCATGACTTTTGCAAAGACTCTCGCCTCAATTCACAGTCTGGACGAGTTGACGCTGGTTGCCAAAAGTCAGAGAAAGTCTATTTTAATTGACAGACTTCACAGAAAATCATGCAGTGTGTGATGGGTGCAGTCTCTGATATTTTTGCTTCAGACTTTGATTCCATCTACTCAGATATGTTTGATATTTCAAGCTGATCTCAGAACACATATTGTTTTCATTTGTCGTGCATCTTATATTAACATGGCATGAGTTTGTTGCTTTCAGAACAACTTGAAAGTCTTGTAGGATGTGATCTTCAGTCGTTTACTGTGTGATGGCCAGTTTTTCTTTGTAAGCCTTTACAATGTCTGCCTACATGGCAAAAAATGATTTTCTTACTCAATATTTTTGTCTCATTTTCTAGTAACATTCTTGAAACAAGATGCATTTACTTGAGAAGCAAAATGACTTGTCTTTTTTTAGTAAAATTATATCACATTTTTGCTCAAAACAAGAACAAATATCTGCCAATGGTGTAAGAAAAATAATCTTAATTCAAAGGGAAAACAATATTATTTTTCTTGCCCCATTGGCAGATATTTTTGCTCATTTTAAGGAAAAAAAAACCTTGATACTTTTTTCAGAAAACAAGATTTAATATCTTAAATCATTTTGCTTTGCTGTAAATGCATCTTGATTTAAGAATATTTAGATATTTGTACTGGAAAAAAGACAAAAATACTAAGAAAATCTTTTATCATTGTCTAGTTTTTAAAAATCTGTTCAGATCTGAAAAGTTATATATTCCAGCCTCGAGAAACACATTCATTTTGCTCTGATAAACCTGTGGGTTTGTGTATACCTATGAGTAGTAACCTTTGTTGAAACTGTACTAATGGCGGTGCATTGGCCTGAGTTTGGCATCTTGTGGTATTTGTTGAGTTTCTGTGGTATTTCAGTTCCTCCTCAGTTCTGCAGATGATCTTTGTTGAATACCGCATCTGGATTTCATTTACACTTATACACTTATTTATCTAACATACATACTTAGTTTACACTTTGAATTTGCACATACTATATCTGTACATACAAAACTGTCTATTGTAATATACCTGTACATACAACTGTCAGTTTGTATATTGTTATTCACTATTTACTTGTTCTATTTTTATTTTGTTTTTTAAATTCTTTTATTCTCTGTGTTTTTGTCTTGTCACTGTCATTCTGTTACACTGTGGAGCTTCTGTCACAAAAATAAATTCCTCGTATGTGTAAACATACCTGGCAATAAAGCTCTTTCTGATTCTGATTCTGAAAGTTTTTCTGGTCAAACCTGTGAAAGACGAACACACTCATTGCTCAGAGTGTTTCTCACCCACACCATGAATCACTGTAACAATGATCACTGTCATGACATTAACGGCAACAGATCAGCCTAACATGACACTCTGTTGTTATTGTCCATTCATGGATGAGCTCTTCTTTTAAAGCTATTGCCAGATGACACCCAGTGTGAAGGGTTTCTGATTGGGGTTGATGCAGGAGGACGAGAGCTATGTATGCACTGTACAGTCTCAACGACTGCGATGCTTACCATGTTTGGTCTTTCACTCCAGAGCTCTGGTTTTTATAAGGCACATCTGCTCCACAACCCTCTGATTTATATCTGCTTACAAAGTCAAGCCAACCTTTAGCGCTCCAGGGCTCGCCCTCCAACTCTGTGATTTAAAACTCGTTCAGACAGACAGGGACTCTCCCGTTTCCATTGCTTTTGACTCTCTGTCGGACTGGAAGACGTCAGGAATATGCAGCACAGCGGCAGCATCTCATCTTTGACTCGTGGGGTATCTTTCATGTCTATCACCGTTCAATCAAGTGTTTGCCACGAATGAGATTCTTGTCTGTCCACACACCTTTGTCTGTGATTGAACTGAAGAGCGCACACCCGTCTACTCTCTTCATGTTCCATTTTCCAGTCATTCCGAGTATCCATGGCAACACGGAACATCAAGGCATTCTGTGTGTGTGTGTGTGTGTGTGTGTGTGTGTCTAGTTGAGCCTGGTGAGAGTTAATCTCCTCCATTCACGTTTTCTTTAGCTCTGGCAATCACACGTTCCCTCTCTAGTGCTGACGGCAGTTTTCCGGTCACTTCCGTTGACTTCTAAATCTCCTTCTCTGCTCATGCACTCTGTTCTCCTGCGTTCACTTTAACAGGGTGTCACACACCTAATGTTTGCCCCAGTTTGGCTGGAATAATTTAGCTTATTGGGACCCCAGGGTACAGCTGGTGATTGAGTGCAAGCGTTCAGACGGGGACAAAACAAACTGTTCTGTGCACAGACAGGTCTGTGGGTCAGAGAGCGAGACTTAACATGGACATAGATCATAAAATGGGCTGTTTGACCAAACATCTCATAGTTCAGCAAATAAGGTCAGCATTTGTTACTCTAGATCTGTGACTGTTTTCTGTGGAACACAAAAGAAGATGATCTGGAGAATGAAATGGTTAACTGTTCTCCTTGCAGTTGCAATGAATAGGGACTGGAGCCTACAAGCTTCCAAAAGCACACAAAAGTACAGTTTGGAAAAATTATGATTTTAAATGAAGTCTTTTCTGCTCACCAAGGCTGCATTTATTTGATCAAAAATACAATAAAAAAGTAAAGATGTGAAATATTATTACAGTTTAAAACAGCTGTTTTCCATGTGAATATGTGTTAATCTGTAATTTATTTCTGTGATGCACAGCTATATTTTCAGCATCATTACTCCAGTCTTCAGTGTCACATGATCCTTCAGAAATCATTCTAATATGCTGATTTGCTGCTCAAAAAACATTTCCGATTATTATCAATGATGAAAACAGTTTTGCTGATGAATATTTATGCAAACACCATGATATACTACCATACAAATGTTTCGGGTATATGTGTGTTTTAATAGAAATTAATACTTTTATTCATCAGAATGCATTAAATTGATGAAAAGTGACAGCAAAAACATTTATAGTGTTACCAAATACTTTTGAGCTTTATATTGTTTTTAACATTGACAATAATAAGAACCATTATTAATAACTGAGCACCAATTCAGAATGAATAATTACTGTTTTTACTACATTGTTGATCAAATAAATGCAGCCTTTGGTAAGCAGAAGAGACTTTGTTAAAAACCAAATCAAAATGGTTCCAACATTTTGACAAGTAGTGTATTGAGCGTAATAAATATAATGAATAAAAAGTAATCCACATGACTTCTGCACAAGTCATGCTATAGCAGATTTAAATCATTATTCATTGAAAATCATCCACTCCAGTGAGCTGTACTGAACCAGATCACTCAAAACTAGATCCGTCTGATTCATGAATGAATCACTCACACTGGTGAACCTGAGATCCAAAGACACTGCAAAGATCCAGAACCAAGCAAACAGTTCAGTATATTAATGAATCCAACACAGCTGCTTCTCTCATGAACTGATGATTGCATCAAAGAGAGCTGGAGTGGTCAACATTAATCTGTGAATAAATCTATAGTAAATCTATTGTGCAGAGCTATATTAAATTATTATTTTTTTTTACAGTGCTTATACTACACGTTCTTTTGCATCTTGCATTGCTTCATTGTAACTGCATGGAAAAAAGCAACCAACAGCACTTCTCAAAGGTTTTTGAAGTTCTACAAACACGTTTGGATCGACAATAACAGTGGGCATGCTGGTGTGTGAACTGTCTCTTTAAAGGCTCTTGACGCAGGAGCTGGTTGGAAACTACGGTTGTGCAGCAGCATTAACTACTGAGCAGCAGCGCAGTGACTCAGTGACCGCCAGCGTTTCACTGTATCTCAGTGTGAACCCACCATTAATACAGCTGGATTAGACGCCTGTTGATTTCTTCAGAAGACCGTTATGATGTGTGAAATACTCTGCCATTAGAGGCGGCGCTCTGAGAACTGAATGATCATTTACTAATCTGTTATTGTGCTTTTATGCACAGATGAAGCAGTGAATAAACCCCACCACAAACACACACTCATATTGGTATGTTTTTTTTTTTTTGTTTTTTTTGTTTTACAGGTGTAATGGTTTTTCTACTGTACAAACTGTATTTTCCAACCATAACTCTACACCTAAACCTACCGCTCACACAAAACATTCTGTACGATCCATGTATGATTTATAAGCTTGTTTCCTCATGGGGAAAATAAAATGTCCCCACAAGGACAAGGATTTTTGGTGACATTTTGCCCTATAGGGAATACCTGAACCACACACACACACTTAACGTATTGCTCTCAGAATACCCAGCATACCCTTCAGATTATCCAAACTTTAAAGTGATGTAAAAACAAACAAGCAAATACAAAATCAAAAAATGAAGGAGACAGATTGCTTCTGTGGGAAATGCGTCCTGTCCTCCCGTGTGCTGGATGAGTTAGTTGACCGGTTTAATGTGAGTTTTGTGTGTTATTAGAGGTCATGGTTGGAAGTGTGCTGTAGAGTTAAATGATAATCAGGTTTGAGGATCTTGAATAAATTATGCAAAGCGTCCAGATGTAATTAATTTGTCCTTCAAGCTTGCCTTCTCTGCTTTAATCAAGATCAGAGTCAGCAGTCAATCTGAATGAGTTTACAGGCTCTGTGTTTGATGCAGAAGTGGATTGTGTTTGTCATCATGACTCATGACTGGCTGCACACAGAACCAGCAGTCGCTGTTTAATACTAGGGTTAATGTGACGATGAGTTCACACAGTTCACGCTGCATTATCGTCTGCTGACACTGCATTCAAAGTCATGCTAGTTCATCTTAGTTGTTTACATCTTTTTGGATTGATGTTATTTTGCCAAAAGCAGTCCCAAAATGTTCAATGTGACTGTGGTGTAAATGTCCAGTTTCAACATCACTGTGCTCTGATGATAACTAATAAATAATGGGACATACAGCCAGCTTTATTTTACTAAAACACATTATTTACCCTGTTTGCATCTGCATGTATGTTACACATTTTTCCTGTTTTAATGTCATTTTTTTTTTTTTACTGTCCATCTACAACACTTGGGTAGATTTTGTCTTGAATTTCCCGTTATTTCCCTTGTCCATCTTCTATTATATTTATTGTTTTTTTTTAATGCAACGATAAACTGCATTTGAAGTAAATCATTCCATAACCATCAGGTGTTTAGGGAATGAACTGATTTGCCATCTGCAGTGAGATGAACTTGTGAAATGTCATAAAAGTCTGCAGATTACAGAATTTGCTGTGGTTATATTTGCTAGTTATGGCCAATGTTAGAAATTTTTGCACTGACCTTATGGTTATAAATTATTCATTTTTGTTTAATTAAAATGTATGAAAATGAGTGACAAGGCACACCAAAACTGAGTTTTCTATTAAAATCTAATGATTTAACTAATAGTGCTTTAATATTAAGCTTTAGATGACAAATAACTGTTGACACTGGAAGGCTGTAAGCACACATTTAGGACTGGGTTAATCATGCACTTTTAGTCATCTGTCCTGTCATTGTGCTGAAACATGAGCTGCTTTGGTGTTAAACTAAACACTGAGTCATTTCATTGGCTGCTTGTTTTGCAGTATGCCATATGGACAGTTATATTTAGCTTTTTGAGTTCCACTCCTCACTGAAAGTGAGTTTTTGGCAGCACTTTATAACCATAAGCAGTTGGTTTTTGACAAGCAAATGATTGTAGAGAAATCTCTCCAGATGAGGCGGTGCTGGGCCGTACGCACAGCTCAACAGGCCCACGAGGGTCTCCTTTAACACTGATTTTATAATGATCCCCCTGTGGCTGCTGAGATGTTTGCTGCGGCGCTCCAGTGTTTATTGTTACTGCTGCTGGTTTATGGGTGAGCTGTTAAGTGGACATTTGTGAACATAATGGTGAAATGTTTAAAGAGCTGAACGGACTGGACAGATCCTACTGAAACTGAGACGCACAACACTGCTATTAACAACAGCACATGTGAAGAGAGAGCAGCAGTTTCTGCTTCAGGCCTCAGGTGGAGAGTAAAGCTGGACAGGCTGATTACTGTTTGGACTTCAGTTCTTAAGTAAGTAACTGTAGGGGACTAAACACAATTACTGTTTTAACAACAGTATTAGTCATAACCGCTAATGCTCTAATGTTCAGACTGGAGAGTCTGTGAGACCATCAGCATGAGACTCTTATAGTCGTGGGGCCTTGTTTATAAAACGTACATATGCACAGATTTGACGCTAATATCCACGCCAACGTTCATGTTTGATGTGAAAAAGTGCTTAGTGCCACATCAGGGTCTAGACAGACATTTGCATTTTTCGGTGTCTGAGTACTGCAGGTATTTAGAAATGTAAAGGTAGGGTAGACGATTTCAGAGAGGCTAGCAATAGCAAGCTAGTTTTGAAAGCATAAGATTTCACCCTCCCTGCAAATCACTCTCCAAAGCCACGCCTCCTCCAAAACACCCTGCCTTTCAGCAGTTCTTGACTGGCACTTGTTATATGTTAATAACATTAACTAGACAGAGTTTACATGCGGACATCTGAGTTGCGCACAGTATCAGGATCATTTGTGATTTATAAATTTCACATCTAGAAGAGAGAAGTATGCATGTTTTTTTGTGCACACGTACACACATTGGAGAAATGATTGTAAGGTCAAATGTAGGACAGTTTCTATGCAACATTTTATAAACGAGGCCTGTGATGTGTAAACAAGTAAAATGCAGGTTACTTTCTGAATTATGTTGAAATATGTCAAACTGTGTAGCTGTTTTAAGAAATCTTTCTAGATGTATTTGTCATTCTCCACCTCCTTGTTTTCACTGTTTTCAAAGGGATTGTTCATATAAAAATGACTCCCAAAAATTACATGACATCATATCATTCCAAACCTGTATGAAGATATTTTGAACAATGTTAATATGCATGTTTTGTCAGTGAAAGTCTGGTCACAGTTTATTTTAAGGTCCATTTCTCGCCATTAACAAATCATTAATTATGACCTCAATAAACCCCTAATGTGCTGCTTATTAATAGTTAGTAAGTTAGTTGTTAAGTTTAGGTATTGGTAGGATTAGGGATGTAGAATATGGTCATGCAAAATAAATGCTTAATAAATACTAATAAACAGCCAATATGTTAATAATAGGCATGCATATAAACAACTAGTTAATAGTGAGAATTGGTCCCTATGCTAAAGTATTACCGAAAGTCTTTCATTCAGGTTTAAGTGTGATTTTATTGATTTTGATTGCTTATTTCACATCATGTTCGTGATGATGGTTGTTTGTAGGAACACTGGCTTTCTGGAGGCAGCGCAGTTCAAATGACTAACAATATGACACAAGTGGAGTCCTGCTGTGGAGTCCTGCTGCTGTTCTCAAGAGCTCTCAGGAGATCTCTGGCTCGCCTCCCACTTCACACTCCTCTGTCACCTCCTCACTGAGTAAATAAATGCGTCGCCAGCACTGATCGAATGCATTTAGAAGAGCTGCCCGTGATAATGGCCTGTTTAGGTCTCCATGGAGACCAGATCAGCATCCGTTGGAAGGACCGCATCTGCATCCTTCATCATGTGAATGCTTTACAGTGACTACAGTGCAGTGAGTTTCAGTGAAGAGCTTCTTCTGCCACAGGCGGGTTTGGATCATGTACTGTATTATGACTATTTATTTTCTACATGTCATAACAATAATAAAGTCATCAGGACTAAAAAAATAACACATATGAAAGAATGGGGAATTAAAACACGTTGAATAAACTTTCTAATATCCAAACATTCCTAACATTCTTTATCCAACAGTGTTTAAGAAAGAAATGTCATTTCTGTGCTACTACACTGAAAAAAGGGTATTCACAAATTGCTAGTGAATTTGCACAAATAGTTACAAAGAAACAGCAACACATTAAATTAAAACTTTGAAAAAAAAAAAACCTCTTTCTAAAACCTTTTAAAATAATCTTTGTTTTATACACTATTTCAAAAATGGGTAACATTTTAGAATACTGTTCCATCGTTAATGAATAACTATACAGTAACAAATTAGTAGTTATTAGTAGTTCTGAAGGAACTACTTGGATCAGTATTCTAAAGTGAATAACATGATTATTCTCTAGTAATGACTGAAATCATTGTAAGCTTTTGAGAGTTTAGTAAAGTATTGGATAGTAATTATCACTATCCTTCTAGTAGTTACTACATCCTTCTAGAGGAATTACTAATTTTTTTGGATCAGTATTCTAAAGTGAAGATCACAGTAACTCACTAGTAATGATTTAAGTGTTATCAAATCTTGCAAAACGAATTACTAACCAGAACCTTACAAAAACTGATTAAAAAAGTTTACAATGATTTCAGTAATTAATAGTGAGTTATCATGATCTTCACTTTAAAATACTGATCCAAAAAATTAGTAATTCCTCTAGAAGGATGTAGTAACTACTAGGAGGATAGTAATAATTAATAATAATAACACGATTGAGGTGTTTTGTTGTTGGATGTAATAATGAACATAGCAGTCCTTATTTACTCCCAACATCTGAGCCGCTGAAGACGCAGTGGATTAACGTTACTTTCGTTTTTGAAAGGAATGCGATGATCCCCGATCTGCTTAAATGCGTCTATGTTCACGCAAAGCATTCGCGATCCAGCTTCATCTACAGAAGAAGTGAGTATAAGAGTTTTTTATGAATCTTTGCAAATCACCTTTTCTTGCTAGTTAGCCAGTTTTGCGGCTAAAGTAAACAGTACTGCTTGTCACCTCACGGAAGAGAGGGGCGGGATCAGCAGAGCTCATTAGCATTTAAAGCAACAGCTGATTTTGACATGGTAAAAAAGGTGTTTTTACACTACCATTGAGAAATTTTAACCAAAGTATGATTAAGACTTTTGATTAAGACCCTAAAGAATCATATCAACTTGTGGAAAATGGACATCCAATGACCCCTTTAAAGTTGCTAATAGTGTATACAGCAGGATGGGACTGGCTGTGAATATCAAGAAAACAGGAGCCTCATTTATAAAATGTTGTGCAGAAACCATCCTAAATTTGATCTTACGATCATCTCTCGAATATGCGTACGTGTGATTCATAGAATGAATGTACGAACAGAAAACATGTGTACACGTCTCTTTCAGATGTGAAATCTATGAATCGCAAATGGTTTTGAACTTGCGCGCAACTGAATGGTTTCAGCTCTCTGCCTTGTACACGACTCATAATTAATGTCACTAACATATAAAAGATCACCAATCATCATAATTTAGAACAGCAAGCTGCAAGAATAGCTTACATTTTCAAAAACCTGCAGTACTCCAACACGAAAAATGCATACGTCTGCTCAGACCCTGATGTGACGCTAAGCACTTTTCCACGTCAAGGACAGTTTTTACAAATATGAGCATTTGCGTGGATTTAAGTGTACACACACTCTACGATCAAATCTGTGCGCACGCAAGCTTTATACATGAGGTCCCTGAAGTTCAATGCTCATCAGATCCTCCACAAAACCTTCAGTATTCACTATTCATGAATCCCCATTCACTATCTGCCATACTTCAAATACCTTGGGAGTTATTTTTGTTGGGACTGTAGCATGGATCAAGATATTCAGTAGAGGATCAAACAGGCTGCATCAACATTTCGAAGACTGAGAGTGTTCAGAGTGTTCAGCAACACCAATTTACATCTACACGCTAAGATTTTTGTTTATCAGGCAATCTATATCCCCACCCGCCTATTTGAGTGTGAAACATTGATTATGGCTCGACACGTGAAGATATTGAATTCCTTCCACATCATGTACCTGCAGTGCATCCTCAAAGTGACATGGCAAGATTGAGTGCCACATAACTGCTGGAGTATAGAAGCAACCATAATACTTTACCAACTGAGATGGCTTGGTCATGTTATCAGAATGACAGCAAATCGGCTTTCTTCAGTTCGATGATGATGACTCGATGGTACATGGCTTGATAGTACAAGCCGGAAGGCCTGCCAAGAGAGAATTACAATAGTTCAGTTTGGAGAGAACAGGAGCTTGGACAAGGAGTTGTGTGGCCTGCTCTGATAGGAAGCGTCTGATCTTCCTAATGTTGTATAAGGCAAATCTGCAGGACCGGGCCATTGATGCAGTATGATCTGTGAAGCTTAACTGATCATCAATCACAACTCCAAGGTTCCTGGTTGCCCTGGAAGGAGTTATGGTTGATGAACCTAGCTGTATTGAGAAGTTGTGATGAAGTGCTGGGTTGGCTGAGACCACAAGCAGTTCTGTCTTAGCAAGATTGAATTGAAGGTGATAGTCCTTCATCCAGTCAGTAATGTTTGTCAGACAGGCTGCAATGCGAATAGCTACCATCAGATTATCTGGTTGGAATGAGAAGTAGAGTGGAGTGTCATCAGCATAACAGTGATAAGAAAAAACATGTTTGTGAATGACAGATCCTAATGATGACATGTAGATGAAGACGAGAAGTGGTCACAGCACTGAGCCCTGAGGAACACCAGTAGCAAGAAGTTGTGACTTAGAAACCTCACCCCTCCAAGACACCCCGAAGGACCTACCTGAAATTTAAGACTTGAACCACTGGAGTGCAGTTTCTGAGATGCTCATCTTCATGAGGGTGGACAGGAGAATCTGGTAGTTAACTGTGTCAAAAACAGCAGAGAGATCCAGGAAGATAAGTACTGAGGATTTGGAAGTTGCTCTTGCCAGTCTCTGGGCTTCAGTAACCGAGAGCAGGGCAGTCTCAGTTGAGTGGCCTCTTTTGAAACCAAAGAAGAGAAGGTTTTGAAAAATGTGCAAGAACAATTGTTAATTTTGTGGTAGTATGTTGTTTTAGCAGTGGAGACATTTGCAGAGAAGGAAAAGAGGAGTGACTGATACAAACTAAGGTCAGTAGAGGTTTTTTTTAATTGCGCCACTCCCTCTCTGCAGCGCTGTTCACAGAGATCATCGGACAGCCAGGGGGCAGAGGGTGCTGGTCTGGATGAAAGGGGGCAAAAGTTGTCTAAGCAAGATGTTAGAGTGGAGCAAAGCGTGTCAGTAGTGTCCAGTGCTGAAAACTGAGAGGGTGGAGGAAGTGAGGATGAAACCATAGTGGATAGGCGGGAAGGAGAATGTGAGCGTAGGTTAGGCTGAAAGGTGACCTGTGAAGGAGTATGTGTTATTAAGTTTAGGTATTGGGTAGGACTAAGGGATGTAGCGCGACCAAAAGCCACATTACATTTTGCGTTCTGACGAGTCACAAGCCTGTAATGCATTGAAGCAGCGCAGTATCTTCTTTTGACTAGTGAAGTAAAGTGACGTGTGGCCAAGTATGGTGACCCATACCCGGAATTTGTGCTCTGCATTTAACCCATCCAAGTGCACACACACAGTAGTGAACACTAGGGATGTGCCCGAATCCGAATACGGTATTCGGAAAAGTAAAGGTGTGTACTACGGTAACCGTAAAGGGAATAAATACGATACATACGACATACAAGAAAATATATATTTCAGTGGTTTCTCTCACAATTATATCATTGGGTAATTATCCTGTATATAAATTGCGGGCATCAGGGAGCCGTTATTAATATGCGGGACATTGAAATCACTTACGAACGTGCGTTTGCTTTTTACTTTCACGATCACACGTAGCCTACTTTACTATGGAGCGGCACAACTTACCACACATTTCACAAGATGAGATGTTTGCCAGTGGTGCAGGATCTGTAAATCATTCGACATCGTCCTATCGGTCATCTATCCTTACCTCTCTCTGTTTATGTGGTAAGCGAAATTTTATGTACTGTAATGTAACAGGCTACTGCTAGCAAGCGGCTCCGTAGAACGCATTATTCATTTTCCGTGCCTTTCTGAATACGGATTCACTATTCGGGCACATCCCTAGTGAACACACACCGTGAACACACACCCGGAGCAGTGGGCAGCAGTGTGGGGTTCGGTGTCTTGCTCAAGGGTCTCACCTCAGGGTGGAAGAGAGTGCTGGTTATTCACTCCCCCCACCTGGTTATTCACTCCCCGCCACGACTGCCACAACTTTATCACAAACTGAATTTGTTCATTACCGCCAAGTGTGGGGATATCACGCATCTCCCGGCTTTACAGTCTGTCCACTGACAAGAGATCGTGTGATGATTTTTCAAAGGATGTACAGGAGAGGATATTTCACATGAATTAACTGTAATTTATGCAAAACAAAGATTAAAATGTCTAAGTTGAAGACTTAAAGCACATACAAGAGGTGAATAATAGCCTTTTTAAACTGATTAATTTTTCTTCTTTATTGCACTCTAGATCAAATGTCTATTTTACATTGATGAACGGTCATAATATAATCTGTCCCCCCACAGTTTTGTAGTGAACACTAATCGAACAGAAAATAAAATTGCGATATAGTAGTGTGCTTATCATTTGGCAAAAGATAGTTGTGACGGGATTCCACACAAAGTGCAGAGTTCACGCGCGCAGCTGATGATTGACGTCTCAGAGTGTTTCCATTCACAGTAAGTAAATACTGCATGTGCTGAGTTTAACCTGCTTATTTTACGACTCCTCTGTATCCAGTTTAAGTTGCATATATTTTGTTCTTGCACTGATGTTATGTTAGTAAAAATTTTGCACTTTGACAGTCAGTTTGAGATGAGAGGTGCATCGGACAGTTTACAAAATCAAACAACTGGGACAATTTTTGTCATTGAAATGGCTTGGAAAAAGTATCCCAATCAATCTGAATTCACCATACTCTTTGAAATCATGATTGCATTACAGTATGTTGTTTTAAACCCGAAATATTTACTTTTAACTTCATTATATTTTACTTATAACTTTATTATAATTCTTCATTAGGAATTATTTAGTTATTTGTAATGTTAATTGTAAAAAAAAATAAATAAATAATAATAATAAAAAAAAAAAAAAAAAGTAGTTTCAATATAGCTAGTTATTTTTTGATAGTAACTTGTAGTGTAGCTAGCTACTTTTTCAGAAGGGTAGCTTGAATGTAGCTTAACTACTTTAATTTACGAGTAGCTTGTAGCTGGTCAAGCTACAGTTTCAAAGTAGTTTCCCCAACACTGAGAATAAGACAATTAATTAATATGTGCTTTATACGTACTAATAAACAGCCAATATGCTAGCAATATGCATGCTAATAAGCAGCTAGTTACTAGTGAAAATTGGTCCCTAAACTAAAGTGTTACATTAACTGTGTCTTCAGGGAAAGCCGGAGACTAATTTTCAGTCTACTGCAGTTTAAATAGCACAGAATTTACAGTACAGCAATCATCTTCTATGAAAACTACAAAACAAAAAATAACTTTATAAAGGTCTAGGTTTCATCTAAAAAAATAAACACACAACAGAAATGACAGTGGTGAGAAAACAGCAGTTAAGATCATAGTGATGTGCGTATGTTTGCACCAGCTCTGCAGTCACGTTGATTATTTATAAAACACTTTATACATATAGAGGACCACTGTCCTGTAGAGTTCAGCTCCAACCCCAATTAAACACACCTGAACCACTTCCAAACAGGTGTGTTGAGGCAAGCTGGCCCTCCAGGACTGAGTTTAGACACCCCTGCTTTAGAGCAAGCAGCTTAACAGTATTAAACATGAAAAACAGTGTCAGTGTTGGTTTCAATTAAAATTACAACTTTGGTTTCATCTCTAAAACAGTTCTCAAATGTGTTCATGGTTTTACTGGCCTCTCATCTTGAAGGACTGAACCGAAGGAGAATATTTTCATGTCAAAGAAGGCGTGGAAACTGAGCCACAGCCACATGTGACATCATCACCACAGACCAATGGTAATTTGAAGGTCTAAACAGAGCAAACAGAGCTAAATTTTCTGGAAAGTATTCAAATGATTTCCAAACAAACTTTGTTTTGGCCTAATTTTATTTGAAATGATGTCACACCAGTTCATTCTTCAGTTTCGCTTGAAGTATGCACAGAAAATTCCCATACTGTGTTCAAGAACATATGAAATACTGTCAAAGCAGTTCAAGAATGAATCCTGCGTGAGTGAGTGTGTGTTGGGCAGGTGTCTGGAACAGCATGATGTAACTCTTGCATGTCAAATGAGAAACGAGTGTTGAGACAGTCAGCAGCTGTTTGTGGAGCCGGTGAGTTCGTCCACAGGAGATATGAGCTGAGGGACTGCAGAGAACAGATCAAACAATTCATTCATGATGAACCTGTGTTATTCGTTCACAGAAACATTTAGCAAATGTCAACTGAATGCTGCAATTTACATGAGAATGGCTTTACCTCATTCATGAAGGAGGCCTGGCTGACCGCTCTCTGATAATGATGACAGCTCCATTCTGCATGAGGACAGTAACTCGAGGTCAACAGGCCAGACGGAGGAACTGTAACTATGAGTTAATGGGTTTAAAGTCAATGTGTGCTTGTCAGATATTGGGTGACTGCTTTGTTAGACGCTAACGTCACCAAAGACAGTTTTTCTGTACCGACTGTCAGACTCGCTCTATTTGTACATCTCTGTCTCTCATTATGAGCTGTGAATCAGACTAATATGCATGGATGGCCTGAGCATGATATACTATGGAGTTGCATTATGCAGCTTTATATACTGTCAATGGCTTCACTAATGTACTCTGACAAGAAACATTGCTTTGTTCAGGACTCACACTGTGGGTCAAAGGATTCTTGGGATATTTTAGAGCTTAAGAAGATATTTAGTCTGTCTAATGTTACAGTAGAATAATATCAGCTGTTTTGAAAACGATCTCTCTGTGCTGTTTTTTTCTCAGGCTCTCCTTTAGTATCAAAAACTTGATCACCTGATAGTATCAAATACCTTGCATACACTAAATCAGAAACCATGACAGAATTAAATCATGGCAGGCTGTCCATTACAGTGACAAAGTTTTACAAAACAGCTTTATTTGTACAAAAAAAAACAAAAACAAAAACAAAAAAACAATAACTATGGTATTTGTAGTAAAACTGTGGTTATACAAACGGTAATCAATATGCTAAAAACCATGGTTACTACACTTTTACTATAATAAAACTATGGTTAATTTTCATAAGGGTAAGGCACAAAAGAGCAAGAACAGCTAAGAGTGATTAATGTCTGGGAGAAGATTTGTAATGAATAACAATTTAAATGTAAATCATAATGCTAAAGGAATAGTTCACCCAAAAATAAAATTTGCTGTTAATTTACTCACGCTCATGCCATTCGAGATGTAGGCGACTTATTTCTTCAGTAGAACAGTAAAGAAGATTTTTAGCTGAAACCGTGCTCCTTGGTGATTCATAAAATGCGGCCGCCTAGCTTTGAGAATAAAAAAAAAAAAAAAAAAATCTAGTTGAACCAGTTCACCAAATCGGACTGAACCATTTGAAACAGATCTATAAGTTACTCAATCAAAACTCACTTTCAGACAAACACTTGAATGAGGGGGCCAAATGAACATTTTATGGGTTCTCACTGTTTGTGTAAAAAGTTGAGCTGATAAAGACTAGTTTATTAACTTTATATGCTTTAGACATGTAAAATATCCATGTTTCACATCATAATGGGGTGCTTTAATATAATTGCATATACATCACATCATTACATGTTTGCTGGTGAATCAGTGTTTTGGACTAGTTCATTGAATCGAACTGTCGAACTGATTACAGGTAATAATGCTCTGGATTACAGGTAATAATGTTGGGAATAATGTTCAGGTTCTTGCACAGACTGATCATTTCGCTTCACAAGTCCTCAATATATCGTCAGGAGCCATGGTTATTAATTTTGTGTTGCTTGATATGTTTTTTTGTTTTTTTTTATTCTCAAAGACGGGCAGCCGTTTCAGCTAAAAATCTTCTTTTCTGTTCTGCTGAAGAAATAAGTTGCCTACATTTTTGATGGCCTGTGTGTGAGCAAATTAACAGCAAATTTTCATTTTTTGGGGGTGAACTATCTCATTAACAAACATACCAGCTTGACATTTGTGCTTTTAAATCCTCGGGTACACCTGCCCCATTGACTTCCACTGTAAGTGCATTACTGAAAGCATGATTTGTGTTTGTTTTCCTCTTAAGGCACCAGTGGAAGTGATTTGCAGCAGTAGTCCATAGAGCTTGTATTAGAGCAGAGCGTGTGTTGTATCTGCACTGTCAGACGTCAGAGCTGATGTTTTTCTCTCTTGGACATCATTCTGTAATTACAAGCACATGAATGCAGCAGCTATTCTTCCTGCACCGCACACGCCGCCTAATGGATCTCCTCACAGCTTTGTAGGAATAGCAGTAATTAAATGACAGATCGATTTTATAGTTATTATGAACAAGACAGGTGAGAAACAGCCTTCCTGATTTGCAGCTTTTTTAAATGTAGCCTGTGTGTTTGGTAACAGAGTAATGCAGCAGTTTCCCAGCAGTCCCAAACAAACAAACCCAGTGCCATTACCTGTCTGAGGAAAATATGAGCTTTAAAACATTCATGCCCAATGAAGTTTCTACTCATGAATAACTGAAAACAAATACAGACGTCGGAGGGCATGAATTTAGATTCAGCTCATCTGTGTGCATGTTTGCAGTTATTTCTGCAGTAAATATGAAGCTGGGGAAATACCCTTTAGAGATCTGGCAAGGTAAGCAACCTGCTGGTTGTTGCTTTGGTATTTCAGACACATTTTTGTTAAGGTTACAAATGCCTTGAAAACGTGGAAGAAAGGAAAACTGTGTGTCTGAAATGTATGACCCTGTTTCCAACTTCACTGTATTGAAATAATTAATTACCAAAAACATATTTATCTGTTTAGATTTTTAAGTGCAGCTTTGCTATTGCATAGTTTTGGCCATTACAATTAAATGTAACATTCCTTAAATGTTTGACACCCAGGAAATGAAAAAAAAAAAAAATAAATAAAATTACGTTTGATTTCTTGCAGTATTTTTTATAACAATAAACAAACTGTACACAGACATACCCAAAAATGTGGTAACAAGGTTGCAAAATTTCCTCCTAAAAATAAATAGAAAAAAGCTTATATAATAATCAGTTTGACCTCTTGACATTTATCTTAATTTTTAAAGAGCTTTATAATATTTTGTATGCAGAGATTCATACACCTTATTAATAAAAACAGACTGATCTGTGTGTCTGTTTATGGCCCTCTTTCCTCTTGTTAATAAGTGCTTTTTTATGATCCAGTCACAAGTGATCAGCTCTGAATACAGGTGTAAACAGGGTCTAAAACATTGGAGGTCATCAGAAACGCTTGGCATGTACTGGAAATGTCCATCCGTCCCGAATGTGTCCTGGACCATGTGAAGCTCCGCCTACTCACCTGTCAATCAAACACTGCTCAAATATTCCTAGTGAAGAGCAGCTTTAAAAGAAAACATCCTGGTTTAGAAAGTAGATTTGGGAAAATCACTCACAAACTTCACATGACAGGATTCTGTTATGCACTGACAAAGACATTTCACTTTGGATAAACCAGCTAAAATACAACCCCAAATTCTGGAAATGTTGGGACATTTTTAAAATTTGAATAAAATGAAAACTAAAAGAATTAGAATCAATGAGTTTATGATGCTGACAGAGGACAGATACTCATTAATGCATCAGTATGTGTTTATGGCAGCTGTGATTATGATTAGATATAGGCCTACAGCAGTTTGTACCAAAGGCCCAAAGTCTCTCAGCAGAGTCTGAGTCACGCTGGAGCCTGAGGCACGTCCAAACCTTTTCCTGAGTCAACACGTGTGCGCTTTGTGTTGAGTATTGCTCACAAAAAACTGACCTTTGCTTCAATTAAGTGTTCAGATCATGTACAATTTATCTTTGTTCCTTTGCATTAAAACAATGGCTTCATCTTTCTGACCTCACACAGCATGTTTTGATCGTGTGGTTTGAAGTAGTAGTTTCTCTTCATCAGTATTTCACCATATTTACACATACATTGGCCTAGAAGTTCAGCTGTTATCAATTTTTCTAGTGATCAATTTTTAAAGAACATATATTGGTCTTGATAGAAAAGTACACAATAGCAGCTGTCATATGTAAATTCATTTTTAAAAAACATCAAAACAGTAATATTGTGAAATAAGATTATGATTTATAACTTTTCAATGTGAATAAATTGTAAAATGTAATTTATTACTGATGCAAAGCTGAATTTTCAGCAGCCAAATATTGTTTGAAAATTGACTAATAATGTGCTGTTTTGTAATGATATTTACTGTAAAGCCATGTTTGAACTGACCTTCAGCCACAAAACACTTCGAATGATTGTTGCACCAACCATGGTTTGAAAGAGAAATGTACAGATACATACATATAATACATATTAACAGTATTAATTGTTAATTTTTTAAAATTGTATTGTGTGATTTATTACATGATGTATTCACATTTTACACACATCAGATTGTATTCTTTTGGGAAGAGCTGCTCTGTGGTACTTCGAGCCTTCAATCAGTGATTTATTGACAGTTTAGAAGAAACCGTTTCAAATGAAACCATAAAAATCAGCCAGAGAATGGACCATATACATTCAGAATGACTGTAATAGCAGCTATGACAGTAAAAACAATGGCTGTTGTGTCTCAGAGCATTATGGGATTGGACAGATCCAGTGCTGAGAGAGTTCAGAGACGCTCTATTGACACACTCGCTCTACAGTCTCATCTGATACGCTCTACCTGACACACTCGTGGGCTCCATACCTTGTTCAGATGGAGATTATTTCTGCGTGATTTTACGCAGCTCCCACAGGCAGTGAACACGTGATTTAATTGTGGTTTGAATTGAAAATATTCCTCCCATGTCTCAGGAAAAGCTTCTGGGCCAAACCGCTTCCTGTTTTCACATGGCATCTCTGATTTCACTCGAAGGAAGAGCAAAAGATGTTTTCAAAATCCTCTTCCATTTGAGCTCTGTGTGCTGTGTCACTGTAATCGTTTGGGTATAATGAAGGACTGTCTTGGAGAGATCGTCAGCACAGATTTAAGAAGAAAGAAAAGAGGCGAATCATGTGAACTGTTCAAAGGAGCCGTTATATACAACATGATCATTTTACTGCTGTTCAGACGTTTGGGGTCAGGAGGATTTCATAATGTTTCTGAAGGAAGGCTCCTCTGCTCACCAATACCTCATTATTTGATCAAAAATACAGTAAAAATGTGAAATATTATTACAATTTCAAACAGCTGTTTTTTATGTGAATATATTGTAAACTGTAATTTATTTCTGTGATCAAAGCTGAATTTTCAGCATCATTACTCCAGTCTTCAGTGTCACATGATCCTTCAGAAATCATTCTAATATGCTGATTTACTGCTCAAGAAACATTTCTGATTATTAGCAATGTTGAAAACAGTTGTGCTGCACAATATTTTTGTGGAAACCATGATACATTTTATTTTTCAGGATTCGCAGATGAATAGAAAGTTCAAAAGAACAGCATTTATTTGAAGTAGAAATATTTTGTAACAAATAAAAGTATTAATTTCTAATTTCTAAAAAAAAAACTAAGTGTAAGTTTATACGACTCAATAAATAAGTTGTTTTAATTGAACAATTTTTGATTTACATAAAACATTTGACACAAACTGTATATTATATACATATTATGTGGCAATGACCATGAAACAAGTGAACTTCCAATTCATCAGATTTCTTTTTTTTTTTTTTTTTAAGTTTTAAACTTGTCCTCAGTGAATTATTTGGCATCTGAATTCCTGAGTTTTATCCATGCAGTAATTCTTCTGCAGACGCTCTGCTGAGAAATAATTACCAAATAGGGCTTAAGAAATCTCATTTCTGCCTGTGACGGCTTCACCTCGAATAAACCTCTCCATCTCATGTCAGAACTCCAGAGCCTCGGAGTGCTGTGATTTCTCTCACGCTCAGCAGACAGCAGGCAATACGCTTATTTCAGAGGACGAGAGAAAAATAGTCAAACGTTAAGTCGGAGGTGTTGCAAATGTAGCTGCGAGCAGCTCTCAGAAAAACCCAACATGACTCTGAGATAAAAGACTGATCTACAGTACGAGAACAATCTCAACCTCCATCAACACAGACCCGCTGAGAGAATGAATCACGTCCACTCGCTGTCATCTCCTCCTTTATTTTTAAGAGTAAAAAAAGTGACAGATTGGAAACTAAACGCTAAACCAATGTTCATCATAGTACTGTTTACATGAATCGCGTCGGCATCAATACGGCCGAACTCAAGAAAGATCAGGACAGGGAGCATAAAAAGACACATTTTGTGAAAATACGCATCTGTGAATGAAAGGAAACTGAAAGGGCATGTTCTTCAGCAATATAACAAGGTGTGATTTCTCTAAGGCCACTGTGGCTGCTTATCTGAAGCATTATAGACATCAAACCAGCTCATATACATTTTAGTTCCCTCAAAAATCATACAATAAGCTTACTTCAGGCCGGCCTCGTGTCAGTATGAACTAATGTGTGTGTGTGTGTGTGTGTGTGTGTGTGAGAGAGAGATGTTCTGCTGGTTTGCACGTCAGTGAAGGTCTGTGTGTGTGTGTGTGTGTGTGTGTGAATGTGAGTGTGTGTGTGTGAGTGTGTGTGTGTGTAAGTGTGTGTGTGAGTGTGTGTGAGTGTGAGTGTGAGTGTGTGTGTGTGTGTGAGTGTGTGTGTGTGTGTGAGTGTGAGTGTGTGTGTGTGAGTGTGTGTGTGTGTGTGTGTGTGTGTGAGTGTGAGTGTGTGTGTGAGTGTGAGTGTGTGTGTGTGTGTGTGTGTGTGTGTGTGTGTGTGTGTGTGAGTGTGAGTGTGTGTGAGTGTGAGTGTGATTTACTTTGAGACGGTTGTGTGTGTCCATGAGCTTCAGTGTGGACTCCCTCTGACGGCCGAGTCGAGCTCGTGTCGGATCTTAGCTCGAATGTTTTCCTGTGCTAACAGTGTCTTTATGACCTCTACCTGCGTCTGCCTGCACTCTCTTTCCTGATCCATTCTGCTCTGAGCAAACGTGCACCCTACGGCACAAACAACACACACACATCATCATCTGACACACACGCATGCAGGGTTACACACACACAAACACAGCAGATCAAACAGCGTGCTCAGAGTTCATAAGTGATTCTGATGGCTCTGGTTTGGATCGGGCTTCAGGCCTGCAGTTCATGGGCAGTCAAACTGAGCAGTTCGCTGGGAAACAACACTGACAGACTCAAACGCCTCTGAACACTACAGCAGCGTTCTCTGAAGGATCCATCACAAATAAAGTCAAAGGTTTCAATTTATTTTGATGCTCCCTTTAACACATTCTGTTGACGGTAAGTAACATTACACCTACATATCTATTAAGTCTCACTAGAGTGTTAGTAGAGTATTAGTAGACTGGTAGGTTAGGGTAAGAATAAGTTGACGTACTTGCAAAGTTACTCATAGTCAGTAGAATGTTTGTTGGGAGACCATCACAATAAAGAGTTATCAGACATTAAGCACACAGTCTACTAATACTCTAATGAGAGTTAGTTGACCTGTAGGTGCAAAGTTACTTATAGTTAACAGTAGGGCTGCGACAATAAATCGATGCAGAATCGATTCCTGGATGGATTCTGAGATCTTCCGAATGCTTCGCGATTCCTCTGGAATCGATTCTGAGCTGAGATTTTAACAGCAGATGGCACTCTACTCTAGTTTTTATCCACACACTCAAATGCTGATGAAGAAGAGAGCTGAACAGCGCTTGTGTGTTCGGCTGAGTCTGTAATTTCACCTCGGCTCAGAACACTTTTATGATGCCAGATTAATGTAAACAGCCCACTGTGAACACCCTTGTAATTCGCTTCAACCTTTTTGAATTTTATGAACGATTGTTTTAGGTTTGAGTGTGAAACGATCAGAGTACGGCTGCTTCTGAAGCATGCAGCGTCATCTGCTGTTCAAAACTAAGCTCAGAATCGACTCCAGAAAGAATCGCCACGCATTCGTAAAATCTCAGAATCGATGCTGAATCATTTCTCGATTCACGATGCATCGATTTATTTTCTCAGCCCTAGTCAACAGAATGCTCAAAAGGGATCATCAAAATAAAGTGTTGCCAAATCAAACAGACAGGAGTGATGCAGGACGGGGAAAGGCAGGAAAGTAAAGTAGAGTTTGAGTGCTGCGTGTGTCCGGCCTGATCTTGGCTTCGCTCGTGCTCCACAAGCCTTCTCTTCAGCTCAAACGCTCTCAGCTGCGCTCTGACGCCGCTGGCAGGTGGAGGCGTTTGCAGCTCTCCGCCGGTCAGCTCGGGGGACGGCTCAGGGCTCGCGCGCTCATTTGGTGGTGTTGAGTTTGCTGGTGGCCCCCGGCGGAGCCTTGTCTCTCGGTGCGGCGCCGTTCTGCTGGGTTTCCTCCATGTACTGCTGCACGGCCCGCAACACAGCATCCTCCACCAGCCGCTTACTCAGACTCACTAACTCCTCATCGTCCGGCGCTGGGGCCTTCTTAACACCTACACACACACACACAGAGGAATCAATAAACACACACACACACACAGATCTGAAGATCACACACGTCTGCCTCAGTGACAGTCACTCACGGGTTACAGGTGCGAATGAGGACCTTCACAATTACAGCTAAAGCTCTTTCTCAGCCTTCAGATATTTTGTTCATCATTAGATTGATATAAAGAGGAATATCAACAGGAATAATGTAGGGATGCACAGATATTGACATTTTGGCCGATACCAGTAATTATTCAGCTGATAACTGATAAATACATTATGTTTAAAAGTTTGGAAAAAGTACGTTCTTTTAATGTTTTTGAAAGACATCTCTTCTGCTCTCCAAGGCTGCATTTATTTGATCAAAAATCCCATAAAAACAGCAAAAATGTGAAATATTAATAAAATTTAAAACAGCTGTTTTCTATGTGAATATCTGTTAAACTGTAATTTATTTCTGTGATGTGCAGCTGAATTTTCAGCATCATTACTCCAGTCTTCAGTGTCACATGATCCTTCAGAAATCATTCTAATATGCTGATTTGCTGCTCAAGAAACATTTCTGATTATTATCAATGTTGAAAACAGTTGTGCTGACCAACATTTTTGTGGAAACTGTGATGCATGTTATTTTTCAGGATTCACAGATGAATAGAAAGTTCAAAAGAACAGCATTTATTTGAAATAGAAATCTTTTGTAACATTATAAATGACATTACTGTCACTTTTGATCAATTTAATGCATCCTTGATGGACAAAAGTATTAATTTCTTAAAAATATATAGTGATATATAATTGTCATAATGTTTAGTACTTTTGTTTTAAATTTGACAGTAAAATAATTTACTGTAATTTTGACAATGTCATAAATATATACCATTTTGTATGTTAGACTGGATCAACAATCTAAACTTGTGCTTGTCTAATTTAATGCTTAAATCAGGAAGCAAAAGATTACTTTCACACATGTTGTGCCTCCTATAGTACTTCTGTAACCTGGCACAGAAAAATATCTCACTGTTGGCTAAAATAGACACAATAAGCTGTGATACCATCTGCTTCCAGCATATCAGCCCAATCAGAGGAGAAGTTAAAATACTGATTTGCTTGGCGATATATTGTGCATCCCTCAAACAATGGATAAGATGACAGTATTGAGTACTGCAAACACAGTGGGGTGAATCTGTGTCTATAGTCCCTCAGTAATAGGGTAGTGAGGGGTTGAAGTACACTACACAGAGAAATGAAGGGAGGAACACGTACTTGTCCGTGTGGCACGCTGCCTGCTTTGCAGAAGATCTGCAAGATAAACAACATATTTAGCAACCTGAAGTGATTTCCTCACAATCTGAGCATCATAAACCATCAGAATCACACAGATGGTGTGATGAAGCAGGACGAGATGCTGCTGATTCACCGTCATGAGCAGTGTTGGGAGTAACGCATTACAAGTAACGCAAGTTACTTAAGCAGATTACTTTTTTTAAGTAACTAGTAAAGTAACACATTACTTTTAATTTAGAAGGAAATATCTGAGTTACTTTTTCAAATAAGTACCAGCAGTTACTTTGTTCCTCATGTATTGACTGACAGCTCTGGTGTTGCCATGTTGAGAGAAATCAGGAGTAAGTGCAGAGCGTTGTGTGTGAACATGATCTTACTGTAGTTCTAGACTAAATATCAACATGTATTTACTCATCTCACCTGCACAAAAACACACCCAGTGTTCCTCAAAATCAATTAAAACAGTCAAATTCAAACTCAGAATATTATACAAACATACAATAATTAAATATGTTAAATAAGACAAATATCATTTATGTATTTAATCCCATTTTATTAACCAATGTCTTGGCTACTGACCTTTGATGATCCAATTCAAGCATACTAAGCAAAAATGACACAGTTTTTGTTTTATTTTAGTTATTGCTGAATAGTGTTGATCTTTCTTTCTTCATGTGATTAGTTTGAGCGGCGTCCTCTACTGTACAGACGTGAATTCACATTTCCTTCAGCCTGAGGCGGATTCATTTCACTTTTATTGTGAAAGGGCTTTTACATTTGTCAAAGAAGAACTTTTTTCATATTAAAAACAAACAAGCAAGCCCTGCCCAGATTTAAAAAGTAACTCAAAATAATGTAATGCATTACTTTCCATAAAAAGTAACTAAGTAACATAATTAGTTATTTTTTTAGGGAGTAACGCAATACTGTAATGCATTACTTTTAAAAGTAACTTTCCCCAACACTGGTCATGAGCGCATGCTTCAGTCTCAATCACATCAGATCAGCTGATTAGCGGTCTCCAGATCATGTTCTGTAGATTTCTCCACAATTACGACGGCTTTGATTCTACAGCTCCACGAGCATTACAATAATGACATTGCTGGATTGTTTTTTCCCCTTGATACTGTAATTGTGATTATTAAATGTTGAAAATGCAAAATCAATGCCTTATTTCACCACATCTACTCCTGGGTGATTAGAATAAGAGCAGCTGTAGTTCCTGACACTCATTCAAAGCCTGATTCTCCACGGTCATCACATCACTCATTGCTCAACTAGAGCAAAAACACATTATAAACACAGTCCACTGATACAACAGAAGCAGATCTGAAAGCAGCACAGCAATCAACACTTCACCATGAACTGCATCATCATCTCGATTACTTACTTGTTTAATTGTGCAGCTTTATTTGATTCCATAATTGATTTGATACTCAGTACACTGTGTACTGTGAGCCTTGTTTACAACCGTCACAATAACTGACTGGTGTTAATTGAATCATCCATCAAATCACAGGCCAAAACACAACAACAGCCTCTCCAGTGTCTCTGTTATTCTCGCCTGAAACAGATTCTGGCTACATCTTGTTTTTGATGTTTAAAATCTTTCAGAGTCACATTAAAACACTGGGATGCTTTCATAACATTGATCTGCTTGAGCATCAGAAAGCCTTTGAGACACACTTGAGACACACTTAAAATACATTAAAAAAAACTGAGCAGCAACACATCAGCCGATGCATAAATTTACAACATCCAATCAATCAATTGATGGCTTAAATCGCTTCTTGCACTATGTTTGACTCATTGAGCATCTACAGTCCAGATCTCACATCTCTCACATTCTCCTCCTGATCCAGCCGGCCACCAGCTTCAGCATGTGATTCTTGTGAATCAATCTGGGAAAAACTTTCCTAACAATACAGCAAAAAACTCACTCCAGATAAATGACTGACAGGCCAAACAGCCAATCAAATCACTGCACTGAGAAGCCTTGTTGTCCATCAAGCTTTACTGAACTGTTGGATGCATACTGTACAAACCTCATTTTTTATGGAAAATTCCTTTAACAGTGGTGAAAGGGTGTTGTTATAACACATGTAAGTCAAGATATCCAGAGTGGTTAGTTAATGGAGTTTCATTCATTCTGTTCCCAAAATCAGCCAGTAATCTTGAAAAATGCAAGCACTGGATCAGACTTGGACTGACCTTTGTTCATTTTACACTTCTGTGATGTTTTCTGCATTAAATAAAAAGACTACAAATTAAGTGCATGAGTTTTCATTAACATTAGATCTAGATTTGATTTGAAAATCTGAAGCAGGCTAAATGGACTCCGGTTTCAACATCTCTGTGCTCTGATCAGTAATAAATAATGTGACTTCCTGTGTGTTAAGAGCTAAGTTTATGACATTGGGGTAGGTTTCTCACTTGAAATGTGACTGATTTCTCATTCTTCTACAGTATTTTAGTTTTAGTGTTTCAACATAACCTAATAAAAAAGCTTGCGATTCCTGATTTTTGTTCCATGACAAATTGTAATAAATTACTGTCGCTTCCAGCTAAAAAACAAGTTCATAATCCATAATAATGCTTCCTCCAGAGAAAAAGTGCATCTCCTGTTGTCTCTCTCATCAAAATCCAGCCATATATTTGTTTAGAGTTGTTTTGGCTCGTAAACGGTGCTTGATCTGTGCAGATTTCTCTCCTGATTCAGACCAGAACACTTTTTACTGGAGGAAGCATTATTATGGATTATGGACTCGTGTTTTAGTTAAAAACGTCTCAATAATGGATTTGTTTCAGCTTTTGTCTTCTCCAGATATTAACTGATGGACTGGAGTGGTGTGGATTATTGTGATGTTTTTATCAGCCGTTTGGACTCTCATTCTGACGGCACCCATTCACTGCAGAGCATCCATTGCTGAGCAAGTGATGCAATGACACATTTCTCCAAATCTGATGAAGAAACAAACTCATCTACAGTTGAAGACAAAATTATTAGCCCCCCTATAAAATTTCAATTATTTTTCAGATATTTCCCAAGTGATGTTTAACAGAGCAAGGGAATTTTAACACAATATTTCTTACTATATTTTTCAACTGGAGAAAGCCTTATTTATTTCAATTTGCCTGGAATAAAATAATTATTTAAAAAAAAATGAAAATACTGCTAAGGTCAATATTATTAGTCACCTTAAGAAATGATATGTTTGATTGGCTACGGAACAAACCACTGTTGTCCAATGACTTGCCTAACTAACCTAACTTGACTAATTAACCAAATTAATCCTTTAAGCCTTTAAATTACACTGTAAGATGAGGATTAGTATCTTGCAAACAACTAGTGAAATATGTACTGTCATCATGGCAAAGACAAAAAAAAAAAAAAAAAAAGTTAGTTTAGACTTGAGAAAAAGAATGGTTAATGCTCACAGAGGAGGAGAAGCATATACACGTTTATCTAAGCTTTTTCAAGTGTCAAGAACAGCCGTGAGAAGTATTATCAAGAAGTCTAAAGAGACCCACACAGCGGAGAACAGCGGCAGGAAGGGAAAGATTTCAAAAACTTCGGAAAGAAAACTTGTGAGAGAGGTTTCTAAAGACCCAAGAACAATTGCCAAGACACTAGTGAATGATTTAGTCAAGTCTGGGATTGATATCTCAATGAAAACGGACACTAGAGGCCCGGACAGGAATGGACTGCGAGGTTGCCGACCAAAAAAAACTCCTCTTCTGAAGAAGAGACACTTCCAAGCTAGACTGAAGTTTGAAGGACAACCTGGAGAAAAATTATGCATACTAGAAATGTGTCCTTTGGTCAGATGTGACAAAACTAGAGTTCTTTGGCCACAGAGATGTTGCCTATGTTTGGAGAAAGAAGGGACAGGTGCTCAACCCAAAGAACACTGTCTCCAGTTTGAAACATGGCGGTGGGAGTATAATGCTGTGGGGATGTTTCAGTGCGTTTGGAACTGGGAATCTCATCAGGGTCAAAAGAATCATGAAAACGGAAGACGACGAGAAGATTTTGAAAGACAACCTCAGGCAATCTGCAACAAAAGATGGTTTGGGTCAACGTTTTGTCTTCCAGCATGATAACGACTCAAAGCATACCTCATTTCTGGTGTAGAACTACCTCCAAATGAGCAAAGTGAACGTCCTTGACTGGCCTGCACAAAGCCCAGACTTGAATCCAATAGAAAATCTGTGAGGCACACTGAAGACCAGAGTCCATGCCAGGAGACCAACACATCTGCAGGAGCTTGAGAGATTTGCTGAGGAGGAATGGACTGCGACTCCTCAGGAGACGTGTGGAACTTGTTGAGAACTACAACAAACGACTATCAAGCAAAAGGGATACACCATTGACTACTAACATCAGAGGGCTAATAATTTTGACCTGTAGACTTTTTTATTCTTGGTTATAATTTTGTTTCTATTTGTATTACAAACACTCCAAGCTTCCTCAATAAACTATTATTTTTAGAAATGCTGTTGAAAAAATCTCTCTGTTAAACAGGACTTGGGAATTATTTGAAAAATAATGAAATATTTCATAGGGGGCTAATAATTTTGTCTTCAACTGTACATCTGGGATGGTCTGAGGGTGAGGACATTTTCATTTTTGGGTGAACTATTCCTTTAAATAACCACTGATGTAAGGTCAGTTCAAAGGTATATTCCCTAAAAAAAAATATCCTGAAGCAGCTCCTCAAGTAGGTTTTATGTTGTTTTTGCTCTTTAATCACTGGTTTAGACACTGATTTGTGGGTGTGCAGAATGCATGTCTGTGTTTCTCTGAAGGCACTTCCTCAGGAAGCCTCATCTCCTGTCTCTCTCCTGCGGGCCTGAGGTCAGGATCTGTGCTGGAGAGATCAGTGTTATGAGCCGTTTCATCTCTAATCAGCCAGTGCTTCCCATCGAGGAACAATGTGCATTTAGGATGGTCTGTTTGTCTTCCACCCACTTTAGAAAGCAATGCGCCAGCTGCTATTTCAAGAACTCGATTCCAGTGAAACGGTGCTGGTGCGTGGCCAGTAAGTCTCTCAGTAACAGCCCACAATTCCACTGCCTGAGAGCCAAAGATGCCAAAACTGTTACTACATAACCTGCCCACAATTAAGCATGCCCTATCATGGCCTTTGCTTTTCACATCTTACATTTTTAATGTTCAAATTTGTTTAATTCATCTTTGTACCATTATGAGCTGCTTATAATGCTCATGTAAGATAAGTATATAACCAATCAACCTTTTTTTGTCCGTGTAGTTTTTTGTAAGCTACTGGTGTTTATGGCAGCAGTTTTAAGACGCCCTGCAGAGCTGTTTTTTAGTTCTCCAGTGCAACTGTGACATGTTTTCAGAATGGCCACTGTCTAAATGGGCTAAAAATGGCAATTTTTACAGCCAACTAATGCACTGGAGTCAATTTGGTTGTCAATTAGCCCTACCTATTGAACTGGAGTGAAGCTGGTTTTCATTCAGTTTGACAATGTTGTCTTGCTCCTGGTGTGAACAGGCCTTTCATCTACAATTTGTCTCGCTCTTGGTGTCCAAGACCTTAATTAACAATTCTCAACCATATTTAACTTGAATTGACTATTGACAGTTTTTCATTTTTTAATTATCAACATCGGCCAATAAGTTTTCTGTTTGTCCAATAAGTGCTGGAAGCGGGACTTTTATTTTGACAGCACTGAGATAGTCACACAGACAAACACACAGGAGCTCCCATTCTCCATCTTTATTAGCTCATTGTCTGTGTTTAACAGTTCTGCTTAATAAATTACGAGACAGAAATGTTAAACAAAAAAAAAAAAAACAAACAATGGTAAATGAAAAATTACTATAGAAATAAAATATAAAACATTATAATTCCTTCATTTGTGAAAAATATTATAATTGGATTACAGAATTGAAAAGATGCTATATAAAGTTTAACACAGGTTTATTTATCAACAAAAGAAGTATAAGTTATTTGTCAAAAAATATTGTCATTTCTGTGACTCCAAATGTAATATAAGGTGGCGTTTACATGACACTGCTCTCAACTAAACACAGAAAACCTTTTGTGTGCTCTGGCTGTTGGCGAGCCTGAAAACACAAACTTTTGAAAATGGATTTCAAAGTGCCAGTTTGTGAAAATTACACATTGATTGTGTCCGCGTAAACTACAAAAAAGCTAAATTGTGAAAATGGTGACGTCATGTCCATGCATATTACATGTTCAGTCTATATGCATATGTGAGTTTCTTTACAAAGTGGCATCGCCAGCTACTGGCCTGGCATGAATAGTACAGCCTTTTAGTCGTTTTCACAGATAAGTGTGAATGAGGTTCATTTCCTACAGTGTTTTTGTCTGTACGCAAAACTTTTCCATTTTTAGACCACTGCTGTCGTGCAAACACATCAGCTTTCTATCGGTCATCATCCACCCGGCTCTCTCAGATATCAGCACTGGCCATCATAAAATCCCTCTCGGCCGACTGCTACTGCTGACTGAAGCGCTGTTGTTTGTTTGTTGTGTCAATCTGGAAACAGATCTTTGTTGGTGATTCATAATGCTTTTTAGTTTAGTCTCAAATCTGAAAGTTTGGCAAATCAGCCTCAGCTCGAATAAGATTCATAAAAAATGTGAATCATACAGTCGTGTCCAACATTATTTTTGGTGTGCCGCTGAGAGCTCTGTGAGTTTGGGAGCTCTTACCTGTGTGCGCTGTATCTCTGGAGAACCACACAAGGTAATCAAATCTGACCTTACACACTCACACACACACACACACACACACACACACACACACACACACACACACACACTCGTGTACTTTCTGAGCTCAAGGCTGGCGTTTCTGCTCTGATGCATCACCGTCCTTCAGTTCATCTCAACAAACAGAAGACACACACAGCAGCAGAGAAAGTCATCAGCCTCTGTTCATCTACTGAGACGTCTTTAAGAGAGCAGCGTCAAACGCTGTTCCTCAGGAGGGGAGCGTGTGTTTGTGTTCCTCATCCCCAGGACATCAGACAGTGGCGTGTGAATGTACAGAAGGCCATGCTGTGTGTGTGTCAGTGTCTATTATTTATATGCATCCCACTGCTTAACACAAAGCTCCGGCTCGGAGAGCATCACACACACACACTCACTAGCTGAGCTCTCGCTGTGACCCCGTCAGTCACATAAACACACTGTATTTCTGAGCCCCATGAGCTCTTCCCATGCATACAGCGCGCTGCTCTCTAGCACGTGACTTACTGCTCTTCACCGTCATATGAGCTCTAAGTAGGGCACGAGCTTCAGTGTGCACCATGTGCCGCATCTGCACTCCCTGCCGTCAAACTGAGGCTCATCTGAACAATGACGGATTGCTGTGGGGCCCCGCGGCTCTGTGGGGGCCCCTCTCTGTGGTGACTGTGAGACGCATCCTAATGTCAAAATAACGTGGAATTGTGCTGCCTTTAATGCAAATGGGAAGCTCGTACTGAACAAAACATGGCAGTAGCCTCCGCTCTTAAAACAAAGCTTCCACAAGAAGGTTTTCACAGTAATTCCATAGATTTTTTTAGGTAACACTTTAGTATAGTGACCAATTCTCACTATTAACTAGTTGCTTATTAGCATGCCTATTATTAACATATTGGCTGTTTATTAATACTTATACAGCACATATTTTGCATGACCATAATCTATATCCCTAATCCTACCCAATACCTAAACTTAACAACTACCTTACTAACTATTAATAAGCAGCAAATTAAGAGTTTGTTGAGTTATTAAAGTAGTTAATGGTTTGTTAATAGTGAGAATTGGACCTTAAAGCTGCAGTCCGTAAGTTTTTCCTCTTTGTCACAATCTCTGTTTGAAAACCTGGAATTGCAGTTATTTGCGCAATTATCTTCATTATGTGGGTTGTGCAGAGCAGGGCTCCAGCATGGATTAATCTAATGTTTTGAGTGTATGTGTGGATACTGTACTTAGGAATCACAAATTCTCACCTACGTCTTGGAATATATGACCCAAATAAGAATTTTCACTGGATATTGTCATCCGAACAAGTAAGTAACAAGTCTGCCACTTTTGTTCTGACCAACTGAGGAAAAAAGCATTACAATAAATCAAGCTACCAATGGTGATTAAATCTAACGATCGATTAGCTCATATCACATCAAACTGTGCAAATTATTACTATTATTCTAATTTGTTCTTTTAAAGTGAACTTTTAAAAAAACCTTTTTCCACTATAAAGTACCTCTTGCGCAATGGAATGTTTTCATGAATGTTAAAGGTTCTTTGTGGAACCATCAATGGCAATAAAAAAACAAGATATATCGATAAAAAGAAAAACCAAAAAGTACATCCGAATTCAAAATAATGAAAATTATTCATTCATGTCACTTGGTATCACAACTAAATGTTTGTCGAATATAGCAAATGTGAAAGTCGATCGATTAACACTTGTTTTTGATAAACTGTTCCATACATCACGCCTTTAAAATTATTACACGTAAAATTAAAATGACTTGCAAAATCAATTATCATAATTCACTACAGACCTGCTCAGTGATCTACAGATTATAGATATATTACAGATCATCTATATTACAGATCAGTGTTTCTGCTATTGTTTTAATCGACACACCCCTTCCAACATCACCACTCAGCCACTCATGCATCATCTACAGTTAGAGTTTCCCACTTCTAAATACAGCTTTACTCAACCATTCCTATGATCAGACTTAATTATGATATTTCAATTCCACTTGAAGCACAGATTACACCACATATATAATAACTGCGAGGTGAAATGACAAGCACACACCATGCACAGCATACAAACTCTACAAGAGACAACAGTGAAGCACAACTAGCAGACTGCAACATGAAAGATGTTAGAGGAGTTCTCCTGATTTAAAGCTCCAGTTCTCTTTCTACAGCCTGGTGCACCTTCACTACAGACTGAGAGCTGAGCTGATCATGATCCTAACCCTAATTCTAGACCTAAATGTCATTATCACGCATCTAACTGGTATTTCAGTGGGTTTGCTGATGCACTCATCCAGAGCACAGTCACTCCCCCTCAGCCAGACCCCAATCAGTGCAGGAAATCTCGCTAATCATCCGAGCTCAAGCATCATGCAGACAGCCTCGGTGCTCACGACGCTCGCAGATCCCTGATCCCACACACTTACTGAGCTTGTCCTCCGGTCGGGAGAGAGGGAAGCAGCACAGCTGCCCCATCACGCCTGCCTTTGTCTGGCCTCTCTGTCCTCAAGCTCAGGAGCAGCGGAACAATCCAGCCATGAGCGTGCGACTGTCTCTCGCTCCACTGCGATTATGCAAGCGTGTGTGTGTGTGTGTGTGTGTGTGTGTGTGTGTGTGTGTAAGGGCTGGTGGGAGATTGGCCAACTGTAGCTCCGCCTCCATCCTCATGCCAGCCTGAATAATTGCTCTGGAATGGACAGCGACTGTGTGTGTGTGTGTGTGTGTGTGTGTGTGTTTGAGCCCAGTGAACTAACAGAGCTTAAAACATACATCTGGCTGCTGCTCACACACTCATAATCCAAAGCAAGAGATTTCTGTGCAAATAAAAACAGCTGTGTGTGTGTGTGTTCGCTTCATTAATCACAGTTTAATCTGACATCAAATGCTCTGACAATTAAATTACCTCATATTACACTTGACAGTAACTATAAACCATTACATTACTAATTACACTACCAGACAAAATAACGACTAATAATTAGGTTTTACAATTCATCAACTATCCTGGTATTTTCAACAAAGTGCTGCAGAGATTCATCTGGAGCAGAGATCAGCCTGACATGAGCCACACACACACACACACACACACACACACACACACACACACACACACACACACACACACACACACACACACACACACTCACACACACACACACTTGCATTTGTGGTTTACGAGGACTCTCCATAGGCGTAATGGTTTTTATTCTGTACAAAGCGTATTTTCTATCGCCCTACACATGTATTATGTATAGCTGTACATTATGTGTTATGTACAGCTAGTTACAAATACTACAACCAACTCCAAATAAACTCTCTAACCTTAATTCAAAAAAAAAAAAAAAAAAAAAAAAAAGGCATGTTACAGTAAACAAAACAAAACAAAACAAAATAAAAAATATATATTAAAGAATATAAAGCATATATAAATAAAAAATATATAAAAATTATCCCCCCCCCCTCTGTTTTCTGAATGAATGATTTACCTACATTTTTATAATAAAAAGCATGTCTAATAAATTAAACTAATAAAAATTTAATAATTATTAACAATGATTTAGTACAAATTAATTATAGTGGAAATCAAATGAAGCATAAAACATTAATTTAATTAATCCTTAGATATAAATCAAATAAAAAATGAAACAATTATTTTCTTTATTTTATTCTTTACTTTATAAATTCTTTTATATATATATATATATATATATATATATATATATATTAATATATATATATTCTGTCATAATTTCTTCAAGTAAAACAGAACATTTATTTTGGCAGTTTATGGTGAAAGTCTTTGAGGATCAGTGTGTTTTTATCAAATGAAATGGTGAAATGCTGAGGTGATTCTGAAGTTCATGTGTTCATATAGTGAGAAGCAGACGAGCATCATGTGTTTCATTATGTTCAGTGGAGCAAACTGAGACATGCAGACTTCACATTTACACTGCAGTGCTTTAATAGTCATACACACTAGTTTATATCATACAGCCCTACTTTTGAGTTTGATTTATTTATTCCAAAATTTGCCAAATTCAACGCTATTTCATGCTATACAGTAAAACTGGATACTGTGTTTCATCGCTGAAATCATAGGGACCTAGTTTTGTCAGATTTAGTTCACTTCTGGGTGCAATTTTGTCCCAAAAATAAGCCTAAGTAGGTGCACACACACACACACACACACACACACACACACTCACACACACGAGCTGGACACAGTTTCCAGCAAATTTATCCTCTTCCTTCCTTTACTTATCATTGTGTCCAGACAGAATGGTGTTCCTTATTATATTACAGTAATGACAATCATCACTGAGAATGATCAGAATGAAATTAGAAACCAACATCTGGACACAAGTTTTTGTGGAAAATGTGCGTCATTGTCATGAAAAACTTCACCTCAATTTCTTCCTCGTCTCAGCTGATCGTTCAGAGTCATTGTACAGTAAGTCATTAGCAGACTGATTCTGATTCAAAATATCCATCTGTTTAGATGCAGAAAACACATACTTCACCTTTAATTCACAAAATGCTGCCTAAAGTGATCATTAACCTAAAAATCATCATTAACTAACCCTCATGTAGATCTCAAAAGAAGATATTTTGAGAAAACTGTTCTTACAATGGAAGTCAATGGTCACCAAAACGGTTCAGTGTCCAATATTTTTCAAATGATCTTCTTTTGTGTTTGGGATGATATGAGGGTGAGTAACTGATGACAGAGTGATCATTTTTGGGTGAGCACTTTTGCTTTTCATGCAAAATACAATTTCCACAACATAACAACAAATACAAATGGTCTTCTGATTCTAAAGTGAATTATGTCATGTGAGATTCACTGTAAGTACAGTCACAAACCCATCCGCATCTAACACAAACATACAGTGCAGTCCTGCCCGATGACCCCGGTCACACCTCTGACCCTCTGAAATCAGATTCGATTAGCCTGTAATCTGGCTGTTGTATGGCAGCGTTAGAGCCGGTTGTCTGAGGCCGGACACAATGTGAGACGTGTCTCTGCTGCTGCTAACTCTGCGAAATGTCACACGCTGCTGACTCACGCTGTTACTAATGCCATAAATGTTACGCAGTGCTACATAAAGAGCCCACAGTTCAAACTTTATGAAGCCAAAGTCCACACTAAGAGGCCACTGCACCGACAACACATCATTAAACACTCGATAAGACCCCTCTTTATAACAGTTCAGCTTGTGTTAGGTTTCACACTGTTCCAGGGTTATTATAGTTCTGATTTTGTTGATATTTTAGTCGGCAATTTCAGTTTTAGACAGGTTTTTTATTTTTTATTTTTTATAAATACTTCTTAATTTGTTTTTATTTCCAGAACTGCTTTGGAAATTTTATACTTTTAATTAAAATGATTATTTTCTGCAGTTTATTGAGTTCAGAACACTGACTGTCACAGATTAAGGCAATGCTTTGTTTTAAGGTCTAATTCTCACTATCATGCATGTTACTAGCATATTGACTGTTTATTAGTACTTACAAAGCACATATTAATTTCATATTCTGAATGAGCATATTTTAAATCCCATAACCCATCCATACCTAAACTTAACAACTACAGTGGGGCAAAAAAGTATTTAGTCAGCCACCAATTGTGCAAGTTCTCCCACTTAAAAAGATGAGAGAGGCCTGTAATTTTCATCATAGGTATACCTCAACTATGAGAGACAAAATGAGAAAAAAAAAATCCAGAAAATCACATTGTAGGATTTTTAAAGAATTTATTTGCAAATTATGGTGGAAAATAAGTATTTGGTCAATAACAAAATTTCATCTCAATACTTTGTTATATACTCTTTGTTGGCAATGACAGAGGTCAAACCTTTTCTGTAAGTCTTCACATGGTATTTTGGCCCATTCCTCCATGCAGATCTCCTCTAGAGCAGTAATGTTTTGGGGCTGTCGCTGGGCAACACGGACTTTCAACTCTCTCCAAAGATTTTCGATGGTGTTGAGCTCTGGAGACTGGCTAGGCCACTCCAGGACCTTGAAATGCTTCTTATGAAGCCACTCCTTCGTTGCCCGGGCGGTGTGTTTGGGATCATTGTCATGCTGAAAGACCCATCCACGTTTCATCTTCAATGCCCTTGCTGATGGAAGGAGGTTTTCACTCAAAATCTCATGATACATGGCCCCATTCATTCTTTCCTTTACACGGATCAGTCGTCCTGGTCCCTTTGCAGAAAAACAGCTCCAAAGCATGATGTTTCCACCCCCATGCTTCACAGTAGGTATGGTGTTCTTTGGATGCAACTCAGCATTCTTTCTCCTCCAAACACGACAAGTTGAGTTTTTACCAAAAAGTTCTATTTTGGTTTCATCATTCTCCCAATCCTCTTCTGGATCATCCAAATGCTCTCTAGCAAACTTCAGTCGGGCCCGGACATGTACTGGCTTAAGCAGGGGGACACGTCTGGCACTGCAGGATTTGAGTCCCTGGCGGCGCAGTGTGTTACTGATGGTAGCCTTTGTTACTTTGGTCCCAGCTCTCTGCAGGTCATTCACTAGGTCCCCCCGTGTGGTTCTGGGATTTTTGCTCACAGTTCTTGTGATCATTTTGACCCCACGGGGTGAGATCTTGCGTGGAGCCCCAGATCGAGGGAGATTATCGGTGGTCTTGTATGTCTTCCATTTTCTAATAATTGCTCCCACAGTTGATTTCTTCACACCAAGCTGCTTACCTATTGCAGATTCAGTCTTCCCAGCCTGGTGCAGGTCTACAATTTTGTTTCTGGTGTCCTTTGACAGCTCTTTGGTCTTGGCCATGGTGGAGTTTGGAGTTGGACTGTTTGAGGTTGTGGACAGGTGTCTTTTATACTGATAATGAGTTCAAACAGATTCCATTAATACAGATAACGAGTGGAGGACAGAGGAGCCTCTTAAAGAAGAAGTTACAGGTCTGTGAGAGCCAGAAATCTTGCTTGTTTGTAGGTGACCAAATACTTATTTTACCGAGGAATTTACCAATAAATTCTTTAAAAATCCTACAATGTGATTTTCTGGATTTTTTTTTTCTCATTTTGTCTCTCATAGTTGAGGTATACCTATGATGAAAATTACAGGCCTCTCTCATCTTTTTAAGAGGGAGAACTTGCACAATTGGTGGCTGACTAAATACTTTTTTGCCCCACTGTACCTTACTATTAATAAGCAGCAAATAGGCAAAAGTCATAGTTAATAGTTAGTTAATAGTGAGAACTGGTCCTCAAACTAAAGTGTGACCCAGAGTAATTCAATCAGACCACAGAAGAGACTGTATTTGGCATGGTTATGGTTTCAGTTTAGTTTTGAACTAACTACCTTTTTTTAGTAAAATATTTTTCCCTGTAATGATATTAATCCAGCACAGTTCTAGCTGTATCATCATTGAAGAGGCTGGAAATGAAATAATTGAGCAGACTAGTAGTTATCAAGTCTGCCAACTGGTTTCTTGCCATGAGATGCTGAAATATATATGGGCCATTCTACAGAATTGGTCCAAACTGCTGTCCCACAACCAAAAACACATTTCAAAAGCATTTAAGTATTGAAATCTTAGATGTTTATTAAGATCCTTCTATTACCTATTGAAACCCACAATAATATTTAAAATATTAGTAAGCTTAATATAAATAAAATCATAATTTATTGGGTACTTTTAATTGGGAGGTGGCTGTCCCAAACCCTAACCTCTAAATTTCAACTTATGAAAATTATATTGAAATAATTTTTTATATTTTTTTCAAAAGCATCTTTTTGATTCTTTTAAAAAGTGAAATTCAAAAAAATAGTTATTTTATATTTTCTTAAAAATTATGAAATTCTAAAAAAATTACGAAACATTTTTTCACGTCACTACCGAAACACTGTATGTTTTAGTCTATTGGCCGAGACTGATTTTAACTAAACCCATAAATTTATGATCAGGAAATATTCCTGTGTCCCCCTCTCTCATAGCTACAAGGTGTGAGGTCTCTTCATTTTGAGGTAAATGTGTTCAAAAGTCTGAAAAATCTGTGTAACTTTAAGGAACGTCACTACTGAACACCTTTTTGTCTGCAATTAAGCACACTTTTTTGGGAGTTATTCCATAACATTTAGTTTTTATATGTGTGCCACTGTTCAGAACTGTGCTAGCTAACCATGTGCTGATTAGCATCTTTGAGCTAGGTTCAAAAGTATCTAAAATTGTCACTACCGAAACATTTGGTGGCGTTTCGGTTGTGACAGCTGTTTTTTTGGGTGCTATCCCACAGAATTGTCACTACCGTAACAGTCACTACAGAAACATTGTTAAGGTAGTGACAAAAGGGACCACATAATCCTCATATTTGGGGGAAATTAACATAATTTTAGTACAGTTTTGCAATTTTTTTTTTGTATTTTATTGTATGTTTTAGTAGTGTTTTAGTATGTGAGTTAAAATTCTGTAATGAGATGCGGTTGCTACCAAAGCATTACTGTCACTAACGAAAATGTGCTGTCACTACCGAAACATGGGATGTTTTGTATACTGAATTATCAACTAAGATGTTATGATAGTTTTTGGTTCAATGTATTTTCAAACTAATGAATCCTTAACTTTGATATCTGTATGATCATCTTTTTGCCTTTTACAAAGAAAAAAATTATTCAAAATACAGCAAATCTCATAAATTACACTTGAAATATTGTTAAAAATTTAATTGCTATGGATTTACCTCTGAAATTTTTTAAATAAAATAGCAAAAAATATATTTACAATCTATATGCAAGCAAAATCTTAATAGGTCAATATAACCCTTCTAATTAAATTATTATTACTGTGTTTCGGTAGTGACAAATTTGTGGAGAGGACAAATATTCCAAATCTTTCTGAAAATACAATATGAGAATTAACTGCACAATTACTAGAAATGTGTACCTTGGATATTATACAATTTGTATATATACAAATTTTTTGGGAAAAGACCCATTTTTTTCAAGACGTTTCCAATTCTGTAGAATGGCCCATAAACATATGCCAACGTGAAGACTGATGCAGAAAGAGAGATGCTTGAAGTCACATCTCCAGAGTACGACAAGCAACAACAAACGGTCAACAACAATAACAACAAGAGTCCCTTATACACACTTCAGCAGCTGTAGAGGCTTTAACTAGTTTAACAAGCTGTCACTCAGTGAGTCCAGAGGTCTCTTGTGATTGCAGTAGTGATCATGTGAGATTGACTGGGGTGTGTTTAGGGTGTGTTTATGTTCAGATAAGTGGTTTGTTGTTTGTATATGATGTTGTCATGGACGGACAGCAGATGTGTGTTTGAATCAAAGTCTAGTGAATGTTTGCAAAATGGCTGAAATCAATAACAGCACCTTTAAGATATACTGTAGACTAATTTGGAGTAGAGGTCACAGTTACGTCACTTGCAGCTGTGCACGCATTGTGGTGGCAGAAAAACACTGGTAACAAGCAGAGGGAAATGGGTAATATCTGTGGAATAAGAGAAAAATAAAGTTTTGTTGTGCCTTTGGATGTCAGAATCGCAATGCAAATCATTTTTATAGAATACTGTTGTCAAAGATATCATTTGAAGCTAAACACAGACGTTTAAACCTGCTATGATTAACCTACTTTTAAAGCATAAATTTGATTTAAACAACAGGCCTACATAATATTCACATATGGAGTTCATAAGGGAAATATTGTATTAGCCTTACAATTACAGCATGAAATTTTATTTAAACCTATAACATTTACATATGGGGCGGAAGCCAGAAGTCAGGGATATGAACTGAATATGATTCTGAGCCGAGGGGAAAAAAGAGAATGACCAGTTGGTTTTCCTCATCACAATTGTGAGATATAATCTTGGAATTCCCAGAAAAAAAGTCAGAATTATAAATATAAACTAAAAATGACCTTTTATTCCATGGCTTCCATGGACTGCTACTTTAAAACTGTCATTACCGCCCACAAAAACCATCATCGCTGTTTGCAAACACGAAATTGGTCTATCAGCACATCTCAGATAGGTGTGTTAATGTGGATCTGAGCAAGAATTGCTAGGAGAGACATCTAGCAAACTCCTTTTAAATTATTATGATCTCACTGTAGTGAATTTTGCTTTCGCCAACCTAAGGAGGCGAAATAGTGTAGTGATGTGTACTCACGTCACAGGTGACGTTATGATTTTTGGATCACGTGTCACTTAAGGTGTGGTTAGGAGTACATCACATAAGAAAGATTAGTGGGATACCTAACTTGTAAAACCTTACTGCATTATCAACACAAGGAAGACACAAGTGTAATAAAATAAATCTTATTAACAAAAGATAGACAAGAGTAATCAACAACTACTAAATGAATACCATGAATGAAAAAGGAATAAAGTGCATAAGATGCATACAATGCAAGTGATTATGTTGGATGTGCTACGTCAGAGCTAAGTTATCTGGAAAGATAAACTGTCACTACTCTGAAACAAGTAAGGTGAAGAACCTTATTATGCATCAAACAAATACCTGAAAGATTATTTGTTATCAACCGCAATCAGCTATATAACCTCTAATGTCAATTAGAAAAATCATATACTGATAATACACAACAATGCCAAGGTCTCTGGAAGAGGTTTGGATAGGTGATAGTTACGTTCTCTGTGGTTGAGTGAGCAGTCCGGTGGCAGTGACTTCATTCACTGGTTGTGCTGGTAACAATGCAGTGGGGAAAGGAGCAGGAATCCGTTTCGAGCCTTGAACACGAAGCGCTGGAGGATGCTGATCTCCTGGAGCACAAAGGGTTCTAAAATTTGGAACACGCAGATGTGGCCCTGGAGTAGGTGCAGAAGGTCCTTAGCCTGGAACACGCAAGCAAAGGTACCTTAGAGTGAAGGTTTGCTCGCCGGAGCTTAACCGTCTTGCAAATGTCTGAGTGTCTTCTGCCTCTCTGGGCTAAAGACTCGATTTGGTCCATCCGCTTTGTCTCTCTAGGATGGAGACTCAGGACGTGCTGCATCTGTTGTCTCACTGGACGAAGACTCTGAATTAAGTCTGAATGTAGGTTCTCTCTTTCCTTGCAGGCTGGAGGCTCAGAACGTGGTCGTATCTGTTGCTGCCTCAAAGCTGGAGACTCAGGAACTGTGTATCTGTTTATGTCTCACCCTTGCAGGCCGGAGACAGATCTGGTGTATCTGCTACTGTCTCTCTGGATGGGAGACTCAGAATGGGTGTGTCTGTTAGCGTCTCTCCCTTTCGGGACTCAGACTCAGAACGGGTTGTTTCTGTTGCTGCCTTCCCAGTAACAGGACTCAGACTCAGAACAAGGAGTGTCTTTTGGGAAGGTACCTTTATCTTTTTCCGATGAGGAGGAGATTGCAATCTGGCGCTTCTCCATTTCCAGGCTGTGATTGGCTATTTCCATCAGAGTGGGGGGACACGGTGTGGCCCACCCTTCTTTCCTCCTGTGGAACTTATTTGCATAGTCCAAACACACATTTAGAAAAGTGTCACTAAAGTTTTACCAATGCATCATTCACTTACCAAACCACAACCAGAATACCTTTGGCAATGTTACGAACACATTAAGTCCAAACATCATGGAAGAAAATTGAACTGTCATGCATGCATTCATTTGTCCATTAACAGCTGAGTTTGTGTAAGATGTTGCACTACACATCGCTGTCACTGAGAATACTTATTTCTCTGAATAAGTATGAGATGTGTGTGTTGTAGTGTGCATCAGTTTTAAGGTTTGAGAACATAGTTATGAATGGATTGGATAGAACTTTGTGACTCTGTTTCACCCACTGCTAAAAGGTCCTAAGGAATTTTTATGGCGGTCACAGGCCAAAACCTGAGGAATCAGTCTGTTGGTGGGTGAAGGGCAGAAACTGCATTTTGACCAATAGGAAGTCCTGTCCTTCCCGGGCTTTGTACCAAAGGTCTTCTTCTTGCCCTCTAAGAGGTGTCTGGCTGTTGTCCTGGCATCTTTATCTGATGGCGTTGGACAGATTGCTTATGTTAGTCCACCAAGATCCAATCAAAATGTAGCAAACCTTTGTCCACTATTGTGGTCAGAGTGGGGCCCTGCCATAAACTGGGCCCTGGAATGTGTTGTCCACTACATCCACCCTGATCGGCTTGATCGATGACCTGAAGTCGTTGATCTGAGCGATGCACTAAACGGAACAACAGGAACAAAACACACACACACCTCACCTCCTCCTTCTGACCATTGGCATTAAAGTACAATTTGGCTCAATATGTTCTATATAGAGCTAAATTAAATAAATGTAAGGGTCATTAGAATAATTTCTAAACAGGTTAGATAAGGAAAAGTTGTCCTAAAAGTAACTTAAAATCTATTGTTTAAGATCTCTAAAGAGAGTATCAAGGTAAGAGTAAACATTAAAAATGTTTGAGCAGATTTAGCAGAAAACCAATTTCTTAAATGTCTGGATTGACATAATTTGGTTTGGCACTCTTCAAGCTGTAGGCTATGTGGACCTGCAATGTTCAGATAGTTCCTTGCAATGCCTGATTACAGAATCCTCAACTGGTTCACTTGGTACCACATGTGACAAGATTGTTTCTATTGTCTAATTATCAGGAGCAAAGCTCACTTAAATAATAAGTAAACATTGCATTAATATACAGACCAATTAATGAGAGTGGTCATGTTGTATGACATCTATTATCTTGGCTGCACTGTGGTGTAGTTCAATGGGCTGTATATTGACCAGCAGTGGAGGTTGTAAATTTGAGTGTTCCGTCCAAAGTCTGCAGCTTCCTCTAGAGGACTGCATCACTTCTTCCTTTCTTTGGAAGGATGACTTTTAAGGGAGATTGGATGACTAGACCTGACAACAACAAATTAGAACAAACCTAACACCGTGATTTGCAATGTTTTACTTAACATGTGGCAAGTAAACTAGTTGGTCAGTAGTATCATATGGGGCTTGACCCCCCTTTCCTGACATCCAAAGGGATTGTCATGGGCATGCAAAATCATAACCTTGTAGGTTATAAACACTGACTGAAAAGTCTAAACTGGAAAACAAAACTGAAGTGGGAAGTAGAGAACCCTTCTTTGGTTGAATGTCTGATGTGATACAAGGGCTGGGTGTCTGCTGACACTGGTAGACCCTGTTCAGTTATGGGGTACCCCCCTTTCCCCGTGGCTCTTGTCCACACTCAGATGTTAGGTGGAGGGGGGAGGGGCCCCGACCTGGTTATGCTGAGAAGACCAGGTCTCTGTCAGTGGAGGTGTTCTCCTCTGACTTGAGGTCTTTGAGGGCTTTAAGAAGTAGGTGCTGGATCTCTGCTAAGTTCTCAGCATCCTTACTTTCAGTTCCTCTAGATTTCCTACTTCTGTAATGACCACAATATTTATGGCCATTCTCTTAGCCATCTCTACCCTTCTTCTGTTTTTGCTCTCTGTCATCACACTGCCTGGTCTCCTTTCTGGGGGCATGCCTGTGACTGTTATGTCCCCTGTAACCTGAGAACCTAAGGCTCTGGGTGCTCTGCAGAAGATTGCTGGGATGGACAAATCTGTTGTGGGGAAGTTCTGACACTTCCATTTGAAAGGGAGTCTTACTGTCATTTTCAGATTCAAACACCAATGTATCTGGCTCTCTGTCTTTCCTGTTTGTGCCTACCCTCTCGCTGTCCCAGGCTCGCACTGCAAGCTGCCTCAGTTCTCCTGCAGACATACGGTCAACATCTACCAGAAGTATGAGTGGTTTCCTAACAGTGGGGTATAGATTACTCACAAACAAACTCTTAAACATGACATCGTCCTCTGTACTAGGGTCATCTCTACCAGCAAAATACATTCTCCTTAAGCGCTCATAGTACTCTCTGGGAGATTCATGGCGGCCTTGCTTAATTCGGAAAGCTGAGAGATGAGAGGCAGATGGGTTCTGATACAGAGTGTACTCTGACAGAAGGGTTTTACACAATTCGTCATAATTGTTAGCGATAGCTGGGCTCTGTCTATCTATGAAACCACGGACGTTTCGTGCAGTGGTCTTTCTCAGAAGAAAGACTTTGTCAGCCATACTAGCCTGAGGAAAGTATGTCAAGGCCGCATTTACATCCTTCAAATACAACTCTATGTTGTTATCAGGAGTCTCAGGGTTAAACACATCTATGTCACGTGCTAATTCTCTAAGAATATGCAGGTGGCTGTCTCTAGATGGCTAGGAGCTAGGAGATACAGGTAAGGAGCAGCTAGTCTTTCTACCTATGGTGGGGTAAGAGGCTGCATTATAGGAACGAGTGAAGCCAGCACTCATGCTAAGGCCGGTAGAGGCTGTAAAATTACCATTTTTCTGGTAACACTGTCCCTGTGAAAGATTATTCACCAGGGGGTCCCTTACAGATGAACCAGTGGAGTGGGTGTGCACTCTCGGTGGTTCAAGTTGCTTATGGAGGAGTTGCCTGCCTTTCTCCTTTTTCCTATTACTTCACATCTCTGTTCTGCTCTGCCATCTTTGTCTGCCAACACAGATGTTCTAGCTGTAGCCTCAGCTCGTACTCTAATCAATGGTTCCCTATTCTGTATTTGGGTAACGTTTGAGTTAGAAGGCTTTAGCTTGAGCAGATCACAAGTCTTGAGTTCTATTTCTTGTTGCCTTTTCAGCTCAGAAATTTCAAGCATAGCTGACCTTAACTCAGCATTGGTCTTATTCAGATTAGTACTTACTGCACTTAATCTCTCTGTCTGTACTGACATGCCATTATGGGAATGGGTCAACTCTGTTTGCAGAGTGGTCACGTCAGTTTTCAGCTTTTTCAGCTCTACTTCCTGACTGTCAGCGATGGACTGTAAGCATTTAGTATCTGAAGACAATCTGCATATTTTTGCTCTTAACTTCAAATTGTCCTTACGCAAATCAGCCAACTTGTTTTTGAGTTCCTGAAACATTAAATCCCTATCTTTGTCCTGGTCATGGGCAATGGATAATTTGTCTATGGACTGGTTTGGCTGGATAGGCCAGTTTAGTGCTAGGCTGGACAGAAGCTTTATAAGTGAAGTGCCCTTTAAGGCCTGGCTCACTGCTTCAGCGGTCATATCAGCCGTATTTATTATATATATATATATATATATATATATATATATATATACTTGTGTATATATATATATATATATATATATACTTGTGTATATATATATATATATATATATATATATATATATATATATATATATATATATATATAATACATAAATACACCACTTGTATTAGTTAGCTCTTGAAGTTTGCCACGAATGTGAGCAGCTCTGAACTACTAAGACCATGGATGTCACACACAGACAATGGGTTTGAATTCTAGCACTCGTCTATAATTTGTCAGAGGGCATTACCCTTTCCTGACAGCTTCACATAAAAATTCTAGAACACTATGATAGGCTTATAAGGTGGGAACCATATGCTACATTTCTATAAGCAATTAGTTATAATCAACAATTACAACTTTTGCAAACAAAAATTTGACAAAATATTTGCAAGCTCTATGCCGCAATAAAATCACAATTCTATACACTTTGCAACCAATCCTATTCATAAATAGTACCAAAGAGTTGAGCAGGGAAACTATCAATCAGGCCTAGAAGGAACCACTGTTGCTATGCAATTGGTTTCTGACTTAGTTTCCTGCTAAAGTTACTTCTATTGTTATCTTTTAGTGTATTGACTTGTGCTGATAAAACAGAAGGCTCATTTCAATCTAAGTTAGCCCACCCAGGGATGCCAATTAATGTAGTGAATTTTGCTTTCGCCAACCTAAGGAGGCGACATAGTGTAGTGATGGGTACTCACGTCACAGGTGACATTATGATTTTTGGATCACGTGTCACTTAAGGTGTGGTTAGGAGTAGGGCTGTCAAAAAAAAAAAAAAAAATCGAATTTCGAATATTAGTCGAATTTAAAATAAAAATCATTCGAATTTTAAAATTATCAGTGGCGCACGAGATGACGATGTAGGTAGGCGTCATTGCATTTTAATGTTTTTTTTTTAGCCTATCCAGTTGAACCCACTGGATACGTTGTTCATTCAAAATACTGCGGAAAAAGAGAACATCAATGCGGAGATGATGTTGTTTACGTCAAAACTGAAACCAAGCCCTTTACACAGAACGCATATTTTGCGCATTTTCTAGAGGGACATCTATCACCGTTACACTCGCGACTCGCAAAAGAGAGTCGGATATTTAGAAAGACATTTAAAAGTATTGTAAGTTCAACTTTGAAAAAAAAAAAAAAAAAACGTCTCAAAAATTTATGGCGGGACGGGTCTCTCCCCATTCCACTGCATCTCATGCTTTTAAATGAAAAAAGTAATGTTACTCTTTGTGATTGGTTTTCCGTGCTTTGTATTAAACTGTGTATACATGATGCTGTTTTGTTTCTAATTGTTTAAGCAACTTAATTAATTATATATACTTGAACATTATTTTAAACATTATGCACTTTTTTTTCAAAGATAGTCGTGTTATTGCTTTGAGGAACTGTGGATTAGTAATATTGTGCTCGATGCGTCCTCTTGTTGCCTCAGGAGAGAAAGCCAAAAGCTTTTTTTCCTCTACTGAAATTGTCTTTTAAATTCGAATATAATTCGAATTTTGATAACATTTAAGTACAAAATTCGAATTTAGTTTTTCAGCCATTTTGACAGCCCTAGTTAGGAGTACATCACATAAGAAAGATTGGTGGGATACCTAACTTGTAGAACCTTACTGCATTATCAACACAAGGAAGACACAAGTGTAATAAAATAAATTTTATTAACAAAAGATAGACAAGAGTAAACAACCACTACTAAATGAATACCATGAATGAAAAAGGAATAAAGTGCATAAGATGCATAAAATGCAAGTGATTATGTTGGATGTTGGATGTTGCTATGTCAGAGCTACGTTATCTGGAAAGATAAACTGTCACTACTCTGAAACAAGTAAGGTGAAGAACCTTATTATGCATCAAACAAATACCTGAAAGATTATTTGTTATCAACTGAAATCAGCCATATAACATCTAATGTCAATTAGAAAAATCATATACTGATAATACACAACAATGCCAAGGTCTCTGGAAGAGGTTTGGATAGGTGATAGTTACGTTCTCTGTGGTTGAGTGAGCAGTCCGGTGGCAGTGACTTCATCCACTGGTTGTGCTGGTAACAGTGCAGTGGGGAAAGGAGCAGAGATCTGTTTCGACAGCCTTGAACACGAAGCGCTGGAGGATGCTGATCTCCTGGAGCACCAAAGGGTCCTGAAATCTGGAACACGCAGATGTGGCCCTGAAGCAGGTGCAGAAGGTCCTTAGCCTGGAACACGCAAGCAAAGGTACCTTGGAGTGAAGGTTTGCTCTCCGGAGCTTAGCCTTGTTGCAGATGTCTGAGTGTCTTCCGCCTCTCTGGGCTAGAGACTCAGAACTTGGTTGATCCGCTTTGTCTCTCTAGGATGGAGACTCAGGACGTGCTGCATCTGTTGTTGTCTCACTGGACGAAGACTCTGAATGAAGTCTGAACGTAGATTATCTCTTTCCTCGCAGGCCGGAGACTCAGATCTGGTGTATCTGTTAGCGTCTCTCCCTTTCGGGACTCAGACTCAGAACGGGTTGTTTCTGTTGCTGCCTTCCCAGTAACAGGACTCAGACTCAGAACAAGGAGTGTCTTTTGGGAAGGTACCTTTATCTCTTTCCGATGAGGAGGAGATTGCAATCTGGTGCTTCTCCATTTCCAGGCTGTGATTGGCTATTTCCATCAGAGTGGGGGGACACGGTGTGTCCCACCCTTCTTTCCTCCTGTGGAACTTATTTGCATAGTCCAAACACACATTTAGAAAAGTGTCACTAAAGTTTTACCAATGCATCATTCACTTACCAAACCACAACCAGAATACCTTTGGCACTGTTACGAACACATTAAGTCCAAACGTGATGGAAGAAGATTGAGCTGTCATGCATGCATTCATTTGTCCATTAACAGCTGAGTTTGTGTAAGATGTTGCACTACACATCGCTGTCACTGAGAATACTTATTTCTCTGAATAAGTATGAGATGTGTGTGTTGTAGTTTGCATCAGTTTTAAGGTTTGAGAACATAGTTATGAATGGATTGGATGGATCTCTGTGATCTCTCTTTGTTTCACCCACTGCTGCTGTGTCCAGAGGTCCTAAGGAGTTTTTATGGCAGTCACAGGCCAAAACCTTAGGAATCAGTCTGTTCGTGGGTGAAGGGCAGAAACTGCATTTCGACCAATAGGAAGTCCTGTCCTTCCTGGGCTTTGTACCAAAGGTCTTCTTCTTGCCCTCTAAGAGGTGTCTGGCTGTTGTCCTGGCATCTTTATCTGATGCCGTTAGACAGTTTGCTTATGTTAGTCCACCAAGATCCAATCAAAATGTAGCAAACCTTTGTCCACTATAGTGGTCAGAGAGGGGCCCCGCCATAAACTGGGCCCTGGAATGTGCTGTCCACTACATCACTTTCACCACATTTTTAGAAACAGAAACTGTCATATGTTGTTCAGTTCATATAGCTTACTGTAAAAATATGTTTATCATGCCATTCATCATTTCATAACAGCATCACTCAACACCATCAGTCAATACTTCTGGACCACATCATTTTAACCTCATGAAGGACAAACTGGTGCCTCATCAGTCAATCAGAGACAAATCAGTTCATTCTTACAGTCTGAACAATACAGTAACATCTTCACTAACGCTGACTCTGTTGTAGGCCGAGATGAAGCAGACCCCAGTGTCATCTGAGGTGCGTTACTTTTGACTGCAAGTGCCCTATGAAGTGGACTGAACAGATCTGAAAGGAGTGCACATGTTCAGTGTGAAGGGGAACATCAGAGGGAAATTTATCCATCAGTCATTGCTCATCCCTCCAGCACTAAAGATATTTAACTCAAATAAACGGAGTGTAAATGATTTGAGGCTTGGGTGTTTTTATTGAGTTTTATTAGTCCCAGGTGTGGTTTGTACGAGGCTGTTTGTGGGTATAAAACGTGTGAGATGAGACAGTTACAGTACAACAATCATTTTATATATTGTGTTTTTGCTATTTTGCTATTTTGTACATTGTCTATTTTGTATAGTATTCCTTCTATTATCTGTGTCCTGTCTTGTCACTGTCATTCTGTTGCACTGTGGAGCTTGTCACTAAAATAAATTCCTCGTCTGTGTAAACGTACAATAAAGGTCATTCTGATTCTGATTCTGATGATTATGTTTAAACAAGATAAAGCACATATCTGTTACACTGCAAAGGTGGCAGCATTTACTGTAGGTGTTTTTACACACCCTGCTGGAAAAAAACAACTAAAACACAGCTAAAGCACAGCAGTTACAACTGTATACCTTGACACTAGCGGCTGAAGTGGGTCTAAGCCACAGTTGATTATATTTAAGTAAAAAAAAAATGTATATATTGGTTCCCGAACCAAAATAAATGTTAACTGAATTAAAATATAAAAAAGCTTCTGTTAAAATTACAGCTAGTTCCCATAGCAACAGTTCTGATTTTATATATTGTAACTTGATGTACTAAAATAAATAAAAATGAAATAAAAATAAATAGACATACATAAAAACGCACAACAAAATTAAATTAAAACTTAAAATGAAAACAGAAAAAAAATATGAAAATAAAAATTTTAATGCTAATGATACATGGGGCAACCTTTTGAGCAATTTTGCTGGGCAACTTTTTTTGAGCAGTGTTGCTTGGGCACTTTCCCTCTGAGAATGGGTAACAAATTTCTATCTGGATACTTTAGATTGGTTGTGGGCCCTGTGTCTCACATGGTTGCCCAATGATGGCAACATTAACCAAAGTTTTTTAACTAAGAATATTTAGTGTGTACATGAGAGGACGGCGACTCGACCACTAGATTTTTTCCTTTCAAGAGAGTAAACTGTTACTCCGTAATTTATAGTCATATAAAGCTGACACCCAGTGTCACAGTATTTCATTACTAAATACTCATATCCATTATTAGTCCATTAGCACTCAAAACCACAAAAATCAACATAACAAAGCAACCCACACATTACTGCTTCACAATCATACATGTGTGCTTTTATTCAGAGTCACTAACCATTACCACATGAAAGTCAAAAACAATCATCTCTCTAGCCATTATCATCAGTAACACACCATCAACCATCTCCAGTGTCATATGTAAACGACTGATTAACATCAGTCAGTCTGGCATTTCTTCACAACTGTTCTGTGAAATGCAGGGATCTTCCTGTCTCACTGAATACTGAAGCGGCTCCTACAAACAAACACGTCCATCTCTCACTGCTCCTTATCAGCGCATTAACAGACTAGCTGATCAATACTGGCCACAGCCGCTTTCACAGCACAAACACAGCTCATGTGAGCAGCGGCTCGGATATTACAGATAAACCATCAACCTACAGGTCTGAGCAAACACACCACATCTGACCGAGAGGAGATGAAGTCAAACCAGAGATTAATGTCTGCCTTCCACTGAGAACATGCGAACGCTCGAGGAAATCTCCAAATAAATGATGCACAAGTGACACTTCACAAAGTAATAACCTAAAACTACTATAAAACAATGAGAAAATGATGTGGATTAACTAAAATAATAATAATAAAAATGTACAGTTAAACTATAAGGTATTTTCAGTCATGTGATTTAATTAATCTCTCAAGCATGAGCATAGCAGCGTATAATCTCAAAAAGAACCAATCAATCAGAAGCATCACAACGACCCAGTGTTACTTTAGATACTATTATAGTTTTCATTCATGAAAGAACTGTTGCCTTGGCAACTAGGGGAAATAAAATACGTTTTATTTCAGTTAACATTTGTTTCAAGTAACTCATGTTTATGGCTTCAGCTGCAGACAGAGGTTTTTATATGAAATAATGAAAATTGTAGTAAATCAGAATAAATCACATTGTGTCGTGCCCTTGATATTCACATTCATGCATTTATATGTCATAACTGGACTTTCCAAGAATATCTGTGGGAGACAGACAGCAATGCAGTGTGATGTGTTAGACATGCGATGGCAGTGTGATCCGCTGTAATGAACCATCTTGGGTTTGCATGATCTAAACACCACAATACCCAATCACAATCACCATAATGCGATGCTATATCAATGCAAAATATTACACACAATGCAATGTGAACGGAACACCATCCTGAAACAGAAACACACAAGAGAAGCACTATGGGGAGAGACACCTTTCCTAAATAATATCCAGGGATTCAAAGCACTGCATCTGAAGCAGACAGAAGTTCTCAGATCAGAAAGAAGCAGAACTGAGGAGCATTCAGCAGTGATTCCTGGAAATGAGTGGATGAGCTGTGTTGCAGGATTAGAGAGCTGAGCTTATCTGAGATGAGACGCGGTCAGACGCTGTGTGTGTGCGCTTAACACTGACCGCATGACGGGATTTAACCATAAACCCGCAAAGAGTACATCTATGAAGCAATCATGTCACAATAATACTGTAACCAGCTGTTACAACAGGACAATATGGTAAATAAAATAAAATGTATTAAGCCTGGCATATAAAATAAGCATATAGATCTCACATTCAAGAAGGGAAAACCACTCAGTTTTACTCAGAAGCCCAAACTGAGTAAAAATATGCAGTTTGCTGCAGATGCTGATATTTATATGATGGAATTCTGATGCTTGTAATGTAAATCAATGAGATCTTTATAACAGTACAGCAGATACTGACATAAAATTATATAAATATCAGTCATCACTCTATATCTACAAAAATATGACTTAGATAGTAAGATAATATTTAAATGATCCAAACATATAATGCAAAGCAATCCAACGATGATTGAGAGATGAATAAATAAACGCTCTTCAAAATTTTGAGACTCATGATTCATGGATCATCAAGTAACCACATCAGTCTGTTGCCAAAAAGCATCTTTCTCTCATTGATGGTCATTCACATTACATTTACATTCATGCATTTGGCAGATGCTTTCAACCAAAGAGACTTGCACTGCAGTCAGGATCAGTTCCTGTATTCCATCAAGCCCATGAGCCTGGTTTGATGTGTATGTATTTGTGCATTCTGACAGAATACAGTTCAGAACAAAACCAGAGATCTGTGGGCGGACGGGAGCAGATATGTGAAGGAAATGTGTCGTTTTCTAGAAATCTCTGCACAGGAAATACTTCAGCAATCCTCTGTGGGAAGCAAATAATGCGCTCATCTAATTGATTAGAGTCATTAGTGCTGCTGTGTGCCGGTCCAGATGAGTATGATCAGCCTCTGATGGATTTACACATCCTACATGCTGCTATCTGACTATACTGTTAGTCAAAGTCTCTTGCGTCAAAGAAAGTCACCTTTACTTTGACAACCATCAGCAGCATCTCTTGAGATTAAATTACTCTAGACTAAGATGTCTTTGCATGTGAAGTGAGTGAACCACACCCTCACTGTCACTGAAGACTGGACAGATGTTGATATGGTGGCTATATGAACAATTATTTAATAATTGATTATTTCTTCGGTTAATTAGATAAAATTCCAAATGTTAAGTACAAAATCATTTTAATAAGAAATAATTAAATCCATTATTAAAAATGTTATTTCACATCCAGAGCTGGGTAGATTACATACAAATTGTAGTCTGTCACTGATTACACGATGAAAACTGTACTTACTAATGGAATCTAGGTTACTCTTTTGAGGTAATGTATTTAACTACTTTTTAGATTACCTTTAGATTACTTTTTATCTAACTTGTTTTGAACTTACCATTAAATGGGCCATATTGATATAACACAAAGTAAAGAGAAAGAAAATATATTCCATTTTTTGATATCAACATCATAAAATGCATTAGTCATTATATTACACCAGGGTTTCCCAAACTAGTGTTAATGTAAGAACACACGTGGGTTTGTGAGTTGATAAAAAACTAATAATAAAATGAATCATAAAAATGTAAAATAAATTATTTAAACACTAAAATACTAAGAATAGAAATACTTGCGCATTAATGTGACCATTAACTGACATCAGAGAACTGTAAACAGGCAAATGTGTTGTTCAATTATTGAGATATTACCATCACCAGTGTTTAGTAAGTTGCATAATTATTTGTTTCATACATGATCTAATTGCTTAAGAGCTGCTTTTGCACCAAATTCAGACACATGGTTGGCAAATATATTACATGACCACTCTATATTGTGAATACAGTCAAAGCTAAATGATATGACACACAGTAAGACTTTTAGAGAGAAATTTAAAAGAGAAAAAAAGAAGAATCAGGGAGAATCAATAAACTACAAATGATTTATTGCAATAGTGTGAATAATATGTAATCATTTAATTCATAAAAAGTAACTGTAATCTAACTATGAGCATTTTCAAATGAAATGTTATAGAATAATAGAAATTAACACTTTTATTTAGCAAGGATGCTTTAAATTTATCAAAAGTGATAAAGACATTTATAATGTTACAAAAGATTTCTATTTCAGATAATTGCTGTTCTTCTGAACTTTCCATTCATCAAAGAAACCTGAAAAAATTCTACTCAGATGTTTTCAACATCATCATAATAATAACAAATATTTAGCAGCAAATCAGAATATTAGAATGATTTCTGAAGCATCATGTGACAGGAGTAATGATGCTAAAAATTCAGCTTTGAAATCACAGGAATAAATTATGTTTTAAAATATATTCAAATAGAAGTGGTTATTTTAAATAGTAAAATGTTTCAAAATTTTTACTGTTTTTACTGTACTTTGGATCGAATAAATGCAGGCTTGATGAGCAGAAGAGACTTCTTTAAAAAAACATTAAAAAAAACTCACTTTTCAAAAACTTCTGACTGGTAGTGTATATTGATAATTATTTTCATTATCAATTATAATTGAGTTTATTGATTAGTTCATACATTATTTAAATCACAGTGCTAGCCTGGTCCTCAGTGTTTACATGCACTCATTTCTGACCACATTTCTGATGACAAATCTAAAAAGAAAGCTGACATTTATATCACAAAAGCTTTTTAGCAGGTAATAAAGTAGTAGTAAATATTCAGTCTCCTCCACTAACCAGTTCATAAAACATGAGAGGTAAATAAACATGCACACATTCATAGGATGTAAAACACACATGTAAACAGCACTGTGCATGTGTGCAAGAAATTTCTGACTCCGATAATTGGAGAAGATCGTAGCGTTCAAGTGTTCACATGCTTAATTAGTTCCTATATTAATCAGACTATTTCCGGTCTGCAGAACTCCTTTCAATCCATTCAGATTAACTGCTGTGTTTACTTTTCAGCCCGACTGAATCATCGATCCATTATAGATTGATTATTTTTGGGTGCATTTAAAAGTAGCTATTTGTGTACAGACAGCAAATCCACTATCTACTACAGAAAACATCAATTTTTTGTGTTCCCTAAAGATTTTGACCTTGAGGCATGAGGCATGAGGAACTAAATCACATTGTGTCTTTGAGAGCCAGACACTGACTGACCTCAATGACCACGAATCATGCCAAACAACGTCATTCTTTCAGATGTCAGTGGTGCTGATAGCAAATGATCACAGCTTTACTGCAGTGATTATGATATTTGGCACAAACTCGTATCAAAATGTTGCAAGAGACAAAGACTGACTGTAGTGCACAGAATAGTGTACAAAAACTGAGACCAGTTCAAAGAACAGCAGAGGGATTGTGATGAGAAACAGAGAATCAACACTGACCTCTAGTGTCATCATGTGCAATATCACCGTGTGCTTCACACAAACCCTTTCCATCAGGATAAACTCAAGGGAACAAAATAAGTCCAAATGTGACCCTGGAGCACAAAAGCAGTCATAAGTAGCACAGGTATATTTGTAGCAATTGCCAACAATACATTTTATGGGTCAAAATGATTGATTTTCTTTTATGCCAAAAATCATTAGGATATTAAATAAAGATATTTTGTAAATTTCCTACCGTAAATATATCAAAACTTCATTTTCGATTAATAATATGCATTGCTAAGAACTTAATTTGGACACCTTTAAAGGAGATTTTCTCAATATTTTGATTTTTTTTTTTCAAATAGATTTTCAAATAGTTGTATCTCAGCCAAATATTGTCCTATCCTAACAAACCATACATCAATGGAAAGCTTATTTATTCTGCTTTCAGATAATGTGTACATCTCAACTTTTTTTTAAAAAAAAATGGACCCTTAAGACTGGTTTTGTGGCCCTGGGTCACATATGATCTCTAAATCTAGAGGCCTAGAGAGAACACATTAGGATTTAGCAATGCATAAAAGTCAAAATGTTGGCAATTCCCAACCAGCCTACATTACTTTTAAACTAAAATGAATTTACAAAAAGAAATAGCTTAATTAGAATATAGAAATATCTTGTCCTTTACCTTCTGATCACACTGAAAAAAAAAAACAAAAAAAAAAAAAACGTTCTTCCTCAGTATTTTTGTCTTGTTTTCCAGTGCAAATGTCTAAAGATTCTTAAATCAAGATACTCAACAGCAGAAGATGATAAGTCTTGCTTTTTGTGAAAGTGAGTTTATGACTAAAACAAGAACAAATATCTGCCAATGGGCTCATAGAGCTTAATTAAAAGGATAAACAAGTTTTCATGCCCCATTGACAGATTGACAGATGTTCTTGTTTTATGCACAAACTAAAACAGACATAAATACTGGCAACATAAGGGGACTGTCATGTATTAAGCAACACACACACACACACACACACACACATAGAAGGAAAGCTCTTCAAACAGCTTTTAATAATGACCTCAGGAACTTACATTGAAGTACGCAGGTACACATACAATACTTTGCAAAAAGGTTTAGACCACCAGTATTTTCACCAACAAAAAATGGTTTTAAGTCAGTTATTTCTATCTTTTGCTGTAGTGTGTCAGTAGGAAATATCAATTTACATTTCCAAACATTCATTTGGCCATTAATTGTAATAATCCAGTGAGATTTTTGTTTGCTCCACACAGAGATCTGATCTGATCATAATCAGTCCGTCTGGAATAACATGAAGAAACAGAACAAACTGAGACAGACTAAATCCAGAAGAACTGTGGCAACGTCTCCAAGATGCTTCAATAAACCTTCCTGCAAAGTTAAATGCTGTAAAGTGAGGATGCTTTCAAAAATAGTGTTATAAATAGATTTTATTTATCAGTTAACTTCTGTTAACTAAATCAAATCAACATTTGGTCTGACCATCCTTTGCATTTAAAACAGCTTTTGTCCTTGGTACAGTTGCACATAGTTTTTCATGTAGCTTTGCAAGATGGTCTTGTAATAATAATAATAATAATAATAATAATAATAATAATAAGAAGTTTATTTTATATAGCTCCTTTCTGCAAACTCAAGGTCACTTTACAATATCAAAACAGATAAACATGACAGCAGACAGAAAAACAAAATACAGATAAACATGAAATCAGCGATCAGAGAAACAAGCAAAAGATATGTTTTAAAGTGGGTTTTGAAATCCTGTAATGAAGAAAGATCACGAATGTGTTTGGGAATAGAATTCCAGAGTGTGGGAGCAGAGACACAAAACCCTCGTCCACCAAATGATGCTAACTTGTGTCGTGGAATTAACAGTAGACCAGTATCAGATGATCGTGGTGTGTGAGCTGAAGAGTAATTATGACTGAGATCAGAAATATACAGAGGGGCGAGACCATGACGTGCTTTATAGGTGATGAGGAGAATATTGTATTGAATATGATAACAGACAGGCAGCCAATGAAGTCTGTGTAGAATGGGAGTAATGTGAGAAGATTTCTTTGAAAAAGTGAGAACCCTTGCTGCAGAGTTCTGGATATATTGGAGCTTATTTATTGTGGTGCATGATATAGTTCTTCTGTTTCTTCATGTCATTCCAGAGAGACTGATGATGATCAGATGAGATCTCTGTGTGGAGCACTGGCTGTTGTCAGACAAAAATATCACTGCATTATTACAATTAATGGCAAAATGAATGTTTGGAAATGTAAACTGATATTTCCTACTGACACAATACAGCAAAAGATAGAAATAACTGACTTAAAACCGTTTTGTGAAAATACTAGCCTACTGGCCTTTTGCACAGTACTGTACATTAAATAAAGATCAACATCACCAAACAAAAAACTGAGAAAACTGAGGGTTGATATGTACCGGGATGATAATCAATGAAACATGAAACAGGTGTGAGACAATTAGAAACCATGGAAAAACAAACTAGCAATGATAACTCAGGCAAACAGGAACAGGGAAAAGACTGAAAACTAAATCAAATAAGAACAAAATAGAATATACATGTTGCAGAGATTTATCATCTGTAATCAGTGGTCGATTTGTAAAAAAAAATTCAGGGGGGATGATGTGGACAATTTTTTGTCTCGTGGCTAATTTTACACAATGATTACAAAATTGGTCTCATTTTTAAAAAGGTTTCTATTTAATGAAAAATTTACCTTATTAAATGAACTGTTATTTATAAGTTTTTTTTTTTCCTTCTGGGGCCTGAAATAGAGAAATTTTGGTCAATATTGATAATTAAACAATATTTTGCTGAATGTGTTTTTGTGCTGGCACCTTGGCTGATTTAGGTCTGTCATGGATTAATAATATGACAGCAATAATATTAATAAGCAATTAATAATATGACAATAAAGCCGCCAGTAGATGGCAAGTCCCTATTTTAATAAATGACTTACTGAATCATTCATATCAAACGATTCATTCAAAACGGCTGATTCAATAGAAACGAAACAAGTGATACCGTTGAATCACTGGCTCACTCAATTCGTTCAAAAACTGATTCACTCACGGAATGAAACACCGTGTTGCTCAATGCACTGTTGTATGAAACTAATAGCACGTTTGTGCTTGTGGCCCCGCGCACATGTGCTGATATATAGAAAAGTACATTGCATGTGCAATGAATATAAATACGTAAAAACTCATACATGGGTATTTTTGTTTAATTGCTGGAATTATAAGGGCATTCTAACTGTATTCTAATGGGCTCCATCGCGCAGTGAATGCTTTTGGACTCTCAAGACATGTTTTTTTTTTTTTCTCTAAGTTGGATAATGTCAGCTCTCCTACAGTCACACATACATTATGTTAGGAGAATGTCTTTAAGTTCTAATCAAGGAAAAATCATACCTTCTGTTGTCTTTTTATTTTTTATTTATTTTATTTTTTTGCGCGAAAAATGAGCTTAATAGCATGGCATAGCCCTATACTTAAATATATAAACAGTGCTGTGTATTTCCCTAGTTGCTGTGAACACTGCTTTCAAACAAAATTACTTGTATTAGATGGTATGTGTGTTGGAGCAGGGCTGGAACTAAACTATGCAGGGCTGCGGCCCTCCAGGAACTGAGTTTGACACCCCTGCCATAAACAGAGGTGTCTCCTTCTGTTTAAGGGCTGTGATCCAACTGTGTTGAGCATTGTCAAATGCACAGGCAACAACGGGCAACGAATTTAGCAGTTATTGACAGCTCTCTGATCCAATGGTGTTTGGCATTGTCAGAATAATAGTACCTGTTCTTGACAAGTAAGCACCAATTTAGAAAACGAGCCCACTGGCGTTGGTTTACAAATGAAATTGATGGAGGGAGGGCTGATGTAACATTAATCCATCATGCGCACTGTGTGCTCATCAATTACCTGTTATTTTAAAACATCTATCCAGTAACACTAGTAATTACTAGTACTGTACAAATGGATTCATTAGAAAATATTTGCAAACACCGCTGAACAGAGGTCCCTGATCACGCGGGCCCCTTTGGGGCGTGGCTACTGTAGCAGGCGGAGCCAGAAGCCCCTTTCACACATACAGACTTCACTGGAAAATTACTGGTTAATTGCCGTAAAGAGATCATGTGTGAACAGGACCTTTTTAAAAATACTGGTAAATTCGTTCCGGCAATTTACCGGTATGAGAAGTTGTTACATTAGCAGTAAATTGCTGGAATGATGCTGTGTGTGAACACAGAATGAAGATTACCGGTATGAGCATGAGTTCACAACGCGCTGACATAAGACGTCTACTCCGGGCCAATCCAGAACCAATGAAATTCAAACTTCAGTGGCTCTGGGTCAATCATGAGATTCTGACGGAGATGACGCATTTACTCCACGCTGTGTAGTTCGGTTTAAAGTCATCTAATATGATTGCTGTGTCCCAATTCGCATACTATCAGTCCTAAATAGTATTCAAAAATAGAATAAATCGTAGTATGTTGAAAAGAGTATGCCAAAGATTCCGGGATGGTTTACTACTCCTGGTCAGAATTCAAAGTGCAGATCAATGCACACTCTAATGGCTAATATTGCCCACAACACATTGCGCGGTGGACGAGGATTCGATTAGAACTACAAACTCGCATAAAAAGTGTTAAAAAACTACAAACATGGCCCATATGTGAGACCAACGGACAGGTAGTGAAAGGGGTTTGAGTGATAAATAATCAATGTCTAACCTGATGAAAAAATATTTAGTTAATGTTATCTACATTATATTTCATCTGCAGCAACATTGTGAAATTTTATAATGATACGTTTGGTCATTAACTTATAAATGCATCATTATGCAAACATATGAAGAGAGTTCTCGGCATGAAAGACCCACGACTGACAGATCAACGTGCCTCTTAATTTCTCTCCAGTACGGTAGGAAATTAAATTAAACGAAATATGGATAATGTTAACTTTGACAAGATGATTGACAGTGCAGTTTAAACAACCTCTAAAGTCATTCCAGTAATTTTACAGCAATTTACTGGTATTACTGTGTGAAAGGGGCTATATAGTGTTTAGCTGGTGTGGAAAAAGATATTCAGATTCTGTTACAGAAGTGCAAGCCAAATTCAAAGACTTACAAAATACACAGAGACAGTCAACAGGGTAAAACAAAGGTAAACACTAGCCGTGTTTTTACAAGATAAAGGAATTTAATGGAGTATTTGGGTTATGACAAACTTGTGGAGTTTCTTCTCGACAGATATGCTAAACTTCAAGTTAAAAGTATTCCTAACATGTTGGACCTTTTATTGAAAGTAGGCTACTTTTACCTGTTGAGACATACCTTGACTTTTATAGAGCTGTGTTTGTGATGTTTGAGTTGGGGGAGGTGTGTCGTGAGAAAGGGCCGTTTGCTTAGGTTTACTATTAGTAATTCCGTTAAATGACACTAGTAGGGCAGAAACTGCTTAATCCAGCTTTAACACCAAGTGTCACATCCTGAAAAGTGAAGCTAAAATATTTTGATCGCCCTCTCCATGTAAACGAATGTAACGTGAGCCAAACTAAAAATCAAATTACACTTCAAAATTTTTTTTTTTTTTCCCAAAGATGGTTTCCGTCATTTCAGGTGGTTACATCAAGCTAATGCACATTCAAGTGTTCACTTTTCTAATAAGTTAAGTTTTAGTTATGTTATCTGATGTTATAAAAACAGGGTGTGGCATCATGATTGTGTGATACACGACTCCACCAATCACTACGCAAACTCCAGATGACGTCATCGGCACAAGATGACGGATAAGTTCTAACTCAAAAAAATTGAGGCAACTGATTCCCGCTATTTTTTTTAAGTTTGCAAACTTAAAGATCATCAGTAAGCATATAGCTAGTTATTTTGAGTAACTGTAAATTGTAAATAAACATTAATTTAAATCAGATTATATATTTAGTGTTTTGTTCATCTTTATTTTAGTGCAACTCAAAGTTTTGAGTACTGACAACTTTAATTACTTCACTTAATTAATTAAAATATCCCTCATATATATATATAAATTTTTAATTTATCTAAACTAAGTTTAAGGAACTTTAAATGTTATTAAATTAAATTATATAATTTAATGTAACTTAAATTGTAGTAGTAATGTTACTTAAATATTTTGTGGCAACTGATTGCCTTGTTTTTTTTTTTAAGTTTCCTGTACTCAAATATCTACATTTTACAACTTAGACAGAACACTCTAAAAGTTAAAAGTTCAAGGCAAATTGCTGCACAGATTTTTTTGAGTTTACTCAACTTTGGACCAAGTTGTTCACTCAACTCAAGTCACTGAGTAAAGTCACATGTCTCTTTTTTGTTCAGCCAACTCATTTTTATTAGTTAACAAATCTGAGCCATAAAAAGCCAAAAAAAAAAAAAAAAAAAAAAAAAAATATATATATATATATATATATATATAAACAAGTCAGCCACACCTTTAGACAACGAAGGATCTGTAATTCACACATCTTTAGATTATGAGGGAAAGCTTTCCCACTGAGCCACTCACACTGTGCTTAGCTGCTGACATTAAATACATTAAATATGGACACTTGGGCAATAATAATAAATAAAAAAAAAATTGCAAAACTTTTTTTTCCAGAAGTGTAAAGTCCAGGGGACAAAGAGGAAGAGTCCTGCCATATGTTTATTCCACCCATGAGCTCAGCAGCTGATTTCACCAAAGGAGGAACCAAGTCATTCCTTTCAAGTCACAAGCAAGTCTCAAGTTAAATCCCAAGTCCTCAAAGAGTTAAAGTTAATGAGATAATTAAAGCTGCAGTCCATAACTTTTTTTGGTTAAAAATGATCCGAAATCAATATTTGAGAAAGTACATAACCAGCCTGTTTTCAAAACTATCGCCTTACTTTAGCCCGATTCACAACGGTTAGCTTATAATAATGTTTTCTAATTTGAGTGGCACGGGTAGGTTTCCGTGGGAAATTCGAGCATGGCACTGCGTCATTACGTCACATCTGTAAACATGAAGAAGTTTTCCCGGATACTAGGCTCTGGCACGTGAGGATCCTGCAGGTGATGGATCATTTATAGCCTTTTCTCACAGCAGCTCGAATAATTAAACTTATCATTTTGATGGCGGATTGTAATCCAGAAAGGATTCTGTGTTTATGAAACACATGTGAATGAAATTAAATTATATTCCAGTTTTAAGTGTGGTTCTGATTACAGATAGCCAACGTGGGATTACACAAGTTTTTGTATTTTAAATAGAACCAGTTTGAAGGAAGATTAATTTGCTTTTTGGATTAAAAGAATTTTTTAATATGAAATTTGAATCCTTTTGATTTCAAATTTCCTTTTGAATCTTTTGCTGTATCCTACTGATACAGCAAAAGATACAAATAACTGACTAACTCTAACCACTTTTTAGCTGGTGAAAATACCAGTGGCCTAAAACCTTCACACAGTACATTTATATATAAAACGATATATGAACAACCCCCTCACTAAAACCTTTCAGAATATAGATAGGAATAAAACTAATAAAGGTGCATGTAAGAGCCGCTAAAGCGAAGAAAAAAAGAACTCACTCAATGCCTTTAAAAATATGCATTGAAATCTACATACAAATAGATAAAGTGCAATAACTAAAATTTATTTTAAATTATTATAAAATTTAAATACACTTAAATGTGTATTTTGGATGTTTTATTTGCACTAGCCCAAAAAACATGTTATGGAAACAAAATAGACAAAAATCACAAAACAACAACAACAACAACAACAACGACAAAACAATGGTTTTGCCTGTAGTGTCTCATCTAAAAAAATACTCATTCAGGACTGTGGTATATTTCACAGTACTGTTGCGTTACTATCTGATAGCATTACTGTTCCACTGTAACAGGCTGAAATGAAAGATTTTGCAAATGACCTGCAAACCTGAGCCCAAATTACAAAGCAGAAACCTAGATGTGCTCTACAGCAGTGCTTCTGAACTGACTTTACTTCAGGATCCAGAGCAAACACGAGAACTGATGTGTGGAGAACAGCAGACGTGATCTAAGCAAACACAGGTGAATACTGTATATGAGAAGTGTTTTTCTCCTCTGTCAAAGGCTGTTCACTCAGTTACGTCCGTGACCCGTCAGTCCAGAAGCACTGGTTCACACATTACTGATGCACAGTGACATCTTCATCAAAGTGCAAACTATCTGTGAGAGGATGCTGATGGTTTACTCACTGAAGCTGAAGCTCTTCTCGTGGTGGTAGTATCCATCTGCGCTCTTTTTCTTCAGCATGGAGCACAGGTCCACTCTACACACGCATTCGTCTCCAAACACACGGCCCTTAAACTCAGAGAACAGCGCCGGATCCAGCTTCTTAACACTCTGCGAAGACACACACACACGTCACAGTAAGTCCAGAGCAAACAGAAGGATGGGCGAGAGAAGAGAGAGTACAGTAGGGGTGGAAGCGTCTGTCGTGGCCGATAACCTCAGCAGGAAGAGTGTCCTGCGGGAAGATTATAGACGCGCCTCCTATCTGTGTCCTCCACATGGAGAAGAAGCATCCACAGACTGTACTATCTGTCACGTACACACACACACTCACACACACACACTCACACACACTCACACACACACACTCACACACACACACACACACACACACACACACACACACACACACACACACACACACTCACACACTCACACACACTCACACACTCACACTCACACACACACACACGCACGCACGCACACATGCACACACGCACGCACACACACGCACGCGCACACACACACACACACACACGCACACACACACACACACACACGCAAGCACACACACACACACAAGCACACACACACACACACACACACGGAGTTAAAGGAAGAGCTCCTTTCTTCATAAACAAACAGAGAGTTTCATTCCCTCTTTTCAGCCACATTCTCTTTCATTATATGGAGAAGAGCAGCGTGAACATTTGGTTAAACGTCTCCTGTTTGATAGAAAGTGGACGTGGAAGCACATGAGGTTGAGGAGACTCTTTAAAGTGTCCGGTGGATTGTGGGAAGTTTAACGCTGTGTAATGCGTGTTTGATTTGATTGTGGTGGACTGATGAGAAGATCTGGCGTCAGGTCTCAGCCCTCACTGTCTGAACAGATAGCATCAACCTCAACACCTGACTCATGCAACAACATCACAACCGCTTCTGCTCAACAAGACTATGTATTTGATTGAAAATACAGGAAAAACAGTGAATTATTATTACAATTTCAAATAACTGTTTTCTATGTGAATATTTGTTAAACTGTAATTTATTTCTGATCAAAGCTGAATTGTGTCACATGATCCTTCAGAAATCATTCTAATATGCTGATTTGCTGATCAAGAAACATTTCTGATTATTATTCATGTTGAAAACAGTTGTGCAGCCCAATATTTTTGTTAAAAACCGTAATTTATTTTTTTTTTTTTCAGGATTGTTGGATGAATGGACAGTTCAAAAGAACAGCATTTATTTGAAATAGAAATATTTTGTAAATGCATTTACTGACACTTTTGATTAATTTAATGCATCCTTGATGAATAAAAGTATTAATTTCTTTCATTACCAATCAAAATCGTACTGACTCCAAAAATTCGGAACGATAATGTATTTAATCAATAGCTTTCAAAATAGATGTCATGCACATTTTCATTTATCAAAGCTGATTTTTATCTGAATTATGCACACACCTGTGACTGCACAAATACATGAATGAACTTATTCAGTCTATTTATCTACAGATAGACCATATTATTTGAAGGAAAAATAGTTTATCATGATTATCACAAATAAATAATTATCTATTGATCATTGTTGTTGTGTTGTGGTAAAAATCAGCTTTAATGCTTCGGGTGTCATTCAGAAGAAACAGTGAAAAATCTGAACTCTGTTTATGTGAAAAGGAAAGAGTAAGATGTCAAACTTAAACTTATACTTAATTTCCATAATGCAGCTGACAGACCCTGTGGTATTTGCTTATGATTAGATAAATCAAACACATCCTCCTCCTCCAGCACACACACACACACACACACACACACAAATCCTCCTCACCTGCTTGCGTAGTTTAGGTACTCGAGAGAGTTTGAGGAACGTCAGATGAGGTTTGAATGCTTTGTCATCTCCAGACACGATGCCTCGCTCCTCAAACGCCTTCCTGATGCTCTCTGGATGAAGATAAACAGCACTCAGCCTCAGAGAGACAGATGCATCCTGGGATAGTCTATTTACAGCGTCCGTGGTCAGGCCTGAGACTACTCCACTGTCCTCAATGTAAGACAAGACCATAATCAATACAGAGAGAGAGAGACCGTTAGCAGCCCGAGCTCTCAGGATCTCTCTGCATCTCAACCTTCAACACACTTTACTGGGGTTTTCAGTAAGCATCCAAAATACTGTGCTCATGTAATTTCAGCCAGTATTAGTTCCTCTTACTGTCATGTCAGTCTGATCAAGCCAATACTGGAAGCACTGGAAACAGGAAATCTAAATTCAGTTTGCTTCATTTGATTTATTTTGGTAAATGGTGATTATATTATGAAAGCTGCAGACAGCTGTAACAATCAAATGCATTCACAGCCAGTGTTGGAGGTAACACACTGCAAATAACACGCGTTACATAATCAGATTACTATTCACGTAAGTAGTAAAGTAAGGCATTACTTTTAAAATTTCAATGAGATATTTGAGTTACTTTTTCAAATTAGTAATGCAAGTGTCAGAGGCATTTCCTTCAGCCTGAGGCTTATTCATTTCAGTTTTGTTGTGAAAGGGCCTTTACAGTTGCCAAAAATAACTTTTGTGTTTTTTGTTATTAAAAAACAAATAAGCAAGCCCAGCCCAGGTGACAAAAAGAACTCAAAAATAATGCACTGCATTACTTTTTATAAAAAGTAACTAAGAAATGCAATTAATTACTTTTTATGGAGCAATGCAATACTGTAATGCATTACTTAACTTTCAGTAAGTAACTTTCCCTGATCACAGTAGGGTAGGGTTGCACCAGCCATTCAGAAGACAACTTACTTCAATTGGAATGTAAAATCCACACTAGAGGCTTTTAGTCTGCACTTAATGTAGTTGCGCCATCAGTTTTTAGGCAGAGCATCTCTAGCAGGTCATGCACTCTCTGTAAAATAATGCACATTATTATGCATTATATGCTGTGAATTGATTTTCCTGCAAAATTTAATACCAACTTCTTTTCTCTCGCATAAGTAAATTTAACTAACCGTAAACTAACAGTAAATGTCCATTGAAATACAATACTGACACTCAGATACTGTCTTTGAAATTAAAAAGTAGCAATATAAATACTGATACAAAAACATGACAATTTTATTTGACATGCACAACATGGAGCGGTGCACAATGTAATGCTCTTGCGCTTAAAATATAAATTAGTGTAAACAACAACATCATCATGTGTCTAAAGGATGTCTAAAGGACAAGGGCTTACTGATGCAATTCAATCAACCTGCTATTTTATTCTAACCATTACCCCCGGTCAGATGCTCCTGCAAATATTTAATTTATGCATTTATATAAAGTTATATTTGAACTAGGTTTAATGGTGCAATGCAAAAACATTTAGGCTAGTAGTGAATAATTTATAACTTTTACACTGCCTTTAGCTGTAAGCTACACACAGCTGGTGCAATAACACAGTGTTCTGGATAAAAGCAATGGATGTGCAGATCCACTTCCAGAACAGAGCGAGTGTGACAACACCAACTCATGACGAACATACCAGTGTACAGGAGGAGGCTGATCATTTCAGACATTAATGACTTCATACGCAGCTGTGGTATAAAGTCATGATGAATCATTATGAAGATGCATTTAAAATTATTCACAGGGTTTGTCCATGATGCCTTGCAAACATGGACAACAGGACAGCACATGACATTTGGTTTGAGGTGTTTACACAAGTACCCCCATATGTGTAATGCAATATTACTGTAATCAATCAAATATTAAATCAATGCATTTGAATTTTCATTCTTCACAAAAGAAGATATTTTGAAGAAAGCTGGCAATCAAACAGTTTTAAACTCTGCTGGCTTTCACTGTTAGGACAAAAAACACTGAGACATTTTATGTTCCACTAAAGTTCTGGAATGAACATGGAAAGGATGACAGAATGATCATTTTTGAATGAACTATCCATTTGAACTGTATTACATGTTTGTACGCATATCTGCATCATCAGCCACAATATTGCATAAATAATTAGCTATAAATGGTAAACTACAACTGTGATTTTTTTCCTCGAGCAATGTTGTGAGATTGGGGTGGGGCTATCAGTCTGACTGACCAATGGCAGACTGGCACATGATCTGAAGCATGAACACTGTGTACTGATGAGCGGATGCAGAGTGGTGTACCTGCCTTGAGCGTGAGCGTGGTCAGATGCTCTCCGTCTGCGATCTGAACGAAAACCACTTCCTGTTTAAAGTGTCCGATTCCACAGCAGGGCAGGGTCAGCCTCCGGCCCCCAGCAGTGCATTCAGAGGAGACTCCAGCTCTGATAATGTAGACGCAGCGCTGTGCACACAAACATGACAAACATCCTGTCAGTCAAGTCCTCACGCTTCTGCTGTCACTCTTCCTCTTCCATTTAATCACAGAGAATGAGAGCGTAGGCATGTTATAATTACTGCTGCGGTGTGTGAGATGAATGCGCACGCAGCTCTGACAGATCAGTGTGCGTTCTTGGCCTTTAAAGACAATAAAACAGCTTAGATTTGGATGATTTGTGGCTTTACGGAGCAGCTGATGTGTTTTAACTGGGGTCCAAGTGTGTTTTCTTCAAGATCTGCATTTAGTGTAATTCGAGAACAAAGACTGACCACACAAAACAGAGTACAAATATTGCTATCATAATCATACTATTATTATAAACTATTTCTTTTACTGAACTGAGCTGAATCAACTTTGAAGTGACTCGAGCTGAAATTAACTTTCCCAGTAAGAGTCAATATTCGCCCCTGGAATTGATTTCATGGGCATTTTTTTAACCTTGTAAGGGCAATTTGTATAATTACACTATTAAATGTTTTTGTGTTGTTTTTTATGTCAAAAACTTCAATCAATCACAATGCTAAGCCACTGTTTCTGCAAAGACAGAGCAGAAGACATGCATTCACACAAGACCTGTATAATGGAAACAGCCTATCAATCGAAAACAGCAACTAATTAGAGTGTGAAGCTGCAATATCATGACAAAATCATTATTGTTGATTATTGCTCTTGATATAGTAATAATGATTATTAATGTCGATTAAAAGTAAGTTTTGTGGGGAAAAGCACGTGATATTCTGGCTACAGACAAAACAAGCTAAGAACCATTTCTGAATTTGTATATTGCTTTTTATGGATTTGAAAATCAAGGCTTCACATTGCTTATTTCAGTGGCATGACAAACAAAACAGTTATTTAAACTGGGATTAAATTAACATTTGTGATCAATTATAATGCGCAACACTGCAAACCACACATAACAAGGAATCTGATTCAACGTGAGTAGATCTGCTGTAAATGTAATGTCGCAATCAAAACGTTTGTGACGGCTGTAATAGATCTAACATAACTGGGCATTGGGCAGGGGCATATTTTGCCACCTTATCTTGAATTTGGGGGCAACTTCCAACCCTGCTGCACACACAACATGTATAACACCAGCTTAGGGTGATTCACATGAAAGCGAAATACATGTGGCAAGATTTGTGCAGCGGCCACTGTGTGTGTGTGTGTGTGTGTGTGTGTGTGTGTTCTCACAGATCCAGCTGCTCCTGTGAGCTCAGGTGAGTCCCCAGTAGAGTGATGTGTAGCGTGCCCACAGGTATCAGCGCTCGGGACAGACGACAATCCTTCTCCAGCAGCAGCTTCTGCACCTCCTCCATCGCCTGCTTGATCTGAAACACACAGAAACACTCTAGAGATGTGCTGGTAACACTTTACAATACGGGTGCACAAATACTAATGCACAGATAATCATGAGTTAATGTATAACTCATGAAGAACTAAACCATTTATTAATGATTACTGCATCAGCAACTAATGAACATTCTGTATGATTCATAGATTAAGTAATCAATAAATTGTTATTAGTTAAATGTGTCATAATGTTTTAATTCCCTAATAACATATTATATTAACTAATGAAGTAAATTCTTATGTTAATTACCACATTGGGTCAAAGCCATGCCTTTCAACTTCCAGTTGTCTGCTTTAATTAATCATTAGCTAATGATTTGCAAAGGTTTCATTATGTTATGACTTTACTTGTTGAGGCACAGAACTATTAACTAATTGTTAAGAAATATGTCATTGTGGTTATGGATTTTGAATTAGTTAGTTAGTCATAACATAATTAAACCTTTGCAAATCATTAGCTAATGACTGATTAAAGCAGACAACTGGAAGTTGAAATGCATGGCTTCAACCCATTGTGGTAATTAACATATGAATTTACACTATTAGTTAATATAATATGTTATTATGGAATTAATACTTTATGACACATTTCACTAATAACAATTTGTTGATTACTTAATCTATGAATCATATAGAATGTTCATTTGTTGCTGATGCAGTAATTATTAATAAATGGTTTAGTTCTTCATGAGTTATACATTAATTATACATTATACTGCCACTGTATTGTAAAGTGTTACCGATGTGCTTCCCAACTCACGACGCAATCCAGTACTGAAACAATACACTTTTCAAAAGGAGGAGAAAACTCTCTTTTGTTCTTAAAGAAGACAAGTGGCATTTTTGGATTTGATTATCTCTGCTGTGCATGATGCTGTCACAGCCTACTCACTGAGACACTAGGGATCTTTTTTATTTGACAGGGACAGTGCACGTTAATTAACAGAAACTAGAGTTAGACATCTGCAGACCCTGGCCAACATAACAGGCAAAGTAAATGTAAAAAAATTAACCAAAATTACCATAGAATAATTACTATTATATTAAAAAACAATAATAATAAGGTATCAGATGAATCGTGTTCTAGTGTTCACATCGCACAGCTTCAGTTTAGCAATGACAGAGCAGAGTTAATTTCTCTAATGTATGTTGGCATGAGTTCCAGTGAAAGTGAACTGACTGAAAGCACTTCTTCTCTAGTCATTCCTTATGTACCTTGAGTGTTACTTCTTTTGCATAATACATTTATTAAAGGATAAAAGACAGGATGAAAAGAAAGGATGTCTTAACTATTGTTTTAACAATGTTAAAGCTGACATAATAAATTGAGTATGTCACTCACAAATGAAAACACATCTTGTGAGTCCATGACTCAGATATTCAAGAAATGGAGGAAAAAATGCACCAGCATGAGATTTTGCCTTATATTTCTGTATATGATATAGTTAAGTAACATCTCACAAGCAAGCTTGCAATTTTTTCTAAATATCTGCAAAACTGCATACGTGATACTGATTTTATACAACCATTCAACAAACACTATTATTAAAAAGTTAATATTCCAAATTACATTTTAGACACAATATTGTCAGTTTTTGCTCTATTTCACAAATGAAAACGGTTCCACACAAAGCCACAGCAGAACCGTTGAGTGTCACACAGCAGTGATTCACTACTGAATGAATCAGTGTTTTTAAATGAATCAGTGATTCAATGATCCATTCACTGCATTCCATTCTGAGGGGCTCATCATCTCCATGTTTCAACTATATTGAAACTATTTTTAAAACATTAATCACATAGCATTCTTTATGCAATTGTAACACATCTGTGCCCCCCTCAGCTTTTGTTTATACTGATTTCATCCCATTGGTAACAGCTTATAGTGTCTTATTATAACTCAATTTATTGATTATATGTAAGAACTTGACATAATAGATGATGCAGGCCTCTACTAAAGTTTTCTAGAGACAACTGTCCTTCTGAAGGTCAAAACACCCCAGAAAATCAATTCAAGGGAGTAAATACTGCTTGGTATTTCTGTCACTGCTGTGAACTGACCACCGTTCACAGAATATGAAAAGAATGAGTCAGCTGTCCAAGACACCAGCCACGATGCCAGCACAAAAACAATCAGCTAAATATCATCTAATTATCTGTATCCATAAACTCTCAGAAAACACTGAGATATTATTTATTGTCAGTATGGCACACCCCTATGAGTAACACTACTGTAAGCTTGACTCTGTCTCTGGCTCGTACCTCGGGGTTTGTGATTGGCACAGAGACAAAGTAGTTTGGGCGAGCCGTCTCCTTCTTCTTCTTATCTCCATCTTCCTCACTCTCCACTCGACTGTGGTCTCCTCTCTTATGCTTCTTCTTTGTGCTGGAGACTGAAACACACAACAAGCATTCAGCCATCAGAGTAATACAGCAGCATCCAGCAACATCTGACAGCTCTCATTCACACTGCACATAAACAGAAATTGTATAAAACGAAACAGAATTGTGCATTATTTCTAGGTGACTAATTTGATGGACTCTTGTCACATGTCCAGTAAATTGTCAGAGTTGGTAAACTACACTACTCTTGCATTTCAATTTGCTGCAATAGCAAAAGACAAAATACGTGATAGTGTTTCTATGACCTTCCAAAAGAGGGAAAATTTGTCAGAGGAGAAAAATATGTGACCCTGGAGCACAAAGCAGTCATAAGTAGCACAGGTATATTTTTAGCAATAGCCAACAATACATTGTATGGATCAAAATTATCCATTTTTCCTTTACGCCAAAAATCATTAGGATGTTAAGTAAAGATCATGTTCCATGAAGATGTTTTGTAAATTTTCTACCGTAAATATATTAAAACTTAATTTCTGATTAGTAATATGCATTGCTAAGAACTTAATTTGAACAACTTTAAAGGTGACTTTCTCAATGTTACTTAAAGCATTGCAATTAAGTTTAATAAACTTAATTTCTTTGTGTTCAATGAAAAGGTCGAACATGTGACTCCTTTCTGCATGTGTTATAGACAGAGGAGCACATTAGTTTTTCAGCCTGATTTCTTTGAGATTTGGTTTGGTCCTCACACTGCACATAGTGTGACCCTAATAAATAAATAAATAAAAAGTGCTGTTTATTTTGGATGTGATTAATCGTTTGACAGCACTAATATATATATATATATATATATATATATATATATATATATATATATACATTTTTTTTTTAAATCTGATGGAGACCAGAGGTGAATATCACATATTTTAAAATGAAAACAGTCACTTCTGCCTATTTTTTTTTCTACAAGGAAAAACAAAAGTGTTCAATAATTGGTCTAATGATATAGTAGTATAATAGTCCCAGTTCACTTTTAAACCTTCAAATGAATTTTCTTGATTATACTTATATTAATGTTTATACCTGATTATACTTAAGTAACATTTTCAATGCAGGACTTTTAGTTGCATCAGAGTATTTTTACAGTGTGGTATTAGTGTTTTATACACAGGGGTGCACATAAGTTTTTCACCCTGGTTCTCAAAAGAGGACCTGGAGATTTGGTCTGGTCCTCACACTGCACATTGTGTGACCCATTAAATAACTATAAAATTAATAATAAATTAATAATAGTGATAATATTATTGCACTTTATTTAGTTAGGTTCTTTTTAATAATATAATAAAAATAATAAAGTGTGATAATACTATTATATTTTGAAATAAAAAGGGAGCATTAAATAAAAATACAATTATTTTATAGTAAACTTAAATATAAAATGCTAATATTTACTTTTTTAAATATGAATTTTCATCATTTTCAAACTTAAAATCAGCAGGCTTTTATTTTGGCGGGTTGCCGGCAAGTAAGTATATGCGCTTCAGTGTTTAGCGCTGCTGAATAAAGAGCATCAGTAAATGAAATATCAAATATCACAGTTTTGCATTGTGCTTTGAAAACGGCAGCGGGTAGATTTATGCTTTCAGTTTGAATAGAAATCTTATACAGTACAGTTCGATGATCTAAAATGATAATTGTGCATTAACAGCTGCCAACCACGTCGGTACGCAAATGCGCGGTTTGAACTTATTTACACAGCGCATTTTTTATTTTGGTCGCGCATGCGGACTTGCGGACCACTTATGTGCACCCCTGTTTATACATTATTAAGTAAAGGATCTTAATACTTCGTCCACACAAATTAATGTTAATGTTAATTAAAGACCAAGGCTAGTATAATGTCTCCTATAATGTTGAAATTAGACTAGCACTTAACCATGACACAAAAGCCACACCACACAAATGGCTTTTAATTGATTTATTTTGTTAGCAAACATGTAACTACAATAAAGTTATTTCCATCGATCAATTTTTTACTTTAAAATTTGACTCTCTCGACACCGGCGAGTAGCGGTCTTCTGACAGACGGACGGGTGCTGAGCCAAAGGTAAGCTTTATAAATCTACTTTTATTTGTCGTTTTGTCCATGTAATGTTAAATTTCACTCAAAATTTGTATTTTTCAGTGTTAATAAGTTTTCAAATTCACCTCTTTGTTATTTTACATGGGCAATCCCTGTTGGTGTATTTGGCTTGAGGCGATTCAAGATACAGTCTGAGGTAAATTTATGTTTATCCCTTTTAGTTGTTTAAATTGATCACTAAAACACGTAACTTTACAATAATGTATTTAATATTTTCAAAACTTTATCTGGTGGGAAGTGTTTGTTCTTGTAGTAAAATAGGTTTTGTCGTGGATCCCGGAAAAAGCACACTGAAACAATTCAGTAAAGACTAAATATCAGCTGACAGAAGCCAAAATGAGCATTGTGAAGCTATATTTATATTTATGATAATCGTTTTTCAATTGTGTTTCAGGGCAGTTCATGAAGTCAGTTCTAGTTCCACCTGCCACATCAGACTCTGCTGTATGGAGGCCCTTATGTGTGTACTTCTCATTATTGTGCATGCAGATATTATTCAGGTACGTGAACACTTGACTATTGCAAGAATAATGAATGTACCATCTTTGAATGTACCAGAATTTTAATTGGTTAATTGCAGTTTAAATAAAAATGAATTAGAAATGTTCCCCCAATTCAGCTCCAACAGGTGAACATGCACTACTAGTCAGAAGTTTTTGAACAGTAAGATATATATAATATTATATATATATATATATATATATTTTTTTTTTTTTTTTTAAAGAAGCCTCTTCTGCTCACCAAGCCTGCATTTATGTGATCCTAAGTACAACAAAAAATAGTAAAATTTTTAAATATATATTTATAAATGTATAAAAATATTTAAATATTTTGAAATATTTGGTGAGAAGAAGAGACTTCTTTAAAAACTTAAAAAAAAAAAAAAAAAAAACAGACCTTACTGTTCAAAACCTTTTGACTGGTAGTGTTCTTTATGGACCCAACTAAACTAAATTGTTTGTTATTTGTTAATTGTTATCCACTGTATGATAAGTAAAGTTTCTTTGTTTTATTTATTTTTATTCAAACACACTATGTCTGTGAGTTGATTTGTATGAGTTTTAATTGAATGCATCCTAAGAGTGTTCATTTTGTCAAGCAGTATAAATGATGTCTAAATGAGACTGCGGTTATTCCTAGTCAACCATTTTGTGTTAATGGCTCTCATATCATGTCAGGCATATGCTAAGAACACGCTTAAGCAGAAGTGTCAGCACGGGACTATTTAATGAATTATACATTCTTCTTTTGTGTGGGCGAATTGTGGTAAGTTATTTACTTTGACAATCTTGCAATATGTAAGGAAAAGGTAGTATAATTGTAATGTTTGAAGTGTCTGTTAAATTAGTCCCAAAAAGGCCACGTCTCATTCTGAAGGTGTTCGCTAACAATAACAATGTCAATAACACCTGATGTACTTGTTACATCGCAAGAAGTATGACATCTGTGTTAATATTAGTCTGTTTCATTCTTATTCCGAGGTCACCGTAGCCATCCTGATCTAGTCTATCCAGATCAGATGGTCACTGCAGTCACCCGGACCCAGTCCGGATCCAGTCCGGATGGTGGAGACAACTCTACAGGTCAACTAGATGAGCCCCAAAGACAGATCCCCAGTGAAGGCCTCATCACCTATACCACTCATCGGCACAAAACCTCAGCAAAGACCACGATGACAAACACCACGTTGGTTCGTCTGGCCAGAGGAGAACTGGCCCCCCGACTGAGCCTGCTTTCTGCCAAGGTTTTTCTCCATTTCTGTCATCTTTGGCTTGCTTATTTGGGGACACTTAATTTTTGGGAATATTAACGACTTGATTGCAGAGACACTTTTTGAAGGGAGCTGAACTGAGCTGGATGATGATGACGACATCACTGAATCAACGATGAACTGACTTTAACTGAAATATTGATTGTTTACTTTTGTCCTCTTTTTAGAGCTGCTTTAATGCATAACTGAATTTTGTTTGCATTGACACTATTTTCCTGTTTAACAATGTAAAGCTGCTTTGACACAATCTGTATTGTATGAAGTGCTATATATAAATAAGAGTGAGTTGACTTGCTTTTGACAATTCTTCATAGAAATGTTAGTGTGCTATCTGTTTTGAACAATTTATTATTTTTGAGAATTGTATTAGTAACCTTCAATGTGAAAGAAATCAGTAAAATAAGATTACATAAAATCAGTCTCAAGTGAATTGTAATTACACAAATACAATAAGTTGTGGTTACTTAATTTTCTCAAGGGAACGGGTTTCCTCAATTTAATTAAGTAGACAGAACTCAGATTAAATTGTTAGTTTTAAGTTAAGTAGATTCACACTTTTAAGTAATCACAATTTAATGAATTTAAGTTAGTCCGACTTAAAATAAAAAGTGACCACGACACATTTTCTTTTGTTTATTTGTTAATGTAACTCAGAATTGTCGAGTTCACTTAACTTTTTTCTTTTAATTTTGCATGAATTTCCTTTACTTAATAATTTTAAGGCAACGGGTTTCCTCAATTTTTTTTTTTAAGTAAAGTCAACTGATCGCTTTTTACAGTGTGCCAATGTAAAAAGTATGTTGTCATGAATGCACAGTACATTTTCAAAATATGGAAAATATAATAATAAAAAACACTGCTAGATTTAATAACTGTGGAAACATGTCACAGTCTGTAAAAAGGCTCCATTGTCAGTGAATTAGTGAAACTGATCATGTGACTCTTTAAAGAGACTGTCAAAATGAAGCTCAAAATCTCAAGTCACCTCATCGGGTTCAGTTCACTCACAAGTATGCTGCTATTCAGCTGTTCATCTGAACTCCGATGCTGACATTTTCATTTGTAGTGAAAACATTAGCATCAGAAACAGAAGCATGTTCACTGGTCAGACTGTAAATCTAAGAATGTGAGCACCATTGAGAAGCAAGCATTGACAAACGTGAAGAAGCATTTCTGAACTCCGCCGCACAGAGGAAACGCTAAAGCGCCCAACAAATGTTTTATTCATAGCATGTAGCCAGCTGGGACATTTGAATGCAAGAGCAGCTGCGGTACTAGGACGATCCACGCATCGCTTGCCAAGCAAACATCGTCCCTCAGCTCAGCAGCGCTTCATACAATGATTCCTCCGCCCGGAAGATGAGACGAGCCTACAGGAGCCGCTTCACACCGCCGCTTTAAAAGGTAAGCGGTCTCTGCTGTTGTTCTAGAGGAAGTGTGCACTCACAGCCCAGCTCCTTCCAGACCTCTGTGTTCACGAAGGGATGCTCGGCCATCAGGCTGCAGGCGCTTTCTGCCTCCTTCTGCTTCTTCTTCTTCTTGCCTGACACTTTCTTTGGCTTTTTCAACCTTCTTGCCTGCTACAAAGAAAAGAAAGAGAGCAAATAAGGACAGGAGCGTTACACTGCTGGTGCGTTGTGATAAATGACCATCAGACTCATAGATGTTTGCATGTTGCAGGTTTTACATTGGACATCAAACCCAAACCAAATACATCAAATATTGTAGCACTGAGGCCTGATGATGCAGAACATTATTGCATGCTTGATTTCCAAGTACCTGTAGAGTTGAGATGGATTTGTTTTGCATGCACAGCACAAAACACACTTTTCCAGAACGCAACTGCTCGCATATTTAGTCTAGCTGGTATTTTCTTTGGCTTTTCTTATGGTTGTACTTATCATTTTTGAAGAAATGCAACATGTTCATGTTTGGCTGTGTGCCAAAATACGGTTGAGTTTGACTGGACGCATTGCTTTTGACCTCAAACACAAAAGATATGGAAAAATTTTCTTCCTCCTATTAAAAAGTAAAATACTTAGGTGAAAAAAGTCACAATCCACCAAAAATCACATGCAAGATAAATGCAAGATAAAATCAAGTTTTTTTTTTTTTGTATTTTTTTTTTTTTCTCTCAGTAATCTCTTTTTTCTTTTCAGTAAACTTTTATCTCGCATGTGATTTTTGGTGGTGTGTGCAGACTTTTTTCCCAAGTATTTTACTTTTTGGGAAACCTTTTTGGTCTGCACACGGTTGGATTGTTTGGGAGCGCAGTGAGTTTCAGGCTGTTCAATCTGTACAATCAGTTTGTTTGTGTTAAGCGGACCTGACTTTATACCTCCACTAAAAATCACCAAAACACAGCTGATTTATACATACTGAGACCTCTAAAATTAATAAAACAGAAGAAAACTGATTTATAGTGTCAAATACTATTTGGCACTACTGCATGTAAAGTTGGATTTTAAAGTTAGATTAATTTTTTTTTAAGTGGAACACAAAATAAGCTATACTGACTGTATGGACAAAAGTATTGGGAGACCTGACACCAACAGGGACTTTAATGACATCGCAAGTGATGGGAATAACGGCGTTATAAATAACCAATTCATTACCAGCATTTCAGCAAATCAATTCAAGCGAACGCAGACAACGTGATTAATATTCATGAACCCAGCAGCTCATTAATCCTTAGTGCATTTTATATTGTTATTAGTAGTAGAATTCGTAGTAGTTTTATCTTATCAGTATTATTTTTAGTTTTTCCAATTTTTTTTTTTTATAGAAACACTAAATGATAAACAATATCTTAAGCACCATCACCAGTCCTAAATTCAGTCAGCATGACGAATATGCATTCATTCATGTTTATTCTAATTACTAAAGCTCTATCATTATATAATGCTAAAATTTAAAGCTAAATTATCATAATATCATATTATAATGTTTGACTGACCAATGCTAAGTGTGAGATATTAAAAAAAAAAAAAAAAAACTGTGCCATTTTACAAACATTTAAAAACAAAAGCTTTATATATATATCAGATATCAGATAATTAATATTAGTCTGGTGAGTAAACAAAAAAACAAAAAATAAATAAATAAAATTACAAGCCAATGGAGATTCTATTGCCAAGGTTTCCATAGAGGGTTGATAATATTTACAATAATCAACTGAATTTGATAGATGTCTCTCACATTGTCTCACAGAAACATTAAAATAGTGTAGATTAGTGTTCAATGTTTATAATAATAATTTATTCTATTTAGTGTCCATTTCATTCATTTAACATATTTAATATTGGGGGTATCCAAGTTATTTGACACATTTGATTTTTTTTTTTTTTAAAGTAACACAATAGTTACTTTCCCTGGTAATTAGTTACTTTTATAATGATGTAACTCAGTTACTAACTCAGTTACTATTTGTGAGAAGTAACTAGTAACTATAACTAATTACTTTTTTAAAGTAACATGCCCAACACTGGACATCGCATTATAAATACACAGATTAATGTGGAGTTGGTCCCGCCTTTGTAGTTTTAACAGCTTCCACTCTTCTGGGAAGGCTTTCCACAAGATTTTGGAGTGTTTCTGTGAGATTTTTTTCTTATTCGTCCAGTAGAGTATTTTGTGAGGTCAGGCACTGATATTGGATGAGAGGACCAGGCTCACAATCTCTGTTCAGGTTCATCCCAAACGTGTTCAGTGGGGTTCTTTCAAGTCAGTTAATTTCTTCAAGTTCTACTTTCACATTAACCCTAACCCAAACTCATATGTCTTCATGGACCTCGCTTTTTGCGCCCAGGTGAAAAAAAGATGCACTTCCATAATAAAGTGCTCTATTTTTGTGCACTAATTTTGTACTTAATATGCTAAAAATGATTCTTTAATACTTCTTAAGATAAACTTAATATCATTTAAGTGTACTCACCTGTGCTATTTTGGGACACCAAGAATATGAACTAAAATGCACTTTTAACATACCATCTCTGTAGCCTATTTAAAAAAAAAAATGTATTTAGTTACCACTCGTAGTATACTTGAACCATCTTTCATACATTAGTACACTCAAGTGTACTACAAGCGGTGACTAACTACATTTTTTAAATACAGAGATAGTATGTTAAAAGTACATTTTAGTTCATATTCATGGTGTCCCAAAATAGCACAGTTGAGTACAATTAGATGATCTTAAGTTTATCTTAAGAAGTACTAAAGAATCATTTCTTAAATAATAGTGCACAGAAATTAAGTACATTATGGAAGATGCTTTTTTTTCACCTGGGCACTGGGACACAGTCAAGCTGGAATAGAAAAGGGCCTTCCTTAAACTGTTCAAAGTTGGAAGCATAGTATTGTCCAAAATGACCTGGTATGCTGAAGTAAGGAGCCGAGCTCAACCCCTGAAAAACAGTCCCATACCATTATCCCTCCTCCAGCAAACTTTACAGTCGACACAATGCAGTCAGGCAGGTAACGTTCTCCAAACCCAGACTCATCCATCAGACTGTGATTGGTCGCTTCACAGAACAGGTTTCCACTGCTCCAGAGTCCAGTGTTTGCGTGCTTTACTCCATTTCATCTGATGCTCTGCATTGTTTTTGGTGATGTGAGGCTTGCACGGAGCTGCTCGATCATGGAAACCCATTTCATGAAGCTCCTGCCACACAGTTTTTGTGCTGATATTAGTGGAAGTATGGAGATCTTCATCTCTGGAATGAGCAGATCGTTGGCGACTTTTATGCACCATTCTATGACTTTACATGATCTTGCTGCTGTTCCTAAACGCTTCCACTTTCCATTAATACCTCTCATAGTTGACTGTGGAACATCTAACAGGAATGAAATTTCTTACACTGACTTATTGGTGACTTAAAGGTGGCCATCCTATCACAGTACCATTCTTGAATCCACTGAGCTCTTCTGAATGTCCCATTGTTTTTCACAGATGTGTGCAAATGCAGACTGCATGACTAGCAGCTTGATTTTATACACCTGTGGCAATGGGTCTGAATGAAACACTTGAATTCAATAATGTGAGGAGGTGTGTCTCAATATTTTTGTCCATATAATGTTGATCAAAGTGCGGCTATTTTTCATATAATGGAAGAGAACTGGTGCTATCAATATCTACCTATGACTTGTGCACTATATTTTAGGCCTTCTGAAGTCATACGATGCTCTGTGTAAGAAACAGAGCAAAATTTAGGCAATCATTCATTGAAACTCTTCCTTTTAATCTCATATCTAATGTGGACTTCTGCATATTCAAACTAGGATCCTGAAAATAATACTTTTCTTTACGCAAAATGCCATTTTCTTTTGATTTTGTGGTGATGAATGACCTGACAATTGTAAAAAATGATTCAAGATTGACCTTATGATGAAGGCCTGGCTCATGAATATTAATGGCATAATAAAAGCAGGCAGATGCTGGTAAGTGTTGGTCATAATTATGGGTCATACTATTGTGAAGGCTTGGATTAATATGAATATCAGTATCAGTAATATGAATATCATGTTCAGGCAGATTAAAAGGCAACATCAGCGAGACCAAATGAATATTCATGAGCTAAGCCTTTGCCATAGTAGAAGCTGTGTCTTTGTGTCTTGAATTGATTTTTTTGTTCTTTGTATCCAGCGCTTCCTTCAATCCACACTGAGGCCTTTATTTCCAAACATTATTCAGTCAAAACTGTCAGCCTTGTCAAAACATGACACAGACAAAGGAAAAGATTTGCCTCACAATCCAGTGATTCTCATGCTATTAAATACACTTCTTCTTCTTTAACTCACCAACACTATGTTCAAAGAGACAAACAGACCCATAAAGAAGTTTAATATGACATATATTGCTCTGTATCAAAAGAGATATTGCCATATATGTTACCTATAAGGTGATATATAAATTTCACAGATACCCTAGTAAAAAAGTAATGTATTTAAAATACATTTATTTCATACTAAGCATAGTTCAAATCTATTAACATTTACTGACAGATAACTCGAGACTTACTGATATAAAAATTATAATTAAACTTTACTTGGCATATTACTTGTGCACAATGCATTTTTCTTAATATTAAGTCTAAAATGTGTTTTAATGTCACTTTTGATGAGGATTGTATGATTTTTTAAATAATATCAGACTTTAAATGCAAAATATTTAACGTGTATCTGAGGTATACTTGCAATAGCTCCACTTTAGCGCAATAAAATATACTAAGTATATCTTTAATTGGACTTCAGCACTACTTCTGCATAATTAAAGTGCATTAAATTCCAATTGAGCAGACTTTAAGTTTACCAGTTTAGTATACTAAAAGTACAATTGCAGGACATTTTATGAAGTACATGAATATAAAAATGTATTTGTAGGATACTTAGCATGCAATAAATGTATTTCAAATACATTTAAGTATATTTATTTTTCACTAGTGTATGTACATGCTCTGGGTAGATAAAGATATGCGTTTAGAACACAGTAAGATTTGTTTATGTACTTCTGTTAATAATATCTATATTATTTTTTATATGGTATTATTTGTAGCAACTATGTCAGCAATATACTGTACATGCTATTTATCTATGCATCTTTATTAAAACAACATGTATTCAAAAAATCTATGTTTTTGTAAAACATTTTTTTTTTAAATACATGCCTTTTGTAGTTAATTATATAATCAACATGTATAATTAGCCTATATATATGTCCAAAAATGTTTTACACATAAACATAAATATTTGTATGGCCTGGATATATATGTAAATATATGAAATTGTTCCAATGTAGAAAAAGGTTTCATATGTTTTTACTTCATGACAATATACTTCATAATGCATCTGCATTACATTTGTGTTTGGGGAACAACAAAACAGAACAAGCAGAAAAAGACAAAGCCGAAGATGAAATCTAAACAGAAACTGTTCTGCATATTCTTTCAGTGGATGCTGTGAAAGCCTCAGTGATTTAGTCTTTGTTTGTTCTGACCTTGAACCCATTGAGTGATTCTTTTCACTTTCACAAATGCTTTGGGAAGAAACGCACACTGTATGAGTTTGCACACACATTCTGATAACGCAGCTATTGTTTGCAGTGCTGTAGAGTGGCAGCAGGTTGGCTGTGTTCTGCTTCTCTCTCACACCCTCGTTTGTGTTGTGTAACACTAGACCGCTGCTTGGGTTTCAGACCGCAGAGGGCGAGTACGACTATCCAGGCCAAGTTCACACAGCAAACAGGTGTAAAGCAAGGACCGGTTCGCCGACCCGTTCGTCCGGGTGATACCGACGGTTAGATCCCTGATGTTTACCTGAGAACCTTCGGCCTGGAGTTTGAGGTGAGCCAATCCTGAGCGCCGGGGGCCTGTTTAACAGGGTCAGGGCTTCAGTTACACATTATTCTCTCTTATCAATGTACTGCTGGCTGTATAACAAAGCATGAAAACGTTTTTTTTTCAATTCCAACAACCAGCGTAATTACAAAGCTCTGGTTCCACGGATGCTGTTTTGTCAGAGTTGTGCTGAACAAATATTTAAAGAATAACTTGATCGTCATGTGACTCTGGCCAAACACGCTAACCACATACTGTATGGCCTTTATTTTCATGCCTTCACAGCGCATCATGTTTTAGTTCTGTGGAAATAACCAGGGTGCTTTCTGAAACATGACGATTTCATCTGCTAATCTCTATTTTCGCACCCTCATTACAATTCTGTGTAATTTTATTTTGTTTCTTGGAAAACAAAAGGAGAGTTTTTGAACAATCAGCTAATGTCCGTGACTGTTAGAATGTAAACAAGAAATTTTGGTAACACTTTATTTTAGGGTCTCTTAACTAGTTGCTTATTAGCATGCATATTACTAGAATATTAGCCATTTATTAGTACTAATTAAGCACATATTAATGCCTTAATCTACATGACCTTATTCTACGTCCCTAATCCTACCCAATACCTAAACTTAACAACTACCTTACTAATTATTAATAAGCAGCAAATTAGGAATTTATTGAGGGAAAAGTCGTAGTTAATGGTGAATGTGTTACCGAATTTTTTTATAGTAAACAAAAGTCCTGCAGTAACTCTGTGTGTTAAAGAGGCTGAATTTAAGTTTCTCCGTACTCATATTTCCTTTTTTTTTGTCCTTTATTGGAGCTTGTCAATGTATTGGAAGAGCAGCCTGAACATTCTTCAAAATTTCTCCTTTTGTGTTTAATTGGAAAAAAAAGTCAGTTATTATGAATCATTGTCTGTCTATACATTTTTATTTAATTTTTAGGTTTAATTATTTTAGTACATCAAGTTAAACTAAATGAAAATGAAAATGTTGCTTTGGCTGAAAAGTTTTTTATATTTTATTTAATTTCAAGTAACAAATGTTTTGTAATGGTTTTCATTTTTAGTTAACTATAATAACAGAGTAAATAACCCATATATATTTAAATGTTAACACATACTGCATGTTCTAATATTAATAAATATAATACATAATATAAATAATATTAAATAATTACTTACAATGAAGGAATTTGAGTTGAAAATAGTGCTATAAAAGCTGTGTGTATATATATATATATATATATATATATATATATATATATATATATATATATATATATATATATATATATATATATACAGTGAGGAATAAAAATTATTTGATCCCCTGCTGATTTTGTATGTTTGACCACTGACAAAGAAATGATCAGTTTATAATTTTAATGGTAGGTTTATTTGAACAGTGAGAGACAGAATAACAACAAAAAATCCAGAAAAACGCATTTAAAAAAAGTTATAAACTGATTTGCATTTTAATTAGTGAAATAAGTATTTGACCCCTTCACAAAACATGACTTAGTACTTGGTGGCAAAACCCTTGTTGGCAATCACTGAGGTCGGATGTTTCTTGTAGTTGGTCACCAGGTTTGCACACATCTCAGGAGGGATTTTGTCCCACTCCTCTTTGCAGATCCTCTCCAAGTCATTAAGGTTTCGAGGCTGACGTTTGGCATCTCGAACCTTCAGCTCCCTCCACAGATTTTCTATGGGACTGAGGTCTGGAGACTGGCTAGTTCACTCCAGGACCTTAATGTGCTTCTTCTTGAGCCACTCCTTTGTTGTCTTGGCCGTGTGTTTTGGGTCATTGTCATGCTGGAATACCCATCCACGACCCATTTTCAATGCCCTGGCTGGCTTCAATGCCCTGGCCCTGACGGTACATAGCCCCGTCCATCGTCCCTTTGATGCGGTGCAGTAGTCCTGTCCCCTTAGCAGAAAAACACCCCCAAAGCATAATGTTTCCACCTCCATGTTTGACGGTGGGGATGGTGTTCTTGGGGTCATAGGCAGCATTCCTCCTCCTCCAAACACGGTGAGTTGAGTTGATGCCAAAGAGCTGGATTTTGGTCTCATCTGACCACAACACTTTCACCCAGTTCTCCTCTGAATCACTGGCAGACTTCAGACGGGCTGTACATGTGCTTTCTTAAGCAGAAGCAGAGGGAGCTTGCGGGCGCTGCAGGATTTCAGTCCTTCACGGTGTAGTGTGTTACCAATTGTTTTCTTGGTGACTATGGTCCCAGCTGCCTTGAGATCATTGACAAGATCCTCCCGTGTAGTTCTGGGCTGATTCCTCACCGTTCTCATGATCATTGAAACTCCACGAGGTGAGATCTTGCATGGAGCTCCAGTCCGAGGGAGATTGACAGTTATTTTGTGTTTCTTCCATTTGTGAATAATTGCACCAGCTGTTGTCACCTTCTCATCGAGCTGCTTGGCGATGGTCTTGTTGCCCATTCCAGCCTTGTGTAGGTCTACAGTCTTGTCCCTGACATCCTTGGACAGCTCTTTGGTCTTGGCCATGCTGGAGAGTTTGGAATCTGATTGATTGATTGCTTCTGTGGACAGGTGTCTTTTATAAAGGTAACAAGCTGAGATTACTCCCTTTAAGAGAGTGCTCCTAATCTCAGCTCCTTACCTGTATAAAAGACACCTGGGAGCCAGAAATCTTGCTGATTGATAGGGGATCAAATACTTATTTCACTCATTAAAATGCAAATCAATTTATAACTTTTTTGAAACGCATTTTTCTGGATTTTTTGTTGTTATTCTGTCTCTCACTGTTCAAATAAACCCACCATTAAAATTATAGACTGATCCTCTCTTTGTCAGTGGGCAAACGTACAAAATCAGAAGGGGATCAAATATTTTTTTTCCCCCCTGTGTGTGTGTGTGTGTGTGTGTATGTGTGTATATATATATATATATATATATATATATATACTGTACATATGTTTTATTTTAGAATCATTGAAATACTATTATAGTTTTTATTAATATTTCATTAATTTTTTACTTTTCCATTTTCATTTTAGTTAAAATGTTAGTAATTTTGTTTTATATATATATGTAGTTTTGTTTTATATATAAAATTACACACGCACTCGCACTCACACACACACACATTTTACTATTCTTGTGGGGACATTCATAGGCGTAATGGTTTTTCTACTGTACAGACCGTATATTCTTTTGCCCTACACCAACCCTACACCTAAACTTAGCCCTCACAGGAGACTTTCTGCATTTTTAGATTTTCAAAAAACTTCATTCTGTGTGATTTATAAGCTTCTTTACCCGTGGAAACCTCAATTTAGGTCCCCACCGTGACACGAGTCCCCATGAGTCTGTGTGTATTCAGGTTTAAGTCCCCACCTGAATAGAAAAACAGGTACACACACACACGTGTATATATATATATATATATATATATATATATATATATATATACACACAGTACAGCATACTGTATGCCCTAATATTTATAGAATAATTTTCAAAACTATAGTACTGTTGTAATATTATTATTAATTGTTCTCCACGTGTCAGTGGCGTAATGGCTGAAGGTGCATGTGTTTATGAGTGTGCCTGCATGTGTGACTAAGGCCAAACTTAGCATCAAGAGGCTTTGAAAGCATCAGAGTCACTGTATCCTCTCTCCATCACAAATCCCCTTTGGTCAGATGTCACATCAACAACACGCTATTTATACCCTGCAGGTATTAGCCCAGTTTGCTCCGAACAGTTATTAGTTGTGCGGTGAGCGTCAGAGTGAATCTGCATTCAGTCGTCAGGCTCAGGAGCGTTATTTTGTTGATATCTGTGGGCCAGGTGGAGGACTGTGATAATGCTGCAGCTGTAATCCGTTCTGAAATCTGTACAGTCATGCTCTGGGGTTTCAGCAGGAGCGTCAGCACTCACTGGCGGAAGGAGAAGTTTTAATGCGGAAGAAGAGCTTCCAGGCTGAATCAGGCAGAGCTATATCAGGATAATTGATTTCTTCCAGGTCATCAGAGTCATCTCAGCTGGACTGACTGCGGGAGATCGCCGGCACACAGGTACACACACTCTGCTCATGTGCTGCTCTCTGCTAGGTTATAAATGTACACAAAATATGAGTAAACCTGCCCTAAAACTCTCTTTGCTCTTTCTTTCCATAAACCACGTTAAATGCGGATGGATTATGACCGTATTCTCTTCTGGACATCTGTTCATCCTCCGGTGAGTGGACAGTTTTGTTCTGACACACACTTCAAGTCTAGAGTTTATGTTTCTCATCATTGTAAAACCTTCTGATCTGTGGGCTTCTTCCTAAATGCTTGAAGTTAGTTCTGTAGACAAATGCAATTGTGATTTTCTTTACAAAACTAACATTTTAGTGGTGAAGGAAAAGCATCATGAAGTGCTCATGAAGCTGGTAGATGAACGCCAATGCACAAAGTTTTCATTTGAGTCACGTGTTTGGATCATGGCATCATTCCCAGACGTCCATCTGTGTGTCCAAACTCTGGACACATTTATGACAAGTGCTGTTGTTATTGCTGTAAATATCAGAAGTTGCATTGGTTTTCTGCTTGTGGAATATAAAATGTGTGTTTGAACAGGTTAAAGTCTGTGTGAACTGGAAGCTGCAATTGCTTTTACTTCAATATTGTGACGTGTTTCCATATAAAATGGAATATTGAATAGAGCTTGATTTTTTTTTATTAACTTGCATGGATTAATTGTTCACCACAAAACTAGTGATGTGCGCTAACAGAGTAAATCTGGTTAATTTTGATTTCATGCTGATTTTCAATAAGATGTACACGACACAGCGATGTTGGATAACTTTTTTTTTATTTCATTAGTTGTTTTGTTTTGGGTAGTTTTGAAGGTTAACACAGTACTGGTACATTATGGGGTCTGTTTGTGGTCAGTGGTCATGTTCAGGTAGTGTTTCTCATCTTTAACTCCTGGTATGTTAGTCTTACAGATCCTGACCTTGACCTTCACTTCACTAAAGACCGGGGCCGGTTACAGCGAAGCGCTTTAGCTAAGAAAATCCTTAGTTTATAAAATACGATGGTTAATTTGATGATGCTTTCAGCTGTTGGTACACAGATTTCTTCAAATCTTCCACCAAAACCACTGCAGAAATTGCAAAAATAGCCTGTGGATTCCATCTGGACATACTAACGGCCTTCTGAAAATGCCAAAATAACATAGTTATTAGCAGATGCTAAAACTCACAGGGTCAGAGAGAACATTTTTATGAGTGGGCCCCGCTTGCCAGGACCTGGAGAGTAAGCCTAATGAAAGTTCTCCTAATGATAACCCTGATTAGAACAGTCAGGATTACGGACCATTTTCACATTTCTGGGATTCTCAGAAGTGGAAGTTGTCATAGTTGGTAAACTACTACAGTGATGAACGTAAGCTACAACAATATAATATATACATTTTTGTGCTCTCATTTGCACCAATAGCAAAAGAAAAATCCATGATAGCATTTCAATGACTTTCCAAAAGAAGAAAATGAATATAGAAAGATTGATTATGTTAGTCAGAAGAGAGAAAGATGTCAGATTTACCGTCGCTGCCTCAGCTGTTGTGTTAGAAACACTCATACAGCAGTGTTAACTAGTTTTCTGTAATTTAATGCCAAGGTAAGAAAACAAAGTATAGGGTCATGAATGGACATTATTATTATTATTGTTTTTATGAAAATCTAAAAAAACGTAGATTTACAGTGTTAATAACTGTAGAAATGCATCATCAAAGTCTGTGAAAATGAAAGGGTCCTTTACTATAAATATGCATGTTGTTTAACGGTATTTACACCATCGGCATTAAAGAAATTAAACAGAATGATAGAATGGTTTTTACTCAGTTTGGACGAGATCCCATGTTGAATCTATGTTTATTTTACAGTTACAATAACTGCATGGTAAATTCAAAACTGTATAACAGCTGTACAAATATAAAAAAAGTTACTTCAGTGCTCAAGTGAATAACTTAATCTCTTAAGACCCTGCGGCCTCATATGAGGACATTATATTTTAGTGTATTTCTCTGAGACTGTACATGCCACAGTTTTAAGTCTGGATGTCCTGTACAGAGCACATTCAGGGCTCTTCAGAGATACCAAATGATTGGATGTTTCACCATGAGCACTCTCTCTCCTTGCTCTTCAGAAATGTCTGAAATTAATTTAGTGACACTCTTACAGAAATATGATAATATTTTGTAATTATCATTTAAATGTGTCTAATTTTTCAATTGTGTGTCATAAAACAACATCTCAGGAAAATGTTATGGGGTTTCAAATCAAAATATGACTTTCTGTTATGAAACAGGACGTTGATTTCATGCATGTCCTCATATGAGGGACACCGGGACTAAAAGCATGTTTATTACGCATTTTGGGAGACATAACAAATGAATATGGAAAGAAATTATATTTCAATATTCTATGAAATATTATATATTATTATGAAAATCATGTAAATTATTACTCCTATTATTACACTTCTTTTTTTCATTATGTTGCCCCAAAAACACATTAATATGCAAATTAGATTTAGTTTATAGATACATTGTATATAATGAGAAAAACCGTTTATGGCCATTTTACACACATTTTGCTGAAAGAAAAATGCTATATCGAATCATTCTGTTATAACGTAGTTGAGAATCATCTTTATACAAAGTTTGGTAAAAAAAAAAAAAAAAAAAAAAAATCTTAAACTAAAAATGTATTGGTGATTTAAAAAATCAGTTGCTTTTGCCTGTGCATGTTCATTCATGTCTTTTTATTTTATTTTTTTTTTTAAAGAAATTGAGTCCCGATGTCCCCTACATAGCATAACTTATGAATGAAATATCATTTTTAATTTTTTTTTACATTATTTTTAATGCTCTAAACAATGTAAAGACATGAAAAAAAATCCTAAAACTTTTTTCTCGGGTCTTAAGAGGTGAAGCTGTGGAATATTCTTGAAATTTGTTAGGCTGTTTTCTTTACCTAGTTTTCTTCTCGCGTGGCTCTAAACATATCCGCTAGCGCGCGCTGTTTCTCTTAAAGTCGCCAGTCTTGGTTCCTTCTGTCCGCAGATCTGTAGTCAAACATCCTTATTATAAACTACTCTCAGAGCCCTCCAATAGAAAGCGAGAATTTCGAACAGACAGCGAGTCCCACCAATGACATCTCGAGTGCGATTTCCGCCAGCCAATCAGCGACGCAGAGGCGGGCTTTAGCGCGCTCGTCGCTCGTTCACTACGTTGGCTTTTCTCCCAGAAAGATTTCGGTGTGGGAATTTCAATTTTACATTTCTGAGGCGGTCGCAGGCTGTTTAACCGGAGAACACATCCTCAAAGTTTCGCTGAGCGCGTCTAGACTGAGTAAGGTACGGCGACTGTGGCTGTTTTTAATCATATCAGCAGTGTTTGTGTGGATATTTCCTATCTGGAGCTGATTGAGCAGAACTTAGTGAGTCTGATGTCACTTCTTTCAAAAGATAGGTGTGATATTATTAATACTCGATTATGCTTCTTTCTGGCGGGCAGTGTTTGGGATGGTCCCTCTGTGAATCTGTGTCTCGAATGAATCGTGTAAAGTTGATTTACAGCCTGTCGTGGGCTATTCGCATTGCTGTGGCGTTTGGAAATGTCGTTAACCCGATGTATGTAACGTTACAGTCCGCTGGCGCTGTGTGATGTAACGTTACGTTAAATGTGTGCGTTGCATATGTGACACATACCCAAGCCAAATCCCGTATGGCGTCTTTATGTAACGATATAATCTCCAGTCGTGATGTTTACAGCGATCACTGCTGTCTGTGTGCTCCAGCAGCTCTTTACCCGCCTGAACTCCGACTGATTCACTCATCTGGATGCGACGCTGCGTAACATCAGCGCGTTTTCAAGCGACTGGACGCCGTTAAAATCATCTTAACGTGTTTTTGTTTGCCGTTAAAATTCAGTGGCACGTGGCTGGCGCGAGCTCACAGCCCTGTGTGTGTGTGTGTGTGTGATCACCTTTACACGCCCCAGCACATCGCTGCGTGTCGTCCTTTGACGGGGTTTGGTCTGGTGTCGTTTTAAACGCACAGAGTAAAACGCAATAAAAAAAATGAATAAAAAGAAAATCTTCTGACGCCAGAGCTTCATTCCAGATGTGCTCGTTTGACATCAAACACTGCGAGCGACGCGACGAAAACTTCGTTTTATTCGCGTCGCACTCACGCTTCACCAATAAAAAAATAACTAAAACGCCTCAAAGCCTATTGTTATTTTTTTTTCTCTACTCTAAAAATGTAGCTGCTGCAAGCCCGTTAGTAATAATTTTTGTCATCATAGCATTGGAGACGTATTATTATTTATTTTTTTTAATTCGCAAAAATGTCTGAATTGCGTTTGCGGTTATTTGGTTATTTTATTCTGATGGCTTCATACTCTGTTTAAAGCTGTAGTAGGTTTACACGAGTTAAAAACAATAAGTATAGTAACTGTAGAATTTTGTCAGACACTATGGACAACTTGTCATTTTTTGAAGGCCAGTCATAATTTATTAGTTTGTTGACACTTTACCAAAGTGCTTAAACGGATAGTTCACCCAGAAATGAAAAATCTGTCATATTTCCTCACCCTCATATTGTTTCAAACCTGTATGAATTTTATTTCTGCTGATCACAAAAGAGATTTTGATGAATGTTAGTAACCAAACAACAACTTGTCCACACTGACTTCTAAAACATATTTTTTTCCATACTATGGAAGTCAATGGCTACCGTCAACTGTTTGGTTACCCAGATTCTTCGAAATATCTTTTTTTATGTTTAACAGAAGAAAGAAACAACATGAGAGTGAGTAAATGATGACAGAAATGTATTTTTGGGTGAGCTATCCCTTTTAAGGCCTGTGATTTTGTCAGCCGAACCCTTTTGATCTAAAATATTCCCTTGAAGTCCCACTGAGATCTTAAGTTGATTAACGGTCAAACGACATGCAGGTAAACAAATAAAATATTTAGTATTTTTCAGTACGCATTTGTTTTCATTTTATTATTAAAATAAATGTTAATACATTTTAAATTTATTTTAATATAACATTTTTGATCGACTTAATCATTAGATTTTCATTGACTGATCTAGCTCGGTTTTGTGCACCAAATCATAATGCAGAGCAAGTTTGTGTTTCTGGATGCAGCACTGGATTTTAAGGGAAAATCCACTGCGACGTCAAACAGAGACTGCATAGTACACAAAGTGATGCAACAGATACTCTTATCATACCGTACACACAGTACTGTACGAAACACAGTGCTTTCTTCTCAAAGTACATTTGATGGTGTGATGCAGAGTGAGCACAGAGTGTTTTTTCCTGTGTGAACCACACTGTTGTTGTAAGGCTTATTTAATGCATGTGCAGCTCTGTATCGTGTAGTGAAGTAGGTTTATCAACATGCATGTGATGAAGTAGCAATTATTTGCATTTGTAAGTGTCAGTCTGGATCATGTGATGTGTGTATGTGCTAATATTTGACAAGAAACAGCCACTAAAGAGTCGGTGTGCGGTTTCATTCCCATTCAACTGTCGTAGGATTTCAGGGCTTGTTTTGACAATGCAAAACAATACGTCATGTGAAATGCTGCACCCCTCCCTGCTACGGCCGATTAAAGCCGTCGCCAGCGCTGCTGGGATTAGCGTGTGCTCCAGTGTCAGGTTTTTGGTGGAGTATGGATCTCTATTGGATGAGCTGTGAAGGTTTTACTTCCAATTGGACGGTTTTCTGCTGGTCACTGAGTCCACTGGTGTAGCTTTATCCCCAGACCATCTGTCAGATCCGTGCACAACACAAACAGACAGCGGGAAAGCATTGGGATAATTTCACATCTTGTTTGTTGATCATCTTTACTTGTGTGTCATAAGTGCAGCACATGCCATGATTTAAGTGTGAAAATCATTGTCACTGTTTTTGTTTGTTAGCTTGTGTTTTGAATTGCTGAACAAAGGGTCTTATTTGACTCATGTACGGTTGTTCACTGCATTGGGAAGTTGCTGCATGCCAGTTAATTTTACTTTTTAGTTTAATAGCAATCACAACCACTGTGCTATATATATAATTGAAGTTAATTTTATTTGATCTGCTTCAGGTTGTTGTTGTTTCCACCCTTATTGCTCAGTTATACACAGTATCATTTTCTTTTGATTGATAAACATCTATGACAGATATGCTGCTTTGTAGGGCTGCACAATTAATCAAATTTCTAATCACGATTACGATTATGGATGCCACGATTACATAATCGTTCAAAGCCGTGATTACAAAAATAAATAAACAATTAAAAATGCCCACTTGCTTTATTCTGTGTGCTTAAGGTGTTTGCAGCACGGGGTTTAACAAACTCAAACACTGGATAAAAGACATTTTGTCTAACTGATACTCGTTGTTACTCTGTTGCACATGATAGATACGTTAAACGCCAAACGTGTCAAAAGCGGAACAAAATAGCGGTACTCATTTAAACTGCACGCCATACTGACCTTTTATCCGCTCGCTTTAAAGCGCAGCGTGAGCTTAGAGCGTATGTGTTTATTACAGTGACCAGTCGCGATCACGCACTAAACAACGCTGTGAAATCCAGTAAGAAGCACTCGAGTTCAGCGCAGAGTTCTCCAGTACAAATCACCTCTCTTTAATTTAAACTAGTTTAAAGCCAAATAAATCGGATTCGGAGCTGTTATTCTCATCAACACTGATGCAGAAAGCAGCAGAAACAGTGCAACAACGATCCAATTAGAAGACGTTTCAATCCACAAATCACCCATATTTACCATAGTTTTACTGTAGTAACAATAACGGTAACAATGGTACGGTGGCAGAAAAGTAGGATATTCATATTGAGTATTATTATATTACATACTAAATATGTTAAAGGAGTAATGGAATATAATTACATTATTTTGTTAATTATTCTATCAGTTTATGTGGATTTGTAATTGACTGAATGTCTTTAGGCTACTGTTTTTCAATGCAAACACCATAAAAACCATATAGTTAGGCTACTTTTTTTTTTTTTTTTTTTTTACCATGGTAATGAGATGCTGTACTTTTGGTTATGTATAAAAGATGAGGCTGTTTTCACAGTGGTACTGTCAAATGTACATCTGCATCCCAACTCAAGGTCCTGCTCCTCTGAACTCAAGCTCCTGTTCTAATGTGCATTTCTAAGAGACTAAACTTGTAATATTACACGTTCAGTGCTACCAAATCAGGTGCTGGTGCCACTGCTCTCCAATGTTAGTCTGGAGCCCTGATAATGTAAAATGTTACTGTAATTTGAAATTTCGTCTGTTTGATTGTAAATTATATATATATAGCTTTAGTAAACCATTTTTTCTTTTTCTTTTAGTTTTAGTATAACATTTATTATACCATGCATAATTTTACCTTTTTTGTTTAAAGAAACAACCAAACCAATGTATAGTTGACATTTGAGGCTCAATGCTATAGAAAAGCAATAAAAGTTCAGGAAGAGTGTTTTCAGCCTTTTTTTAAAATATATATTTTATATAAAAATATGGCATGGAGCTTCAAACAGTGGCATAAATCTGTTCAAAATAATTGTTATTAATACTCGCAATTAAAATCTCAAGGAAATAATCGACAATTATGATTTTTGTCATAATCGTGCAGCCCTATTGCTTTGTTTTGGTCTCCCACATCACCCTGCAACACAAACCTATAGTTTCATCAGCGCATCACTAAAGCTGTTTTCATCCAAGCTGCAAATTTATGTAAAATATTTAGCATTTCTGTGCCTTGACTTTATTTCTTGATGGGAACAGATTTGGATAAATTTAGCATTCCATCACTTGCTCACCAATGGAATGGGTGCCGTCAGAAATGGTGAAAGGCTGGTGAAGTGACGGTTTTAAACTGTTGCTTCAGGCTAAAATACAAGTCCATAATCCATAACACTTCCTCTAGTGAAAAAGTCTCAAATCTCCTGTTGTCTCTCTCATCAAAATCCAGCCACATATTTGTTTAGAGCTGTTTTGGCTTGTAAACAGTGCTTGATCTATGCAGATCTCTCTCCTGATTCACACCAGAACACACTTTCACTGGAGGAAGCATTATTATGGATTATGGACTCATATTTTAGTTAAAAATGTCTTGATGGATTTGTTTGAGCGTTTGTCTTCTCCAGATGTTAACTGATGGACTGGAGTGGTGTGGATTATTGTGATGTTTTTATCAGCTGTTTGGACTCTCATTCTGACGGCACCCATTCACTGCAGAGCATCTATTGCTGAGACACTGATGCAATGCTACATTTCTCCAAATCTGATGAAGAAACAAACTCATCTACATCTCAGATGGCCTTGAGGGTATGGTCATTTTCAGCAGATTTTCATTTTCGTGTAAACTATCCCTTTAATATACAGATCTTTTCAGGAGTTGGCTTGAAATGGTCAGGCGAGTGCAGCGAGGCATGGTTAGCAGTCAGTAGTTGGAGTTGTGGGTGTTTGTGGCCGTGATCTTGCGGTGCTCTGGGTCTCTGGGGTGAGCTTCAGCAGGAGTGAGTTGTTTTCCTGACGGTCCTTGTGGAGCCTGCAGTCTCTGTGCGTTACAGCTGACATCATCCTTTGACTAATCATTAACTTGATACTGTTCACTGCGTCAATTCAGATGCAGCGCTGCAGAGATACACGAAAACATCATAAACTAGAGCCCTGTGATTCCTGCAACGTGAACAGGCACGTTTACCCAGTCATAAAACTGACATTTTCTGTCATAGAATTTGGCAAGAATTGTATGTACGCTTCATCAAATGGTGATATAAAATAGTGTTTATGACTATTATAGCACTGCAGTGTAAATGTGAAGTCTGCATGTTGTGTGTCTGTTTGCTCCACTGTACACACTGAAACACATGACGCTCATCTGCTTCTCACTATATGAACACATGAACTTCAGCATTTCACTTGAAAAAACTTTCATCAGAAACTCAAGGCTCTTCAACCCACCAAAATAAGTTATCACACATCTTTTTTTCTATCAGTGTTTTAATTAAAAACACTGTATAAACCTCTGTTTTGCAGCATTTTGTTTGCCAAAAATTAAAGTAATTTCATTTGATTTAGATTTTAAAAGATTAATTAAAGCTTTTAAAAGTTATATGCATTCAATTGATTTTCTCTGTTTTTGATAATAAATTTGTATAAAACACAGTCCAGAGAGATTAAAACAGACAGCAGACAATTCAACTGATTAGACACCCATTTTAATCATTAAAATTTAATTAAACCTCTAAAAACTCTCTCTCTAAAAAAAAAATTTAGGGTGAAAGAGGAAATTTGGGTAAAAATATAAGACTGATTTCAAAGTGCCATAATAAACCATCATCTTTATAGCCTGACTTTTTAATAGCAGGTGTTGTTGGCCACTTTAAATGATCAAAGCAGTGCCTCCTCTCACACATCACTGCACTGAAGCGTTCTGCTGTTGTTTTTAATAAGGTGGGTGGAAATGGGGACAGGTCTGAGGGTGCGTTTCCTGTCAGAGTGCCTCTGACTGTGCCCTCCTAATTCTGGGGCATGCTGGGACAGCGATTGCTTAACCATTCGGAAGGGTTGTGGGAATATCTATGTGAGAGCTACTGGGCCTCAGAGACACCGGCGTTACATCATGCAGCAAGACTTCAGTCCTCTTCAACTCTCACCAAACCAGCGGATCTCATATGAAGTAAAGGGTTTCTGGTTCTGATTTGGGTTACGGGCATCTACTGGTAAATGTCATTACTGCAGTGTCCCGTAAACTCAAACGGGTTTGCGTGAGAGCTGATGAGCCGTCTGAATGACATTTCCAGCTCACTCAGCGACAGTAAGACCATACGAGAGCGGATCAGCTGTTCCTTTCAGACTGATTAGAAGGAGAGCAAAGGAACGGCCCGGGGTTTGGCCTGTTCCCAAGCGTAGTTAAAAACGGCTTATCCGCAGGACGCCAATTTAGAGAGCCAACCTTTCACCTGAAGCCCAAGAGAAGTCGTCATTTGGATAAAATGCGCTGCTCTTCAAATCACGGTGCTTGATAGCAGTTGAAAGAACGGCTCACTCATGTCTGTAGAGCGCTGCTGAATTTGTCTTTCAAATCCTGTAGTGTGCATCAGTCATTCGGACGGCAGACGAGTCTCTGTGGGGAGAGAGCGCCAACTGTAGGTGCAATTCCATTGTTACTAACCAGTGCTAAGTAATAACTGATTACATGTAATCTTGATTACGTAATCAAATGCTAAAAATTAAAGGGATACTCCACCCCAAAATGAAAATTTTGTCATTAATCACTTACCCCCATGTCATTCCAAACCTGTAAAAGGTTCGTTTGTCTTCGGAATACAATTTAAGATATTTTGGATGAAACCCGGGAGGCTTGTGACTGTCCCATTGACTGCCAAGTAAATTACACTGTCAAGGCACGGAAAAGTATGAAAAACATCGTCAAAATAGTCCATCTGCCATCAGTGGTTCAATCTGAATTTTATGAAGCGACGAGAATACTTTTTGTACGCAAAGAAAATAAAAATAACGACTTTATTCAATAATTCATCTCTTGAATAAAGTCGTTATTTTTATTTTCTTTGCGTACAAAAAGAGCTTTCAGTAACCACAGACCTTGTTTCAAGTGTTTAACCAAAACCCATTCAAAACCCATCGACACTGGAACTGGAAGTGTTCAAATGAAACTTGTTTCTGGGTTTTGACCTACAAAAATCCATAATTCCTGCAGCTCTCTCCAGAACAGTGATGATCGTGGTATGTGTGTTCAGATCTGCTCACCTACATCTGTTCTCCATCAGTGATTTCAGCAGACTCTTGTGTGTAGGGATGCAACGATACCATTTTTTTCAGAACTGATCCGATCCCGAAAATTCGGAGTATCTGCCGATTCCGATACAGCGCAGATTTAAATTTACTACACAGAGCCATTGTTCACTGACAAGCTGCACAAATCCATGTCCATTATCAGCGTGGTTTTGAGCAGCTTGTCAGTGAACAATGGCTCTGTGTAGAAAATGCTGCTCAATGTGAAATCACGCACGTGATGAAATTACTGCTGATTAGAGAACCGGCTTTACTGACAAGATGCGCATTAATTATCGCTCGATGTTTATCGTGGACCCCTATTATAATCCTATGGAGTAAACAGTGTTTTCAAAAAAGTCCTTAGCGCTTTTTAAAACCCCACCGCCAGCGTCTTTTTCTGCAGCTCAGAGCTTCTTTTCAAGTTGAAAAAAGTTCAACTTTTTTGAAAAAAACACCCTACGTCAAGCGCCTTTTTGACAGCTGACCAATGACAAGCGAGTGGCGAGTCGTTTACATAACAACAAAAACAGCAAGAAAAAAGGAGAAGATAGCCGGTAGACAGATTGTACAAGTTTCGGAGCACAAGGAGTTGTAAGAAACCGTGCATCATCCAACCGGAGCTCCTGGACTAAATTGTTGGAAGCACCGTACAGTTTCGCGTGTCCACCATCTAAATAATATGGAATCTACCTATCCACCTTATTTTTCCCGTTAGAGCAGGCGCAGCCATTTGTAAATTTAATGTGTCTGGCTTCCGGTGTCGTCTGCTTCCAGCTATTTTTAGGTGTACAAAACCGCTCGTTTTGCTGCTTGATATTGCAAATTGGTGAGTCTTACCATATTATTTTAACATATTATCTTAATTATGAACTCACTGGTTTGTAGTGCAAGCAGTTTTACCGTTTACTGCTCTTTATTATTCTTCTTGTTATTTCTCTACGGCGGCTTATGAACCAGAAGTCTCGCACATTCACAGAAAATGGCTTACTTCCACGTTAAAGAATAAGGTGGATACATTCTATGGTTGTACCTGCATGAATGGTCACGTGACATGCGTTTTCAGTTGTGTAGTGAAGACGGAGATCGTTTCTGAAACGCAGCGGAAATGCTAGTGTAGACGAGGATCGTTTTCATTCTAAAACACCGTTTTAAAACGAAAATGCACTAGTGAGTATCAGATCGATGCAAACTCTCTATGAGAGCGCACTGCAGGACCTTCTGCACACCGATCGCTGCGCCAACAGCATCTCTGAGAGCCCTCCTGTCTGACGCTGGCCCTGAATCATGAATCGAGATTATGACAGTCTTCGCAGTGTTTTCCAGTCACGTGAGCTTCCTGCGCTCTGATCAGGGTCTCGTCTCTGGCTCTTCATCGCAGTGGATGCTAATTGGTCCTGTTCCCACTGATGCTGTTGAGTGAGTGCCATCTTTGGCAGCGATCTAGCCAGCGGTCTGCCGTCTCCTCTCTGGTTCAGCTCTGCAGGTGAAGCGCAACACCTGTGCTCCTGCTGATGTGGAGCGGGTGAGGACACACTCTCTGTGAATGAGGCATTGTGCTGCCGGGATTTAATGGGCTGCTCTGACTCCGGACAGCAGGAGGAGCGACTGAATGAGGGGACGAGATGAGATGAGAGACAGAGAGGAGGAGCGGATCGGACTGACAGACTTCCTGTTTTATAACAGGACACTATAATACTTTTAATTTAGCGTTTATTTTATTTACCACTTTCATCTAGTAATTATGAGTAACAGACAGAACTGTTAAACAAAGCTCCAACAAACAGATCATAGAGCTGAGGCCTGTTCAAACCCAGGAAATTATTTAGAGTGATAAACATTTTAATTTGAATGAATGACAGTCTGTTCAGACACACACAAACATTCCGCTGCAAGTTTGTGGCCAGTCATACAAATAATATTAGTGGTTGACTGGTCTCGGTCTCTCTCTCTCTCTCTCTAGTATATAAATATCTAATAAACTAAATAATTTCACTAATCTTGCTAACTTTGGCACATCCAGCTGTGAGATCCTCTGAAGTGTGAATTTGTAGACTATATATATAAAACAAATGTGTTGCCAAACAGTTGCCATCTGAATAAATATTCATTTTACGTTTATTTTTTATCAAATTCAAATTATTTTTCAAATTTCTTCTCAAATTATTATATGAATATGTAAATATGAAAATAAATATAATTTCAGCAATTATGCTTTTACTATGTATGCTATTACTTGTACTATGTTTATATGTACTTATGTATGTGTGCGTGTATGTGTATATATATATATATATATATATATATATATATATATATATATGCGTGCGTGTGTGTGTATATGTATATATGTGTGTGTGTGTATACAGGGCTTGACATTAAGCATTCTCATGTGGTTGTCCTTCGGACAAGTAAATTTGTCATTTACTTGTCCGAGTATAAAAGTTACTTGCCCGGAGAGATATATATATATATATATATATATTTTTTTTTTAATTGAGTTATAAATATAATAATTTATTGTAGTTATACAAAACACATTTAGTTTATTTAGTTAGATTTTTCTTTTTAAATAAAGTGTGATAACACTGTTATATTTTAAAATAAAAAGGGAGTGTTAATTACAATTATAATTATTTTACATTAAACTTAAAAATAAAATGCTAATATTTACTTTTTTATATATATGAATTTTCAAACTTAAATTTTAATTTTTTTAATTAGTTCAGTTTAATCAGACAATTAGTATAAGACGACATTTGGGCTGTTACCAAACAAATCAGTATCAACAAAATTCATCTTTGCAATGCAGAGGAAACACAGAAGCTGCATCTGAAGTGGAATAGATATATTTACCCACTGTTTAATGCAGCTCTGAAGGACATGGAATGCTTTAAACTGCAGTTACAAATGAATAAATAATGCTTTGATTCATAAAACGTTGAATACTGATATTTGAAATTATTTAAAAAGATACTGTAAATGTGAAATTAAAACCACCAGTAGGTGGCATCAAGTCACTGTTTATAAGTGAGTCATTGTGACTGAACTGAATCATTTAAACGGTTGATTCATTCAGGCACGAAACGCCGTCATGTTGCTCAGAGACGCAAAACAGAGCTGTGGCTGTGTTTGGAATTATTTTTGTTGGTGAAACAGAGCAGAAACAGGCAATATGGTGTCTAAAACGTAAGTCTCTTAATGTTAACTTCTTGTTTATTGAACTGTTGCATAAAATCACATTTGTAATCATGATGGTTTTTGGAGCAAAAAAAAAAAAAACGGCGCTCGAACTTCGTGTGAAACTATATGAAATTATATAAATATATACATTTTCTGCTCCCATATCTTGAATTTTCTGATCATTCTTCATGCATTGTAGTACTGAATCATGCAGTGAAAGAACACACTCGCACGTGCGCTAGTCTAACCTAGACGACTTTACATGATGTATGCGTGCACTCTGTAGGTGTGTTTTGTTTGATTCTTGCAGTACACTCGTTAAAACAACGATTACGAAATTATCGCAAACGATATATATTGCACACCCCTATAACAAAGGCTATTTCATAAATACAGGCACTCATTACTGTTTTTGGTGTTGACTTTTTCAAGTTACTTGTCCGATTGGGCAAGTAAATTTCTCTTTCACTTGCCCGTCCAAAACACTCACTTGTCCCGGACAAGCGTTAATGTCGAGCCCTGATATATATATAATATGGCCATTGGCTCTCTAAGATATCACCATTGGGCATCAAACAAATTTATATCAGTCGGCCAGTAAATAATATTTAATAGAGTTGTTGATTTGCTTCAGGTGCCTGTTCTTTTTATTTCTATCATGTTTATATTAAACAGGAGAAAATCCTGAAGATTTCAGATGTCATGTAAACACATGTCTTGAGTTGTTGTTGTTTTGAGAGTGAGCTGCTTTATTTCTGCAGCTCCGTTTGGTGACGTTGGTGTGGCAGAAATGAAAGCTGAAACGAGTGCTGTGTGTGTGTGGATAGAGCCTGATGTCTGCAGTAAAGCCGAGCTCACGTTTACCCCAGTGACAGGTTACTGTGGTGATGTGTGTGCACCTGTGTGGCAGTGAAGCCCTCCCAATGAGACCAGTTCATTCCGCCTGCTGCACTAACGAGAGACCCGAGCCGAGCACAATAGTCATTCAGAGCAGAGCAAACAGCACGTCTCAATCCATGCACTACATGCATGTGTGTGTGCGTGTGATTTCTTTGTCTGATTTTCTCCTTGTCAGGGCTGATCTGGCCTCTGTATGAACAGCTTTATTCTGCTCTTCCTCTCTCAAATCCCAGTCCACACACACAAACCAGTGTGAACTTGACAAATGCTCTGGTTTGTGACTCGTTTCATCTGGACCATACTCATTTTCCTGCACCATCTATCTGTAGCAAACACTAAAATAAATAAATAAATAAATAAATACATACATACATGCATGCATGCATGCATGCATGCATGCATACATACATACATACATACATACATACATACATACATACATACATACATACATAAATTAAAAAAATATATATACACACACACACACATATATACACACATATATATATATTACTGTAAATACTGTGTACTGCATGTTAAGATTAGAGAGAAAGACAAGGAAAAACATGATATTTTGCCGACAGTTTTTTCAAACTTGATCACGAGAATCATATCTTTTTTGTTGTTGTTGTTTTGTTTAGATAGGTTGATTCAGTGATTTTTGAGTCAAACCTAGCAGCTTTCTGTTGGTCAGTGTAGTGAATTTGCATGAGTGACTCAAATATATCAGACATTTTTCATCCTCATGTAAAATTCCCAGAATTCTGATGGGAATGACTGGATTTCGCCTGTGAAATTTCACCAAACATCAGTAAATATGGATGCACCTTGCAGTATGTAATATTGACAGCTGGCAGCTGAAATGAGCATTGCAGTCCAAATTCAAAATATTGTTTCTGCCACCCCCTCCTCAGACACAACACTCATGCGGGTTGCCAGATTGAGGAAACGCAACAGCCTTACGCTGTAAGTTGAGGAGTTGATTTATCCATGTTTTATTTAAAGCTTTTTGGATGAATCCTGAGGCTTTTTAGATCAGGTAGTCTATGCGACCTCTGAGCAAGTTCGATTGCTGGCTTCCATGGCTGCAGTACGCTGTGTTTTCAACCAACTTAGCAACCTGGGGTAAATTGGCATTGGGCGGAGTCCCACAAACCAAAACAAAAAGAGACATTCCGACACAAAACACACATTTCAAAGCAGAGTAAGTGGCAAGAAACAAGTATGCGATCTCATCGTGTTTCCTAAATATCTGCAGACATATTGTGGTGTTTTTATGCAAACAAATTACACACAGCAGCTGTAAGACATCTCTGCTGTTAGTGAAAGCTGAAGTGTGTCATCAAACAGAATTACATAATGACAGTTTTGGAGCACGTTTGCAGATCTGAATTGTGTTTGTTGGCTTGGGAGAGACACACAGGAGCTTTTATCTCTCTCTCTCTGTCTTTGTCTGTTTCATAATGTGATTTATGTTGTGTTGGTCTCCTCTGTAATCTCCTGATGTTGGAATCAGACGGGATGCCAAATGGATGATATGAACATTTTGAACCGTTTTTTTTTTTCAGCACCCAAAAACACAAGCCCGTGTGGGACAGATGGCAGCACAGATTACATAAAGCTTTGTTTTCAAGCGTTTGCTTATGGAACATTTTTCCACTTAAACCTCATTAACAAATGTCTGTATGTCTTAATTAGGAACGGGTGGATGATGAACAAATCTGAGCTCTACTGGTAGTAGAGTTCTTGAAAATAAAAAGAATAAAAGCTAAGTTTTTAATGTTTGCAGATGAATTAAGATGCAACATAGAGGGCTTTAGTGTGCTTAAACTCTCAGAGAATCTCCCTGTCGTGCATCAGATGGGTTTCTTTGAGCTGAGCTCTGTCATGTCTGATCTCTGTGCTCTTCCTGATGCACATCTTTAGCTGATGGTTTCGTCAGCGTTGACACTGCGTGAAGTTTAAAAATGTTTTTTTTTTTTTTTTAATATAATTTGGATTCATCGGTTCTTGAAAATTTTAGGCCCATTTCAAAACTCCTGTTTCTCTCCAAGATACTGAAGAAAGCTGTATTCACACAACTGTACTCATTTTTAAATTTACATGGTCTTCATGAGGTATTTCAGTCTGACTTTAAATCCCTACACAGCACAGAGACAGCCCTATTGAAAGTTTTTGCCACTGACTCGGGTGACCATGCTGTTCTTATGCTCCTAAATCTCATGGCTGCATTTGACACTGTAGACCATAACGCCTTGATCTCTCGTATGGAGCATTGTGTCGGCATTAAGAGTACTGTGTTGGAGTGGTTTCGATCATATTTGTCTGGCAGAAGCTTTTCTGTTCGCCTTGGGGAATTTATGTCCTCTTCTGCATGTTTATCATGTGGGGTCCCCCAGGGCTCCATTTTGGGGCCTATTCTATTGTCTTTATATATACTTCCTCTAGGATCCATTTTCAGGATGTATAATATTTTGTTTCATTGGTATGCAGATGATACACAATTATGTCTGCCATTGAAACAAAAACATCCAAATTCTATAGCGCCACTTTTGTGTTGCCTTGAGGAAATTAAAGCCTGGATGGCAGTAATTTTTTTTTTTTTAACATTTAATGAGGATAAGACGGAAGTTATATTGTTTACTCCTGGGGGTGCCATGTGGGTCTCCTGACCTGGATTTAGGTGTTTTAAAACCATTTGTGAAGCCCTCTGTAAAAAAATAAATAAAAAAAATAAATAAACTAAAAAAACTTGGGTGTTTTAATGGATAATGATTTTAAACCAGATACACAGATTTATTTTGGTAATTAAATCTGTTTTTTTTTTTTTTTTCCAGCTAAGGCAATTCTCAAAGGTTAAATCTTTTCAAGATTTTGAAAGAATTATACACATTTTAATTTAATCCTGTCTTGACTACTGTAATGGACTTTATGTAGGCATTAGTCAGGCCTCCCTCACCAGACTGCAGATGGTTCAGAATGCTGCAGCTCGTTTGCTAATGGGAACACGAAAGCGGGAACACATTACTCCCATTTTGGCCTCTCTTCATTGGCTTCCTGTTTGTTTTAGAATTGATTAAGATTTTAATCTTAGTTTTTAAATCATTAAATGGTCTGGTACCGACATTAATACAGACTTAATACAGCCATATGCTCCGTCGAGGGGACTTAACCATTTATTGTTAGTTGTCCCTCGTGTAAGGCTGAAGAGCAGAGGTGACTGTGCGTTTGCAGTGGTGGGCCCTAGACTTTGGAAAAATCTGCCTTTACATGTTAGAAAGGCCCAAACACTTACTGTTTTTAAGTCTAGCTTAAAAACCTACTTTTATAGTCTGGTCTTTAACACTGTGTGAGAGCTGCTATTTTATTTTATGCTGTTCTAAATTATTTCATAGTATTTTTTACTTTATTTTATTTGTGCTATTGTCTTATTCATGCTTGTACAGCACTTTGGCTAACACTCGTTGTTTCTAAAAAGTGCTTTATAAATAAACTTTGACTTGACTTGCTTTAAAACACGGATCAAGATCAGTGCGTCCGGTTTCCGCTGTCAGTCTGCCCAGCACTGATCTGAGCTGTGTGCATCTGGACTCATGTTGTTCCTCACGCCTTTGGCTCGTGTTCTTGTGTTTGAATGATGGGCCAATCCTCTGCGGATCCACGTGTGTCCCAGCGCAGGCCTCGGGTCCGCCTCGGATGGGTGGGAATGCCATGATGTCATGTCACATACCAGTTACATCCAAACAGCTTGAAGTGTTCGGCCGCTGATCTCACTCTGGAGCAGCTCGAGCGCTGATGTCATGATGTATGGAGATTGTGTGTGTGTGTGTGTTTACATCAGTCTTCCTCTCATTGATCAGCTCAAGATGTCCGCTGAGATCAGTCCAGCTGTCGGCTGCAGTCTCTAAGTAAACCTCACTCTTCACTAGAGCCGTGTGAAGCAGTTCAGGGGGGTAAAATCTCAACAATACAAGTCCTTGAACATCGAAAGCAACAGAAGTGTCACTAAACTTTGGATCTAAGCCCAGTTTAATGATGTTTCCCCATAAAGAGAAATATGTGGTCACATATTCTACTCTGTGCTTTGAATCCAGCAGGACAACATTTCTTGTTTCCTCTGTCACATTGGATGGATTTTTTCCACTGAGCTCATTGCACTGCCATTTTCGGGTCACTGTCCTGGGAAAAATGTCATTGCTTCCTTTTTTTCCTCTCTCCCTTTTTGGCAGTGATGGCTATAAAGGCAGTCTTCATGGGCATCTCACTAGGTTTTGGAATGTAAACCACATGAAACTGCATATTTAGCCTCTCTAATGTGATTTATTTCCAGAAAAAAAACAAGATAGTCATGGGGAAATTATGGATGATGTGACTTTATAGTTCTGGCTATTGAATTTGTTTTTTGCTGAAACCCAATTTATTTTCAGGGATATGGAAATAGCCTATTTTGTTGCCCCAAACCCCCAAATATGGTGGTGATGATGATGATCATCATCATCATCCCCTTTCAGCTATATATCACCTTTCAGGCCCATTTATACAGAGAGAGAGAAAAAAGATAGCATTTCATTCAAATAAAATACATTTAGTTTTAAAATATTAAAATATCAGTATACAAAAAGCATTAAAATAATGTCTGAATGCAATTGTCATTGCATCATTTTTCTATGCACTGTTGGAATAATGTAAGTCAAAGTGAGAAATTAACTGGGGCTTGGGGCAAAAATGCTGCCTAAAAAAATAAAAAATCCCCCCAAATTCATGATTGGGGGCAAAAAATGCCCCTGCACAACTGAACTACATCTGTTATGATCATTGTGGTTAAAGTGTAACAATTTAAATGTTAATGGCATAAAAAAAAAAAAATAATGGAAAGGTTCATTTCTGACTCTGAAGTTAGTCCAGTAAACCTATAAAAAACAGATTTGATTTTTATTAGAGCCCGACCGATATATCGTTTTGCTGATTTTATCGGCCGATATGAGCCTGTCGCAGATATATCGGTATCGGCGAATATGCCGCCGATATGCCACCGATATGCATTTTTTTTTTTTTTTACAGAACATAAAACGCAGATAAAATGCTTGTATATGGTGTAATTACATAGTTTGTCCAGTAGCGTGCGCTCCATTGTTTGCTACTGGCGACCTGGATGAAACGCTTTAAAGCTTAAGTGTATGGAATACCATTGAAACTTTGAACAGCCATATCTCTGTAACAGCGTGGCAGATCCGCATCAAATTCGGGGGATCCCTTCAGCTCGAGGAACCCTCTCGAACGCCGAATCGAGTGTACGTCTCGAGGCCCCCTTTCGAATGAGACCACCCCCGCGTCGATAGCCCCCGGGGTCCGGGAATTACGGGTGGTTAAATTCGCGGTCGGACGCCGACCGATCTGGCGATCCCGGGGGCTACTGACGTGCGGAGGGTGGCTCCTCAAGCTGAAGGAATCCCCCAAATTTGGTGGAGATTCGCTGCCGCGTTCGCCAGATAATGACATCAGCCAACACTTTAACTTCAGTAAAGAAGGTCTCTTGTTCAGGCTGCAGCATTCAAGCGTTGTCTTATTCGACCGTAAGTGCCCTGCGAAGTGGATTTCACATGATATTCTGCCATGATTTCAGTTCCAAGGGAACGTACATGTTACATTCTAAGGACATTAAAGTGCGCGAGATGTGAATTTAAATTGTATTTATTTACAGTGGTATATTATGTCACACTTCACACTTCTCTAGTTAGTTTTGTCTGTGTGTGAAGACCGTAGCGCAAATCCGTGAATGAATGTTCTGAAGTGAAATAAACTTCAATGGAATAAAGTTGAATGGAATTGAATTGAAATAAAGTTAAATAAACTTCACCTTTACTGTTCAGTGCACTGATGTCAGACTCATTTTGGATAATAAAGTTTATTGTTAAATTGTTAAATGTCCTGCCTCCACTACATAGCTTTGTCTCGTCATTATAAGTGTTTGATCACCACATTTGAGTGATCATTGCAATAAATGTTTTTATGTATATACAGGTGCATCTCAATAAATTAGAATGTCGTGGAAAAGTTCATTTATTTCAGTAATTCAACTCAAATTGTGAAACTCGTGTATTAAATAAATTCAGTGCACACAGACTGAAGTAGTTTAAGTCTTTGGTTCTTTTAATTGTGATGATTTTGGCTCAAATTTAACAAAAACCCACCAATTCACTATCTCAACAAATTAGAATATGGTGACATGCCAATCAGCTAATCAACTCAAAACACCTGCAAAGGTTTCCTGCGCCTTCAAAATGGTCTCTCAGTTTGGTTCACTAGGCTACACAATCATGGGAAAGACTGCTGATCTGACAGTTGTCCAGAAGACAATCATTGACACCCTTCACAAGGATGGTAAGCCACAAACATTCATTGCCAAGAAGCTGGCTGTTCACAGAGTGCTGTATCGAAGCATGTTAACAGAAAGTTGAGTGGAAGGAAAAAGTGTGAAAGAAAAAGATGCACAACCAACTGAGAGAACCGCAGCCTTATGAGGATTGTCAGGCAAAATTGATTCAAGAATTTGGGTGAACTTCACAAGGAATGGACTGAGGCTGGGGTCAAGGCATCAAGAGCCACCACACACAGACGTGTCAAGGAATTTGGCTACAGTTGTCGTATTCCTCTTGTTAAGCCACTCCTGAACCACAGACAACGTCAAAGGTGTCTTACCTGGGCTAAGGAGAAGAAGAACTGGACTGTTGCCCAGTGGTCCAAAGTCCTTTTTTCAGATGAGAACAAGTTTTGTATTTCATTTGGAAACCAAGGTCCTAGAGTCTGGAGGAAGGGTGGAGAAGCTCATAGCCCAAGTTGCTTGAAGTCCAGTGTTAAGTTTCCACAGTCTGTGATGATTTGAGGTGCAATGTCATCTGCTGGTGTTGGTCCATTGTGTTTTTTGAAAACCAAAGTCACTGCACCTGTTTACCTAGAAATTTTGTAGCACTTCATGCTTCCTTCTGCTGACCAGCTTTTTAAAGATGCTGATTTCATTTTCCAGCAGGATTTGGCACCTGCCTGCACTGCCAAAAGCACCAAAAGTTGGTTAAATGACCGTGATGTTGGTGTGCTTGACTGGCCAGCAAACTCACCAGACCTGAGCAAAATGAGAAACAAGAGACCAAAAGGTTTTTGTTAAATGTGAGCCAAAATCATCACAATTAAAAGAACCAAAGACTTAAACTACTTCAGTCTTTGTGCATTGAATTTATTTAATACACGAGTTTCACAATTTGAGTTGAATTACTGAAATAAATGAACTTTTCCACGACATTCTACTTTGAGATGCACCTGTATATTCTGTTTATGTATATAGTATAGTATTCTATATATAGTACCAGTCAAAAGTTTGGACACAGGAATGGGAAAGTGTCCAAACTTTTGACTGGTACTGTACTATAATATACACAAAGAATATCGGCCGATATATCGATATTAGCCTTTTGTTGCGCCCTAATATCGGTATCGGTATCGGCCCCCAAAAAAACCCATATCGGTCGGGCTCTAATTTTTATTTCTTACTATCTAAAATGTAGGGCTGTCAGCAGAATGAAGACACTCTGATTGCTGAGTGGTTTTCAGACAGTAGAACGAAATCATAATGTCAGATTCAGTATTAAAAATCATTGCATGTAACATAATATAATTAATATCTTGAACTTTCTCTCAACTTTTCTGCAGAATCTCAATCATCTTCTCTGCTAATGTTTGATATGATGCAGTGATTCTCCTGATTGCAGCATGTTGGAGCTGCAGTAGGTGTTTGATGAGAGATCGTGAAACACTGAGTAATAATGTGCTGGTGAGCCGCTCGCAGACACACACACACACACACAGACGTACAGGTGTGTCGCGCAGAGGTCGCAGGACACTCGCTGCTCGCTCCACAAATGCGCTTGTTTAAACGCGTCATGAATAATTCATTACTCGCTGGAGTGGAGTGTATTCAGGGATGTTTCCAGTTTATTTAAAACTCTTAAATGAGGGCAATTTGTTCCATCCCAGCGGGTGTGATCGTGTGGATTCAGTGTGTGTGTGTGTGTGTGTGTGTTCGTGCTGTCCTCTGTGTGTTCAGTGCTTCCCTCTCGCTTTGACCTTCTTTATTGCTGCTTAGTTGACGTGACACAAACTGCATGCGTAACCAGGAACTACCCGTCTCCATAGCAACCCTGAGCTCTGGCAACTGGAAGGGGCAGCAGATGGGTAAAAAAAAAACCAAAAAAAAAAAACCAAAGACATGAGAAACGGCTTGTCTCTGACCTGTCAAAAACTGACCTTAGAGTCAGAAGTGGCTGATGTTTAAAGAGAGGCTCATTTAACTTGCTGAATGTGAATGTCTAGTTGTGTGGCAAATGACGCACTGTACACTATTTACACTGATCAGCCACAATGTTATAAGCATTTGCATTATAACGTGCTGCCAAAACCGCTCTGAAGCATGGGGGTGTGGACTCCACCAGATGTCTGAACATGTCAAGACATTAGCAGCAGATCCTTTAAATCAATAGTTTACCCAGAAATAAAAATTTGAAAATTTATTCACCCTCAGGTCATCCAAGATGTAGATGAGTTTGTTCCTTCATCAGATTTGGAGAAATGTCACTGCATCACTTGTTCATCAATGGATGCTCTGCAGTGAATGAGTGCCGCCAGAATGAGAGTCCAAACAGCTGATAAAAACATCACAATAATCCACAAGTAATCCGCACCACTCCAGTCCATCAGTTAACATCTGGAGAAGACAAAAGCTGTGTGTTTGTAAGAGACAAATCCATCAAGATGCTTTTAAACTGATGTTTCCAGCTAAAATTTGAGTCCATAATCCATAATAAAGTTTCCTCCAGTGAAAAAGTGCATCTCCTGTTGTCTCTCACATCGAAATCCAGCCACATATTTGTTTAGAGCTGTTTTGGCTTGTAAACGGTGCTTGATCTGTGCAGATTTCTCTCCTGATTCAGACCAGAACACTTTTCACTGGAGGAAGCATTATTATGGATTATGGACTTGTATTTTAGTTAAACACATCTTAATGATGGATTTGTTTCTTACAAACAGAGCTTTTGGCTTCACAAGACATTAACCGATGCAGTCAATAAATGCAGTC